>JAHXMU010000037.1:336178-360841 GCA_019455685.1 Philornis downsi
AGCCCTCCACCCATTGTAAATGTTTCGTATATTCGAAATTCGAAATTTTTTTGATTTTTTATTGTTTTTTCACTATTTATAAAACAAATTTTTTTTTTTTTGAGTTTTGTTTGATATGTTTGATATGAGAGTTATCGCTTACTAGTCTATACTCTATGAGAGTGCAAACTGAACTGACAAATGTATTATATTTCGATTGGATTATAATAAAATTCCGATTAATTTTATAAATTTTGAATTTAATTTTGTTCGAAACAACAAAGTTTTCTCGTGTTTTCTCAAAAACGGGTTAAGAGAAGCGAAAAAACGGTTAAACCGGTTATTCGAAACCAATTATTCTTTAATACTCATAGTGGCAATTTTTTTCTTTCTTGGTTAATTTAGCCAATTGATGCTCATAATCCACAGTGTCTTGGAAGATATGCCGACTGATCACCAGACAAGTAGACGTATCAAAAATGCCTCCTTGTGATACATTACGTATCGACTTACAATGTTTTTCTATTGGAAAATCATTTTTCCATAACTTTATCCTCAGCAAAAGCTCCGGTATCCTCCTCCTCCTCTGGTATCTATAAATTATCATCATATATTGCTTTCTATTAACAAATACATGGCAAACATGAGAAAACTTCTGAAAAGAAACCATTTTTGCAAAGATTATATAGGTATAACGTAAAACAAAAATAATAATCGGAAGTCGAAAGTACGTAGCCCGCGAAATTTTCAAATTCACTATATTTTTTGAACACACCGTATGTGGTTCTATTAGATGTCAACGTTAAAATTGTTGACAAGTCTGAAAAATTTTCATTTTTCCAGAGGAGGGTAGGTTCTTAAATGGGAAAATTATTATTTTGGATCTGTTTCATACTCTCGCGACAGTGCCGTGGATGTTTAACAGCTGAGCGTCAGGCAAGTTCGCATGAAAACAGCACCTTTCTCATACACATAATAGTATATCAGCGTAGCCCTTTTTTTAGGGGAAATTCGTATTTATTACATTTTTCAATAACTAAGTCCGCTATTAGGTCGATCCGGTCCATCTTTATATTTATCTATTTTAATTTACGAATAAATATCAGAATTGTTAAACGAAATCCTGGCAATTCCTTATTTTTCTATACTTATTTTCAGACCTTGTTTTTTCGTTGGACCGTTTTAGCCAATTAGCCTGTAGCTATGGTAGACTTTCCAGTAAAATTTCAACCTTTTACTTTAAGAGGTTTGATCTCCATCATGTTTTCAATGAATGGGCATGTTTAAATCGACATATACTTTTATGACAATCAAGAATATGCACAGTCGACTGAGTACTCATAGTTGTTATAAAGGCATTGGACATACTCAGGATTATTTTTAAAGGATTATTCGCCTAACCTCTACAAAATAGGAATAACCTTTTAGTTTACGCTCATAATTAGTTTCTTTGATTGCAAAATTTGAGGTATTTATAAAAAAACAAATTCCCTAACATGCTATGAATGAGATAAGGGAGAGCTTCTTCCTATGATTGTAAATAGGTAACCAATAAACTGTAAAATAGTTTTGCAGATTAGGAAAGCAAATGGGGTGCAGGTTAATGTCCCTTGATGATTTTAATACGTATTTCGATAATATATCTGCGCTTGCAACGAAAAACGACTTAACTACACATTTTTCGTTTTGAGATAACAAACATTTTTCAAGAAATCGCTATTATAGTCATCGGCTATAACTTTAAAAATATACGGAATTTTGGAATCACTCTTAGACTCGAAATAAGTACAATAATAAAAACGACTAAACCCGACTTTGTTTTTATTTCATGGATATGCAAGTGACAAAATAAATCCTGTTCCGCCTCGCACTAATTTATTTTACAAAAACGTAGTAAGTGCACTTTTGATGATGTTAAATTTTTGTTTTGGTTTTAATAACGCCATTGATAACGATTTTGCTGCTTATATTGTTTTACTAACTGTGTTTGTGTGTGGAAATAAATATATTGAAAGGGGGATTCACTGTCATAATCGATGTTATTTTTATCAAATCATAAAGAAGAAGCAAAATGACAGACAGGTAGTAATGTTAGTAACACAACAAAATCTGAACTCGTTTCACCTAAACAGAAGTCAAGCAAACGTGATGCATGAATACAGTGGGTGAACAGTGTAGTGATGCAATGGGGGTGCAAATGTTCAGAATTGTCAAGATTCTTGAATCGATCAGTTACCAGTTTAATCGTGATCGGTGCAAAAGTAAATGTCTTCATTTTGTATTACAAACAAATCTGTGCCGTTCTTTAAACTCAAATTAGGTAAATTTATATGTCGAAATTTCTGTTTAAAACAATTATCAGAAGATTTTCCGTTTATACATTCTCTTTGAGATTGATACCACGTAACAATATAGCAATGATAATCTATGGAGACGGATTTTCCATTACTGAATTTGCATACTTATATTTTGTGCTGATAACAAAATTTTGTTTCTAGCTTGAGCTTGATAATGTGCTCTTTCCACGAAGAAAGAAATTTCATAAGGCACTGTTTTCCCGTGAAAAAATTTAGCAGCATTTTCAGTTTTTTTGCACTGATTTCCAACACTGAAATCGAAACGACTTACGTTTTTACGTCGATGTTATATTTGCAAAATTATAAAACTTTTTTATTACACCAGTTTATAGATATATTACTGAACATACTATGACACAAAAACGTATATTATTTCGTTTTCAATATTAGAATTAGAAAAAAATATTTCCTCGCGAAAAACATAGCTCTTTCTGTTCTGGACTAATTTAGCTTCAAAATTTCTTTGGAGTTTCATCGCGATAAGTTTAGCCAGTAAGACAGAAATTTAAGCGAAAAGTTTACTTAACTAAATTTAGATTGAAAGTCATCACTGTTATTACAAGTTATTTGAATTTTTATACCTCCACGCATTTGGGTATGGATGTGTATCATTTAATGTGAGAAAAAAGTATGAGTGCAAGATGAAGATGCAATTCCTAAGATAACTGATCCGTTTCCTTTTCTATAATTTGCTGAACGAGCGGTTGATGGGCGTGATAAGTTGAGTAACTTTTTAGCGATCCTAATGAAAATTAGTTACTTTTCCACCTTTGGCTTGGAACTGATGGCTGAATGTATGCGAACTTTAGCTAGTCTTAATATTTCATACCACTTGAAACTACTTGTGACGTCAGGACACCTCTGCCAATGAATTTAAGCCCTATGATATTGTTTTTATCGTAAATTCTGAAAGGCCTATAGCAGTCTATTAAAAATTCGGAAGCTGCAATTTTTGCAACACTGTAGTGCTGTGCTTACAGCACAGTATGCTTTCGATGCGATTTGATGTAAAATCATTTTTTCTCCCATAATTCAGAATATGGCCAAGCGATATATTAATGATACTAAGGTCATAATTTGGAACTCAAGCGGCCAATTAACCCAAATTAGGTCAGTCTTAACATTTTGCGAAATATAAATTTCTACCACATATACTATCTATCAACTCTATATTGAAAATATTTTTTTTTTATATCTACTCGTTGATGGTATCTTGAACACGTTCCCATTTATTAATATTACATATTACACAACTTAGATCTTTGTTACAAGGTACAAATTCCAAATTACCCCGTTTGTAACGTACGATTAGTACAGTTTAACTTTATAACTGTAATATCATTATCTTATAATGGTATGCATTCTTAACTGCCACACTGTGGAAATAATCGCCTATTAAGTAAGGAATTATAAAGTAATTATATTACAATTTAAAACAAAAACAATTTCGTACAATAAAGTAAAAGTCCCCTAAATATGAGTGATTAAAGAAAAGGAACTTTCTACACATTTCAATGTTTGTAATTATTTTAAACGTGGGAATACATTATTTTGCACAAAATAATTTCTGTAATTATAAACTCGATTAATTTCTATAAAAACTAAAAGTAATCATGATGACAAGGTGATGAACGATAAACTAGAAGTGAAATTATTATGAACATGAATTTATAACTGAACGGGGACATTTTGTTAATATGAGGAGTGAGACTTCATGTCTTATTCGCCGTTCTCTACAGTTTTGGACGAAGCCGTTGTGTAATTTATATGCAAATTTACGCAGTGAGAACACTAATTTTAAACATTTTAGATAACAATTAATTCTGTATATAGTAAATTGAATATAATAATACTTTGTAAATCATACTCTATACGCTAACAGTAGTTTAATTAAGCATGATCAGAATCCGCTGAGGTGTTAAAGAACCAATATAACAGAACACATTTATAATACTTTACTATTAAACTAGCCGACCCGGCAAACGTTGCTTTGCCTTCAAATTTTAGCAGGAGCAGAAATAATTGCTTTTTAATTTGCGGTTTGTATAGGAGGTACCACTCCCCATTGTCCAATCTCGTATTTGCATATTTGCAGCAGCACTTAGATATGTACACCAAACCGATGTACCAAATTTTGTTCAAATACCGTTAAACAGGAGCAGAAATATTGGATATTTAATTTATGGTTTGTATGGGAGGTACCACGCCCCATTGTCCAATCCCGCCCATATTTGCAGTAGCACTTAAGATATGTACACCAAATCTACGCACCAAATTTTGTTCAAATACCGTAAGCAGGAGCAGAAATAATTGATTTTTAATTTTTTGTTTGTATGGGAGGTACCACGCCCCTTTGTCCAATTGGACCAAATTGTAAATCTAAACCATCCCGGGCACCACCCAGACGCATATACGAAAATTTATGCAAAGCGGTCCAGCCGGTTAGGAGGAGTTCACTAACAACGCCCGTACAGTAGAATTATATATATAAAGATAAAGAAGAAGATATACATAAAAGATTGATTAGTTTGAGATCGAAGATAAAAAATACAAAAATATATACAAAAATAGATGGCAATAGTAAGGTTATTTCTGTACTCTTTTGTCAAGAACAAGTTATTTCTTCCAAATGGAAAATAAACAGATTAATTATTATTAAAAATAGTTGAAAAAAATTGCAAGAAAAATTACCCAATTTCATCTGATAAGACCCCTCTAGTCAAATTGAAATAAAACTACATTAATAGAATCAGCCTTGATTGGTAGAATTAAATCAATACTCAGAGAATGATGGCGCTACGGCCTATTTGTCTTTCAGAGCGATTGATAAAAAACGGAAACCGCAATAAGTGGCCCAGACGATCCATTGATCCAGACTGTGTTTAGGAGCTAATACGTATTGATTATCAACTCATCGGCTTCGGATTTAAACAGTTCCGCTTTGAGCGATCATAAAAATAATCATAATCATAATCATCATAAAAATAATAGCTTCAATAAATGTTCCCATTATTACGGCACAGTCTGCGTGTCTTTGACTAAATTTTCATCTATTATCTTTATATATCCTCGTTCTCTTCCCGCTCTTTCCAGCGGATATATTTCTCTTCTCTTTCCCCTATAGCGTTCCTTCAAAGCACGCCTTATAATTGGCAGTAGCGTTGCATTTCCTGCAGCATACTTTTCATCACACCCAATGCGACATTCTGGTTGTCTGACCGCTGTTTTTCATATCCAAGTACGGTTTTTGAATTGGCGATATGTTGCCACTGTGCATCCGGCACATCAAGATTTAGCGGCGGTCATCTCGATGTGTCTGAAGAACACTTCACGCTTGAGACACGTATTGTATAGGTACTCATTTGATTTTTTTCGATTTGGACTATTTGATTGCGCGGCCCTTTTCTAAAATATCCGCAGTTTTCTACGTTTCGGCCACTAATGCTACATAATCACCACAGAAATTTCAGTCAGGTGAACTAAATTACAAATAACTTCACCCAAAGTCCTTTGCATTATTGGCAAAGTGTGAGGGGTGATATATATAGCTTAGTGTCTACCTCTTAGACATTATAGAGAAACCCTCGATTTCCGCAACATCAGCTCATTAACCCATTAGAAGCCAAACAAAAACAACAAGGAAAAATTTAAAAAGTGTTTTTTTTTATTTATAGTCAGTCAGCAACACAAAAAAGCAAAAAAAAAAAATAAAAAAAAAAAATGAAAAAGAAAAATATTTCAGGATATTACAGGGGTGTGCCCATATTGGCACAGTGAGTGAAAATTGGTAAAACAAATTTTATCAATGCAAAGTGTTTTCTTGCATTTTTTGCAACCCCATCGGCTTCTGTTGTGGCAGATGACGCAACGCACACGCTTTGGAAGCTTTTCAAGAACGTGATTAGCGCCGTCTAGTTGTAAGCTCTCTATATTTGATGACGAGGGGCGAGCAGAGTGTCTTTGGATTGATTGTTTTAGATAAAATCTAGCTATACTTCGTCGAAATAATAACTGATCCATCACGTCTTTTTTAGCAAGTACATGCAAGCGCCATGCATTTGATATGGCCATATCAATAATGTAAGTGAATAAAACCCACCACCACTTTTTTGCCGTGGATGCTAATTCTGTATGACGCTATTGATTGGTCCATTTCATCAACTCCTCCCATGCCCTTGTTGTAATTTTGGAACAAGTGTGGAATTTGCATATCAGATTTCTGTTTTTTCTCAGAACACCATCTTTTTACATTTCCTACCGGCTCATAAGAATCGTAGTTGGTACCCATTGTACAAATACTGTTATCTTTCCAGCGGACAAGTAGTAACTCATTATTTTTATCGAATCTATAATCGAACTCCGCTCGTGGTTTTTTCTTCATCTCCTTTGTATTTGGCAGTGGACACTTTTTAGTGCAATTTTTTCGTATGGTTCCTGTAGCCCGGTAACCTAAATGACGTAAATCGTTTAGTAGGTCACAACTTGTAAAAAAGTTATCAAAAAAGACTTTGTGATTGGCAGGGTTCGTCTTCAGTTTATTTAGCAGCAATTTCACAACTCTAGTACCCAATGGCTCACTAACAGAAGTAGCTGATTTACCACAATAAATATCAAAAGAGTAGCAGTATCCAGACGAACTTGCTGCAACCCAATTTTTGTATCCAAACCGAACAGGTTTGCCTCGAATAAATTGTTTTGCTGAATGATGGCCGCAATACTTAACCATAGATTCGTTGATAGAAATGTGTTCGTGGAAAACACTCCATTGGTTGAACTTTTTGATGAGAATATCGGAAAGTTTCCGGACTTTGAACATTTTGTCGGTGGTGTTTGGAGCGTCATTATTATCCACTTAGTGCAGATTTCTTTTTATTTCCTTAAATCTGTTTCTGGACATAGCTTTTGACACTACACCTACTTCAATGTCCTCATCTCCAGACCAATACATATTTGCTCTTAGCAATTTGTGGTATCCAGATAGAATCAATATTCCAAAGAATATTTGTAGCTCTTCAACAGTGACACTAAAGTTGTGTCGATTATTTTGACTCGCGTACAACTGCGAAAAGTCGAAAATCATTGCAAACACTGCTTCGTCGAAAAAAAATACAAAAATTTGAACAGGCGTTAAGTCTTTCAATGCTTCTTTGACATTATTTTCACCTAACAGTCGGTTATCAGATTCTGCATAAGTCTTAGAATAATTTGGAGTACACTTTCGCCAAGCCGAAACATTTAACGCTGATCCATTTACTGCAATACTAAGCTCCTTCGAATGTGACATATTGGTTTTAATTCGAGCCCTTTTGGCAGACAATGGCTCATCATCACTGCTGTTTTCATAATCCGACAGAGTACTAATATTATGCGCAAATATCTCGACTACTCCAGGAACATCATTCGGCAAAATTAATGGAGTTTCATTGTCACCAAACCCCTCTTCTTCATCAGTAACAACACTAGGTTCTGGTGGAATTATGGCTAAATCGTACTCCAAACCATCATTACTATCTTCTACTATCACATTTACAGCTTCCTGTAAACCGCTAAAGCAATTTCTGGCTCACACTATTGAATGTAAACAAACCAAAACACATTCGCTCTTATTTGGGGATTTCCCGATTTATGTAGCTAAGAAAACACAAGACTGAGCTACTATTTTTTATGCGTTTTAGAGCTTGACTTTGTTCTAGTTGAATGGTCTGTACAAAGAGATATCTATTTACATCTTAGAGTGTTTCACACATTCGGGTGTTCACGCATATATGTACTATATTTAGTACAGATGTAGCCGTTGTACCCAAATTGGCACAGTAATATTTAAGGCGTTATAAAATCTTCTATTTTTAGTTTATTAATCTGGAAATGGTTGAATATATTTAATTTGCTCTAAATTAGTTAAAATATAAGTATTTATGGCTATACGCCTTACATACGATACATAATATTGGTTTATCACTACCTACCTCTTAATGTATTTTGGTAGTGATATGTAATTGATTTTTCCAAAAAAAGAAATGGACGTAATTGAATTGTTTGATATTATATCACATCATTGCACTTTCCACTACTATATTATGTACGAAAATATTAACAATTGTCAACACTTTTTTTTATATTCCCACAATAATTAGGTGTTCCCATATTGGCACGGTGGGCAAGAATGGGTTAATATGTGAATTACCTCAAAACAGCAACTATTCATCAATTGCCTGAAAGACATGAAGCTAAAAATGTATGGGTTTAATCGCCCATTTGTATACGTGGTACCAGAATAGGCCTGGATATTTGGTCGATTTTCAAAAGGGCGGGTCGGTATAGCTCATTAAAATTCTCATAGCATTCATTTCCATTCTTAGCCTTTACGTTAGTAAGCGCTTAACGTGTACGAAATATGAATGAAGTTAGAGCAACCGAATAACAGATATTATCTTATGAACTTATTAGTCACATCTGTCATTTGTATGGTAGGACGAAAAGATGGACACAAATTTAGGTTGCTGCAATATATGAATTAGAAGTTACAGGGGGGAAAAAAATTAAATTTCGGCAAATCGGTCAATTTGTAAGGGAGGTACCAGAAGAGGAGGGTCGATATAGCCCATTTCAAATCTCTGCCTACGATCTGTTAAAATATTAGACTGTGCCAAGCTCATAAGATTTACGGCAGTTATCGTGTCTACCAGCCAAACAGGCAGTCAGCCATACAGATGGACGTTGTCCAATCGACTTAAATTGTTTTAAATTACATTCGGTCAAAAGGTACTTGATATTTTAAACATTTTGGCCGTATCAAATGATATATCGTATGTATGTTAACATCAAAAATTTTTACGCTGCTAAAAGATCTTATTTCTCGTTGTTGACAACAAAGAATTCTGTTACTCGCAATTGTGCATCGTCGACATTTTAGACACATATTAATACTATTTTATTCTGAATACTGAACCACAATAAAGCGGACGGCGAAGTCCAACAAAATAAAAATGTGTTAATCATTTAACATGTCGCACCCTAAATACAAAAGGGCCACAACTCAAAAATTGTCAAAATATACTTTTTCCCATAAACTGATTCACATTACACATCTCTAACTACTATAAAAATTTCCGTCTCATCACTATCTTCTTTAACTGGAAAAATGCCGTTATGTTTATTTTTATGTCAAGTGTGTTGCTTCTGCACGATCACGGTTTTTTGCCTCTACTGAATAATAGAGAATTTTGAGTTGTGCCCCTTTTGTATTTAGGGTGCGATATACTTTCATTCCTTTGGATAAAAGTACAAAAAGCGATGACCCAGCACACTTCGTCGCCTTTCCTAAACCGATGTGCAGTATAGATTCATACATATACGTGGGCAATTTTACGGTTCATTTCTTTCATCAGATCATAGGTGTGAGCTTTATTTGCTTCGGATAAATGCACGCTTGTGCACGTCTGATGGTGCACGATTCACTGACTGTATGCGGCCTTATGCGACTCGCAACTAAAGAGCTGCACTTTGAGGTGGCAAATGCTCGCGCTTTTGATCCCTGGTAACACAATGTTGTTAAAGTCAAAGAGAGGTGATCGGATTGAAAAGGTGTATTTTTTGTACCCTTTGATTTTGTGCAGGATTTTTGAAAGTTTATGACATTTGATTAATAGAAACATACTATGCACACTAATGTGTATATAATAAAAACACTTAATATTCAGATTAAAAAGAAAACAAAAAGAATATATATATACTTGTATAAAAATATACATATGTATGTATATATGTATATATATATACATAAACAGGGAAAGCTGCTCTTTTCATTGCTTAGAACTTAAGGGACCAAATGGGCACAGGAATGGATGATGGGTGTTGGACAATTAAGCTCTTCCTTTTTGCATGCATTATTTGATTTCATTTTCATTGGATTTGCATTACATTGGTTTTTATGTTTTGTCATTATTCTTTCATTATATGCGTATTTCACGCATAAGTTACAAATATGTAGTGCGCTATCACTCACGGGTTTTATTTGGCATCTTAAAATCTAAAATATACCATTTCATATGACCTTACCTTGTTATATCCTTAATTAATATATAGTATGAGGCTAACGTGTTGGATCTTTTCCTTACTTGTAAGATATACTCGTATAGGCCCATTTATTCCCTCCTTCTCGTCGTCGTAATCAAATATGTTTACACTTATATTTACGTTATTAGTTCCAAAGATTTTCAAATACTTTGATTTGGAAGGAAACTTCATGTTGACAAAATTTAAATTAATGCCACATTTGAGTGTGATCACATCAGCTTTTATATTGTTAACGTTATAGGCAAAACAGTAATTTGGATTTTCACCTTATGATGCCTGATCACCAATTGATGCAATGCAATGATTGATGGAATTTCTTATATTGAGACAGGCTTTAGAAACATCCAATTTCGCGGGTGTTGCTATGAATTGTGAAATTGTGGCCGACTGTTTAAGATTAACAATCAATTTTATTCCTCCTCTCTAATTGTTCTCTTTTTACGCTTGACAACTTTCCATCGCACTCCCTGTATGATTTGTTGATTGCGCGAGTTTTTAAGACATGTGTTGGAAAAATATACTCTTTTGTCGTGAGTTGCCATCTGGGTTCCTAGAAGTCTAAAAAGGAGAAGTGGAGATATATAAAGTATTACATATTTTATTGACAAGCTAGAAATTATATAGTAGAAACATATATAAAATTTTTTTAATAGATGGATGGATGGATAGATGGGGCTAGAAACATCAAAACCTTATCGGTATTGTTCAGGCTCGCATAAAAAATATGCCATATTTTTCTTCTTTTTTTTTTTTTTTTTTTGATGAAGGCGAAACCTCAAGTCAGGTGGCTGAAAATATGCACGCTGTTTATGGCCAATCACATTGGTTTACAAATTTGGGGTTTGGTGTTTTTCAACTAATCTGGGTGGGCTGAATTCGAATCTGGCATACAAATTGGACTATCACGTCTTGTTCATTTTTTATCCCATGCTGACAATACGGTAAAACAGTCAATACTGACACTACAATTTTACAATTATTAATTTGACAGAAGCCCGCATTCATTCTAAATCTTCATAATAGTAGCTTTTAAGCATGTCAGGGAGATCGTGTGTTACTGATTCAATCTATTTTTGCTTATTTGACTGAAAAAAGAGTATATATAATATCCTTCATTAAATCCTTAAAATATTCATATTTAAAACTTGAACAAACCGTGGACACCGACAATGTTTTGCAATAGTTGCAGAACTGTTTTATATAAACCTCTTGTTATTTCTGTTTAACAAAAGTTGCTGGATTAAATATGAAAAATCGAAAAAATATTACTTACGCGAATGTCCCATCGGTTTCCAAACCACTTCAACGTCCACCAAATGATCCATTACCAGTCATTTCCAGTGCTACGAGCAGTGGGTCCGAAACATCTTTGACCAGCAGCGGTAGTTTGTATCAGGCTGATGATGAACGCTATTTAGTGACTCAAGCTGAGCTGAATGATCTAATTCGGGATTTATATTTAACGAAGCAAGACCCAGAATTACTAGCTTCACGCATGAGCAGTGGAAACATCTTTCAGTTGGGACTAAAGTAACAATCTATAGAGATTGGAAGTTTGGAATTGGCTGCATATTTTGAAAAGAAACACTCTATTCTATGCTGTACTGATGTTGATCGTTTATTTCGAAAAATGAACCAGCCACATGACAAAATTGAATGGAGATTATTTGTTGATGGCTCTAAGTACAGTTTAAAGGCCTTCTTTTTCATAATGGGAATGAAAAACAATTCATAGCAATTGCTCATGCCGTTAATACAAAACAAAATTACGAATCAATGACTGACATTTTGGACATTACTCAAATACAACGATAATAAATGGAAGATTTGTGGTGACCTTAAGGTGTGTGATTTTAATTTCTTTGTATACATATATAGCATAGACCATCGTAAATAACTGTAAATTAATCTGTTTCAGGTCATTGGTTTGTTGACTGGCATGCAAGGAAGTTTCACAAAATATTTTTGTTTGCTTTGTCTATGGGATAGCCGCGCTACATGTCATCATTACGTCAGAACAGAGTTTTCAAAAAGAACTGAGTATTAACCAGAAAAATGAAACATTTCAAATAAACCATTTTTCCTAAAATTTTATATGCAAAAATCAAATAAGGCATATTTGATGGCCCTCAGATCATTAAGCTATTGAATGATGAAAATTTTGAACAATGTTTAATGAAGAAACTATGTGCGGCCTGGAAACCTTTCAAGGGCATCGTGAACAGTTTCCTTGGAAGCGATAAGAGTGAAAACTACAGACAAATTGTTGCAGAATTATTAAAAAATCATCACGAATTAGGTGCACGAATGTCACTCAAAAGACATTTTCTTCATTCGCATTTAGATTTTTTTCCACAAAACCTAGGTGCGGTGAGCAAGGGGAGCAGCGTGCTCATCAAGATTTAATGAAAATTGAAAGAAATTATCCAGGATTTTGGGACAAAAGCATGCGAGAGATTATTGCTGGACTCAATATGTGAAACAGAACCAGTTTCTGAAAAGTCATTGATTTTTATATAAATTAATTATTTTTTATCTAAAAAACGAAAAAAAAATATTCTTTTTGTATCACGAAAACCTGACGTGATAGAGAAAGATCAATTACAGATTCGAGTTCAGCCACCAAATTACCCTAGGAAAGATATTTGGTTGCTCTAGTCTAAAACCTTGTTGGCTTGTGTTATCGAACACACCTATAAAATAATGTAAATCGTCAAGCACTGTTTCGGTTGTCCATCTGTCCGGCGAATTTCCAACAAAATCAGCGGAATTCTGAAGCTGTTGGGAAGATTTTGAAGTGTGTTTGGTTGGATTGACAGAAAATCACTTACTAACGATCGGTACTGTCAACAATTTGATCATCTGAAGGAAACAGTTGCCAGTTTTGGCTAATATAAGAGAAATTGTGTTCCATTAGGGTAACGTTAGACCCCACAAATCGATAATCACTCGCCAAAAGTTCGGGGAGCTCGATCGGGAGGTTCTTATGCATCCACCTTATGGTCAGGATCTGGTACCAAGTGATTACCACCTGTTCCTTTCTATGGCGAATAATTTTGCTGATGAAAATTCGCTTTAAGAGAAGCCAACAAAAATCTACTGTCCCATTTTTTTTACAAAATGGGAGAGTCTTCCTTGTATTATCTAACACTGCTAAACAAAGTCTATTGATCTGAATATTATTGTAGTAAAATGCAACTTGTGCCACTTGTCTTCACCATTTAAAGTTAAAGACAAACTTCTTCGCTGAATTCTGTGCTTACAAAAAAAAAAACCACTTTACTCAGATGTTGTTTTAAGATATTGAGTGTTTTGCGAGAAACCACTATTATTAAAATTTGAAATAACTTTGCAATAAACGGAATTTTGGAATGTTGCTTAGACAACGACGTTCATTATAATGACGTAAGTTATAATAATAAAAAAAAACATATTCTCGCTTACATTGAAATTTAGAAATAGTACATAGTTTTTTAAAAATCATCGTTTTGAAAAAAAAAACTGAACGAAATTTTAAAATTTTTATTGAACGTAAATATGCGTCTCCACTCAAATCGTTCTTCCTTGCATTCACTCAGAATTGCATTCGAGATCAATGGCAGCATTTATCTCATATTCTTACCGTGATAAATTTGCAACTAAGACATAATTCGAGACATCCTCTTCTCGCAAAAGCAGCAGATCAACGTGATTCTCCTTCTTCGTCACACAGAAGGGTCCAGTGACTACTTCACTTTCGTTCCCATAGCCAAACACATTTAAACTTATGCCGGGATTGTTATTTTTAAATACTTCCAAATCATTCGATTATGGGATATATTTTACGTCAAAAGAATCTATTTATTAAAGATATTACATTCGCATCTATGAATGTGTACTTTGCTGGATAATGCGGCTATCAGACACCACTTAAAGCTATAGGCGTCATCATTTTTAACATTCAAGTTGGGCTTTTTTACATATAATGCTTGGGGTATTTTAACGTGCTTTAAAACCCTTGTCGCTGTAATCTCTATTTCTAGCGTTATAATGCTGTATAGATCCAATTTAGAAATTTCTTCTTCGTCAAATATTTTATTGGAAATATCTTCGAGCTGCGTTCTTAGTATCGCATTAATGTCATCCTCTTCGCATAAATTATCAGATTTAGCTACATATGAAATGTTTTGCGAATTAATGCCGCCACCCATAGGTTTTACATATTTTGTCACAATTATAATATGGCTTTTGATTTTGTAAACATTTTTTAAACCATCATCTACACGCTTTCTGCAAGTTTGTAATATACCCTGAAGCTTGACCTCTGGGTTTAATGAATCACATGAATTCGTGGACAACTCATTGAGTTGCGCCACATCATCGCAATGATGGCTTAACAAGTGTATCTTTTGTTTTTGAATATTTTCGTGACGTGTTCCGCAAAGTACGCAAGGAAGATGTAGTTGCATATGTTTGTTATAAACATCTTCTTTTCTGAATTCGACGATAGTGTAGCATCCGAATTTGTGCCTAAATCTGTTGACCGTAGCGCCGATGATTTTTTTTACAGGATATGAAGGTATAACGCTACATGGTACGACAGTGTCTGTGGTGATTTGAAATGCTTTTCGAGGTTTTTTACGTTGACAGCTGTTGTCTGCTTGTATGCTCCTTACCCTTCTATGGCATCCGATTTGTGATCTTTTATGACGTGTTGAAAGCGCGGATTTTCAATACATGTATTGCAGAAGTACAACTTTCTACCAAGGGTGGCCACTTGGCTTCCTATGAGGCTGGAGAAGAGAAGTACGAATATATAAAACAAAAATGCAAGGGCTGCATTCATAAATATTTGTTGAGTTTTATTAATCAAGTTTTTATAATGAAACGTTCTTCAAGCTCCACTATTTTGTTTTGCAGAAAGAAGGAAACGTTTCGTCGCGTATGCATTTTTTTAAAGAACTCAAATAAAAAAAAAAAACACATGCAACAAAAAGTTTTTGCTTCGGTTTACGGTTCTGTATGGTCTACTAAACACCAACGAAAGCATTGGAACAGAAATCTCGAAAAAATTCTTCGAAATTTTATATTTTGGCCTATTATGTGTTGGCATAATTTAGTTTTGAAGAATTTTGAATAAAAAAAAAATTTCTTACATTCCATGGCTTTTCATATTCAAAGAGTTTCACGCACTCCGTTTTTAGACTAACTCAATTCACGCAATGTTGTCAAATCCGGCGTAAAACCTGGCGTTTTTTAAGTACGAGCATTTGGCGATATTTGCTTATATTCTTCCCGTATTCATTCGTATACGTATGTATGTAAGTATATTACTCTTATGAATATGATTATTTGCCACAGCGAAACTGTCTTACCCGAACCAAGCTCAATACGTCATTTTATCATGTTCTTTTGGAACTTTTCTAAAAGGTATAATCTGGCAGCATTATTAAATTTATTGTTAGAATCGCGCGGATGGCAGCCATAAATTTTTCGGAACATAGAAAGAAGACTAAAATGCTTAATTCGGTGAAATAATTCGCAATATTAAAACAAAATAAATTAATAATAAAACTAAATACATATCGGCTAAATCAAAAAACTGTATCTGCAACTACAAGTGGGAGCAGGAGTGCAGTGCTAAAACTACACTTTTTCTATTTGCCTAAAATGTTTGTCTTACCCCTTGTTTCATGTCTGATTTGACTCCATGTTTCCAATCAACTGGCAGCGCTTTAAATGCACCGTGGTATTTTAAGTGGAAACTTGCAAGGGGTCGCGAATAATAAATAATGTTTGTAAGGATACACTAAAAGAAACTACGTTTTGTAACTAAAATAATACGATTTTTTTTGGATAGGTTTGGCATATTTTGGCGGAATTCGACGACGCATTTGGCGTTGAGCTGCACAAAAATCAAGCAACACTGAAGTCATATGCTCGTTAGATACATTGTGACTACCGCTCATGATAGGTGATTGTATCGGGGCTCGAACTCAAAATCATATGCATCTTTATTTCAGCCGCTGTTATCTAAGTGCAATAGACTTCCCAAATTGACGCTCGAAATCGTCATTGAGAGTCTAAAAGTGGTCAATTATCAATGACTGAATGATTCTAATCATGGCATGATAAAGAATTTTTGTAGTTTGTAGAACAGCTGCAAGAAAAAATAAAAAAACTAGCATAGACGCCGTCATGGGAAAGCCAGAAGAAATTGACTAACATTTTTGGTAATTCGTTAATTAATTATTTTCATAGCACAGAATTAAAGCGTTTCAATAACTTCGCAAAAAAAATGTTTAATGTAGAGACAAAGTTTGCAGTTTGAGATCAATGCATTCATCTCACATCCTTACCGTCATAAATTCGCAATTAGGACATAATGTGAGATATTCTCTTTCCGCAAAAGCAACAGATTAATGGTCCAGTTATTACCGCACTTTTGTACCCATAGCCAAACACGTTTAACTTATGCCCGGATTATTATTTTCAAATGTTTTCAAATCATTCGATTTCGGAGCAAATTTCATGGTAGAAAAATATAGTTAAGTACCATTTATTAACGTGATTATATCCGCATCTACATATAGGTTGCATTTTGTAAGCATAGAAGCAACCTCGACTGTGAACTTTGCCGGACAATGCTGTTATCAAGTACCACTTAAAACTAAAGGCATCTTCATTTTTAACATTCACGCAGGCAATTCTGCGCAATATTATTTGGGGTGTTGCAATATGTTTTAAGTACTCCGTCGGCGCGATGTTCATTTTCAATTTTATAATGCTATATAATTCCCATTTAGAGACTTCTTCTCCCTCAAATATTGTATTTGCAATGTCTTCGAATTGTGTTCTTAGTATCGTCACAGCATCATCCTTTCCGGATAAATTAGTAGTTTTGGATACATGTGAAATTTTCCGCGATTTAATGCCATTATCCGCAGGATTTACATGTTTTGCCAAAAGTACTATTTTCTTCAACTTTTCAGTATCGTATGAAACATAGTTAGTTTATAGTCCAGTGGATCACATTAATTAATTGATAAATCGTTAAGTACAGTCATATCATCAATATGGTGGCCTAATATATGTATATTTTACTGCTGTACATTTTCGTACAATTTTTCGCAAAGCACGCACGGATGATGCATTTGCATATGTTTGTTATAAACACCTCCGTGCTTGAAATACTTTTCACAATCTTTAAAATGGAAAGTACTTGATGACGGCGCAATATTCGCAGTTGAATTTGTACCTATTGAATTTGCCCGATCTGAAGATCCATCATCGCATGTTTTGAGAGCGCTTGTGGTAGTTTGAGATGCTGTGCGACGTTTTCTACGTTGACCACTACTGCCGGGTTGAATACTACTTACAATTCCATCGGATTCCGATTTATGATCCTTTATGACATTTTCTAATTTTATAATGCCACCACATAAATCCCATGGGGAAACCTCCTCTCCTTCAAACATATTATTTGCCGTGTCTCCAAATTGTGTTCTTAATATCGTCTCACCATCATCCTCATCGGAAAAATTGCCAGTTACAGATACATGTGAAATGTTCTTGTGCTCCATGCCATCATCTTTCGAATATATATATTTTGCCATAATTATCATAAGGCATTCGATTTTATAAATTTTTTTTAAACTATCTTCCACCTATTTTCTGCAATTTTTCAGTATCACATGGAAAATAGCTTCAGCATCTAGTAGGTTACATGAATTCGTTGACAATTCGTTAAGTTGCGTCACTTCATCGCAATGGTGGCTTAACAAATGTACTTTTTGTTGCTGTATATTTTCGTTTAACCGTCCGCAAAGTGTACAGGGACGATGGTGTTGCATATGTTTGTTATAAATTCTCTCATGTGTGAATACGTTTTTACATTCTTTGCATTGGAAAGTTTCAGATGATGGTGCAATACTGCCACTTAAGTTTGATTATATTGACGGTATCACTAATGGCTTCTGTGTAGCACCTAAAGAAGTTGCGTCCAAATTGGGAGTGCTTCCGGTATGTTGAGATACTTTTCGAAGTTTTCTGTGTTGACTGCTGTTACGGGGTTGTACTTCGTATACTTCTTACAATTCCATCTCATTCCGATTTATGTTCTTCAATGACGTTTTGAAACCTCGAGTTTCTAAGACATGTATTGCAAAAATATAATATTTCACCATGGGTTGCCACCTGGCTTCCTAATAGACTGAAAAAGAGAATTTAAAATATAATATATTAAAGAAAAGTACAAATATATAAAATATAATTTGTTGAATTTGGTGAGTTAAGGCCGGTATTAACCTTTAACGAACTTTTGCAAATTGTATAAACACTATACATCCGTTCTGTTTTGCAAAACGAATCGAAACGAAATTTTCAGGTTTGGTTTTTGGTCTTGAGTAAGACGTGCTAAACTGAAAACTTGTAAATTGATTTTTAAATAAGCCTGATCAAAATGCGGTACATTATTTATTGCATCACCTCCAAAGTAGGCCCGTTCCGAAATATTGCACTTATGCCAACAAATAATACAATCATTAAAACTTTTTTCAAATGCATTTGAGTTCTCGCCGCCAATTTTCTTCTATTTTTTCCATAGACTGAAATAGGAGTCCTTGAAGTGATAATTTAAATTTTTGAAAGAGAAAAAGTCAGTCGGAGCCGTATCAATGAATGCGGTGGTTATCTGATGACATTCGTTGAGCTTTAGGTCAGAAATTCGTTCACAAATCTAACCTTTTCCGATGAATTTGCTCCCTTAAACGCTGCATAATAGCCGGATAACATTTTTCATTTATCGCCTGATCTTCTGGTAAGAAGGTGCTACGTGTAGCTCACAAAATTAGTAGTAACCTACTAATTTAAGAAACGAAAAGAAAACAAATTCCCTTCCATTCCATGAAAGATATACTCGTATGGAAGAGCTTCTTACATTCAGTGAATGCGTGTAGGATTCTATTTTTAAACTCACGCTTAGAACACTCTACTATCGTTCGCATGATCGCGAGCTTAGTAGTTGATTTATCGCTATCATTTTTAAGCGGAGTGCACTTCGATGTGTCTAAAGAACAGTTCGAGTGGTCGACAAATCGACAAGTCAAATAAATGTTTCTCAAACTGTGATGTTCGGAATCGTCGTTAAACTGTAGGTCCCGTTGACTGCGTATAAAGAAACAAAAAAAAAAAGGTTGTTATCGGTCTGAGTACTCTTATTGTCTTCTAAGAGGATTCTAGGCACAATATACTTTTTCTGTGTCATATTCACCTATCCTACCTAACTACCCAATATTGTGATTTTGATTGTGATTTTGATGATTTTTACAACGTCCAAAATTCTTTATCGAACAAAGAAGTTGAATTACATTTTCTTTACGGAATGAAAATGGAATGGTAATAGAACAAGTGAAAATGTATAATATTATATTATTATCATCAAACCTCGTTAAGTAATTTTTTATGGACTAGAACTATTTATCATACCATACTTATATAACAAGTGACTTCACAACATCTCTTCATCCAGTCGCATTCACAACGTGTCTTTTTAAAATTGACCCTGAACTACTGGCCCGATTCTGAGTATCACCTTCCAAAATTGGATCGGATTGGATTATATATTGTAATTTTTTCAATGTCACTCATTTGTCTGCCTCTATCCTAGCAGGTTCCTTGTTGAAATCATTCTAAACGTACAGGAAACATCAAAGGAATATATACAACTAACTTTATTTCTATGCCATTTCCCCCTTCAGTGCTGTCAGTTGTAGTATTACGAAAATTATCTGTAATATTCTGGTAACAATCAATGCTACCAGCATCGGATGTACTTTTAGCTCATTCATATAAATAATTATCAATGTGTTTTCATATAGGCTCATATACTATGTTAATAAAGTTTTCACGAAAAGAAAAACAAATTGTCGTGCATATTCAGAATAATTTAATCGGCAACTATTTTATTCAATCTTATTCACGTTAGCTACGCAAGCCCCATTATATACCTCAATGACGTACATGATATGAGGCATTAAGATAGCATGCGCTAGATTTCATCCTATTCAACTAATTTTCTTATGAAATGTGACTATTTTTCCTTTTAACTTCGCTGCATAGAGAAAACTCGAAAACCCCCTTTGTAAGTAAGTAAGTAATTTTTCGAATAACTCGAAGTGGTGGTCGTCCTCATCACACAAAATTAATGCTTTTCAGATAATTAAATTATTAATTTTTCTCTCTGTGCAGACAGACGTGTTTGTGCATCGGCTTTAGAAAAATAATTATAAAAAAGGTTAAATATACTCTTAGCCCAAAAAAATATTCAGTCAGAAGACGCTAAATCAAAATTCCCCAGTGCAGTGATATTAATATACAATTTATAATATTACAATCACATCTTAAGGCGAAAAGTGCCTATATGAGTGTCTCACACTCAGAGAGACGCCTGAGTCTTAACGGCAGAAATGCGTATCTCTCAATAAATGCAAACGAGTGTCAGAAAAGTGCATCCCAAAACAAAAAAGATGACAGTGCCTTCCTAATCGCGAAAACTAGTGTCAATATGAATTCCCCCTCAGCTCACATCTCTCCAAACAATGATGACAGTTTGGCAAGTAGACAAAATATGTTGCCGCCTAAAAGTATGCCCGTAAGTACTTCCCATTCCCATGCTCCACAAACAATCAATTCGCCCCAAGTTAAGATTTCGCCTAAAAGTATACCCGATATTTCACCTAACATTTGTGCAAACGGTGATATACTGGCAACTCTCGCGAGTGCTACTCAACCGGCAACATCGACCTCGAAGGGCGCTATACCGAAACAAAAACCTCAAAATGAAACGGTTCAAACTGGGATAGACGTTTACTTTCCCATTCTGAAAAGAAAATTGAGCCCAAAGTCTAGCCAAAAACTTCCAAACTCGAAGTATTCCAGAAACATCCCTCCCTCACAGGTTGACCCAAGAGGTCAAAATTACTACGCAATTTTGGCCGCAGAAGAAGAAAATTTGCAATCACAACCTAAGAAAGCACAAAAACCTCCCACAATATTCCTAAGGGAAGCTATCTCTAACAATCTGGTAAACAGATTATCTCATTTAGTTGGTAAAGACGGTTTCCATGTAGTGTCCCTGCGCAAGGGGAAGGTGCTGGAGACAAAAGTTCAAACATATACGGAAGAAAAATATCGTGAAGTTTCCAAATTTTTTGACCAGGAACGTAAGAATTACTACACTTACCAACTCAAAAGCTCTAAGGGACTAATAGTTGTAATCAAGGGCATTGAAAGCAACGTTCCCATACAGGAAATAAAGGAGGCCGTTGAAAATGAGGGTTACGAAGTGAAATCCATTCACAATATACTCAACAAGTTCAAGGCTCCTCAGCCCATGTTTAAGGTGGAAATAGCGTTTGACTATGCCCACATGAAAGGAAAAAATGAACCCCACCCAATTTACAATCTCAGATATCTGCTTCATCGCAGAGTATCAGTTGAGGAACCGCTAGCGCGCAAAGACCCTCCTCAATGCTTAAACTGTCAGGAGTTTGGGCATACTAAAGCTTACTGCAAATTACCATCAGTATGTGTGATATGCGGAAGCATTCATAAAACTTCAGAATGCAAGTTACCAAAAACAGATCCCAGTCTGAAGAAATGTGGAAACTGTGGAGGAAACCACACAGCTAATTATAGAGGTTGCCCCGTGTACATAGAACTAAGGAGGAAGCTCTCTCATAGAAGGCAGGAAACTCCTCAGTTTCAAATGCCAGAATCTGGGTGTATCCCAAATCCAGATCCATCAGTCTCAAATGTCAATTCAGCAACGACGACTCAAATGACATATGCACAAACTCTCAAAAATCAGGTTCCTCAAGCTCCTCCCCAGAAAAACAATATTGAAACATCAATCGAATCCCTCATAAAAACTATGAATAATTTCATGACAAATATGCAGGGGATTATGCAAGAAATGTTACGAAACCAGAATACGCTCATTCAAGTTTTATTAACCAGAAAATGAACTCTATAAGAATTTGTTACTGGAATGCCAACGGACTCACCCAACATAAGAACGAAGTAGAGTATTTTCTGAAATCCCGAGATATTGACATTCTCTTAGTCTCTGAAACTCATTTCTCGTTAAAAAATTGCTTCCGAATAAATGGATACTCAACCTACGATACAAAACATCCCAGTGGCAGAGCTTGTGGAGGAACAGCTGCAATAATTAATGATCAGGTAAAGCACTTCCCTCTACGCGAATATAAAACTGATCACATACAAGCCACTTCAGTTGCACTAACTGGATTAAACATAATAGTTTCTTCCATATACTGCCCTCCCAAATATGTTATAAGCGAAGACCAGTTTTCACACTTTTTCTCTACTCTTGGTGACAAGTTTATAGCAGCCGGAGACTACAATGCTAAACATACCTTCTGGGGGTCTAGACTCGTCAACCCCAGGGGCAGGCAATTGCTGAATGCTATATCGAGTTCAGGCCTAAAAGTTTTGTCTGGAGGTGAACCAACATACTGGCCCACGGATCTCAATAAAACCCCCGATCTCATAGATTTTGCAATTATGAAGGGCATAACAAGAGAACACATCATCGTTACTCCTTCCCTTGACCTCTCATCAGACCACTCCCCCACAATTCTCACAGTATTTAACATTCCCTTGAACCCGGAAATCTCTTACCATTTTCCAAACAGGCATACAAATTGGTTGAGATACAAGATGTACATAAGCTCTCATCTGTGGCAAAACTTTTCTCTCAAAACACCAGATGAAATTCAGTCTGCCATCAACGTCCTCACTACCACAATGACAACTGCCGCAAACTTGGCAACTCCGCACAAGGTCCATGCTAAAACAAAAAATGACTCCTCATGTCATATTGAATCTCTAATCAAAGAGAAAAGGAAAGCTCGTCTCGACCAGTGCAAGTCAAAACTGAGGTCAACTCTGGATGAAAAAAAAGAAATCTCCGAAGCCCGCTATTTATCTCGTCTAGGAGCCACACAAAACACTAACTATAGCCTGTACAAGGCCATAAGACAACTACAGCGTCCTATAACACAGGAGTCTCCAATACGGATGAAAGATGGAGGTTGGGCAAGGAGTAGTGATGAAAAAGTAAAAGAATTTGCTGATCATCTGGAAGAAGTATTTACTCCTAACGATACAATCTCTCGTGTGAATCCGACGATCATTAGCCCAATGGTCACAAATCCAATGAAAATAAGTCTATCTCTCTTAAAGAAAAATGTTCTCTCGTTGAAAATGAATAAATCTCCTGGACACGATAAAATAACAGCGAAAATGATTTCAGAACTCCCCCACAATATCCTCAAATTAGTTTTATTTATATTTAATGCTATACTTCGAATTGGTTACTTTCCTCAATCATGGAAGCTGTCTGAAATAATAATGATCCCAAAACCTGGAAAGGAACTGTCACAAATTACATCCTATCGACCCATAAGTTTACTCTCTATTTTATCTAAACTGTTTGAAAAGATCTTTCTCCAAATGTTGTACCCCTATATTGAAGCAAACCAGGTAATACCCACGCACCAGTTTGGGTTTCGCAAGGGTCATGGAACGACAGAACAAGTACACCGTATAGTAACCCAGATCAGAAAAACTTTCGAAGATCGGAAATATTGCTCAGCTCTCTTTATAGACATCTCCCAAGCCTTTGATAAAGTGTGGCATGAAGGCCTTATTCACAAAATAGTCTCTTTTCTACCGGCAAATACCCATAAGCTCCTGGAGAGCTATCTGAAGGATCGATCTTTTGTAGTAAAATCGAAAGACTCTGTTTCAACTCAAAGAAAAGTTTCAGCAGGAGTTCCTCAGGGCAGTATACTAGGCCCTATACTATATACCATCTACACCTCTGACATGCCTGTGCAATCCCTAATTCAAACCTCAACTTTCGCTGATGACACTGCATTCATGAGCACTAGCACTTGCCCATTAATGGCTTCTAGACAACTGCAGTCTCATATACACACATTAGAATCTTGGCTCGAAAAGTGGAAGATAAAAGTAAATGCCACTAAGAGTGTACAGGTTACATTCTCTCTTAGACAGAACAATTGCCCAGCCCTCACTATTCACGGTAGTACCATACCCGTTCATAACCATGTCAAATATTTGGGTATTCACCTTGACCGACGTCTCACCTGGAAAAATCACATTGACTCAAAAATCATACAATTGAAATTAAAAATGGCTCAACTCCACTGGCTTATTGGCT
>JAHXMU010000037.1:370841-447929 GCA_019455685.1 Philornis downsi
AGTTATGGCGTTGCCAGATGGGTCCGTCGAATATGGGCAACCCTGTAGGTATAATAACGGTGTTATAGATGGAGTTGAGTCTGCATCTGTTGGCGGCAGGGGTTTATTTGACAAGGGCGCAATGTCCGGAATTGAGTCTGCTCCTGTTGACGGCAGGAGATTGTTTGATGAAGGTGCAATATCCGGAATTGAGTCTGCATCTATCGACGGTGGATGTATATAAAATGATGACGCCGTATCCGAAATTAAGTCCACATCTGTTGGCGGTAAGGGGTTATTTAATGATGGCGGCAAGTCCGGGATTGAGTCTGCTCGGTTTTATACCAAGGGGTGAGTCCGCTTCGGTTGACGGTAGGTTTTCTGATGAGGGTGCAATATCCGGAAATGAGTTTGTTTCCGTCAACGGTATAAGCTTATTTAAATATGGCGCTTTATTCTTAATAGAATCTGCCTCTACTGATGAAAGGACAATGATGTAAAACAAGGAAAAGTGGCTGCATCTGTTGACGTTGGAACATTATGAAACAATGACGCTGTGTCCGAAATTGAGTCTGCGTCTGTTGGCAGTATAAGGTTATTTAATGAGAACGCAATTTTAAATTACGCAGTGGGAGGTTACTTCATGAGAGCACAACATGTGGAGTCGAGTTATTTCGATGATAGTAACAAGTTTTTTTAAGATGGGGAACTGGAGTTTGCAACTGTAGCTGCAATGGTTTCTGTGTGGCTGCAAATTTTTCTGAAAGTGTTTCCTCTGGTTTGAAAGTGCTTCCGGTAGTTTGGAGTGCTTTTAGATTTTTTTTCTGTTTTTGTTGTTGTTGTATTACAAAAATATAACTTTTAGCTATGGGTCAACACCTGGCTTCCTAGAAGGCTGAAAAATAAAAATTAAAATGTATAAAGCGTTATTCATAATAGTGTATTGTTTTTATTCTGAATATTTGGTATCGTATTCATAAATATTTATTGAAAGTTTAATTTTCGAATTTTCATAGTAAAAATATTTTTTATGTTTATTTATTTTATCAATAAAAAAATTATGTACTCATAATATATTTTTGGTCATCCTTATGACGACTTAAGAGGAGTTAGAATAAAGTCGGATTCATTCTATACTATTATAGTATTTATTTTGACCCCAATCCCCATCCCAAAATTCCATGTCGTTCGCAAATTATAACAATTTTTCAAAACAATGTTTTATGAAAAGTTGCGTAATATCTCTAGTTATTAATATACATAAGTAAAACATGCTTTCGTTATTAATGTTTATGTTTTTAAAACACATGTTGTCATCTAAGTACGATTTAAAAATTCCATATATTTAACAGATTCTCATAAAAGTGTTTTTTTTTTTAAATCATTAATATCTCACACCAATAGATCCTTAGCGCTAAGTCGTTTTTTTCTTGTAAGCTCAGTTTTAATTGGTTGAATTTGGCGAATATAGGCTTCTAATGACATTAAACAATCTTTCTTTGGCAACACAAAATATCGGAAAAGTATTGAAATATCATCCCGACTGTCTAATTTAAGCTAAATAAAACAATTGCAGGATCCGAACCACTACGGTCTTTTGTATAAAATTTTAAATTGTATTTTAGCAAAAGTCTTAAAATATCATTGAGCAGCTAATTCGTATGAGAACTATATCAAAATATGGGCCACCACGGCATATTTTAGCCAAAAGAACTAAGTCCACACAGACCTTAGACTGGAAAAATCATAAAGGTGTGATATCATGTGATCAATGCGCCCACCACCGGTCCGAAAAGTCTTCGCAATAATATCATGGCAATTAACACCGTCTAGTTGGAAACAAGTATCGTCAATATCGCGGGTTAAGTCTTTCAACGATGAAATGTCAAAAAAAGAAATAAATATATATATTGAAAATACCAACACATTTTGACGGCTTCAAATATTGAACTGTCACAAAATCCTTAGCAGAAATTGCCTGTTAATAAATCACCTTATAAAAATCTGGCTCGAGTTTTTTGTTTACGTTATCGTTCTGTAAATTATTTGTTAGTGTCTGCTTAAGAGCTTCGCTTTGTTCTGTTTGGGTTACGTTAAAAACCGATTCTGTTTTCGTGTTTATTTAAGTCACCGAAGGAGGTAAATCGTTTGCATGGATGTTAGTGCATGACATACGGTGTATATTTCCGGGTTCTGTTCAATTTCGTTTCCATCTTTTTTTTACTGAGTTTTTTCTTTTTATAGTACTGATCTGTAATTGCGAATATACCTGTTCTTACAAGCAAAAAAAAAACTTCTTAGGTGGAATTAGGATAAAGTAGAGTTTATTTGTGATTATTGTTGTCTTTATTTAGACGCGTATTTACGTCCAATCTACATTTCAAAATTCCGTATAGCTTCCAAGTTAAAACCATTTGTCAAAACAGCAATTTTTCAAAAATGATGTAATATTTCCAAACATTATTTATGACTCTCACAAACAAACTAAACAAGCTATATGGATAAAACCGTCAGCATATCTCCGAGACGAGTGCACGAACATAAAAAAATAATAACAATCGAAAGTCGAATGCACGTAACCCACGAAATTTGAAAATTCACCTTATTTTTTGAACACACCTCGTAGATATATATACATTCTGAACATGAACATCCGCTGACAAGAAAAAAAGTTAAGTGAAATTAGGACAATTTTTAGTTTAGCCGTGTCCTTGTTTAGACGCATATTTACGTTAGATTCAAATTTCAAAATTTAGTATAATTCAGAAGTTATTGAGATTTTTTCTAGATTTTTTCTCTCTAAATGTTAGTAAATAGTTTACGTCATTAAAAAGTATGTTGTATCAAATTTCCAAAACACAAACAAATCAATTTCCATAGCGCTCAATATCTCAAAACCACAAACTCTGATACATCTAAGCTTAAATGAAAAAATGTCGGATTTTATTGTTTTGTGGTATTCAGTGCTTTTCACAAAATCGCCATTATGGAAATTTGAAATCGATCTTAAATGGCGACATGATCAGAAATAATAACAAATATCACATTCTCTCTTTAACTCGTATCGATATTTGAACTATTAGGGAATTTTTCAAAAATCTCTTGGGAAGTATCTAATCTTTGGGGATTAGAAGAAAATATGCCTCTAAATAAGGACGACAATAATAACGACTAAACTCGACTTTATGTTAAATTCACTCAAATCGTTTTTCTTTATAACCAAAGGCATATTTTTCAGCTTTATAAGGCTGTTTTTGGCTGCTTAAAACCCTACAAACACCTCTAGAACTGCAATTAAACAGCTCAAAAACCAATAGTGTTTTTTTTTTTTTGTGGTTAAAAGAGCTTCAGAATAGCTAAGAATAACCATAACGTCTCAGGGAGAACAAACTTGAATATCTTAGGAACCAAAAAGATCTGTAAAACTGTAAAACTCTTACAACAATTAAAACATCACTTAAAGTTACTAGCCAGGAACTACAACGGTTCTTTAAACTGTTAAGAAATAAAAGTTTTTGAAACAAACTCCTAAAAAATAAAACAGATTCAGATCCGATATCCAAGTTTAGAACAGATATTATCCGGCCAGATTCAGAGTATATATTTCCAGGTTCAGAACAGGTATTACCAGCAGTGTTGCCAGAACTTGAAAATGAAAAAAGCTTCAGTTTCGCGAAAGGAGCTACGACAAGTTAAAATAATCTAGAATAAAAGATAACTTTTTTTTAAGAAAGTTTGAACTGAGGTGTATCAATTTTTATTACGTTTTATAAGTTGAAACTAAGCAAATGAGATCTTTATTCATACAAAAAGTTCTTGCAGACATTTATATTTATAATTCAATTCGATTCAGGAATTTATAATTCACAAAATTATTCATTATTCGTCATTAAACCCACTTATTTTAGGATAAAATTTTAAACGCATGATCGCTTTTCTAAAACGTAATTTTTGATTAACAAATAATAACTAATATTTTTTTGAAAATCATACAAATAACAAAAAGTATACTCTGATTCACTTCACATAATAAAATGTGTACTTACATATGTCGGATAATTCCTACTCATCAGAACATAGAGTAATATTTCATTGCATAAAAGGTTCGTCATTGATTTAAATATACTCAACCGAACTTGTCCAAATTATTCCAAAAATCTATAGTATAAGTTGAAATTTTTTCGATATTTTTTTATAGATCGTGGCACATGGTTAGGGCACGCAACCATCGTTTGGGTGATCGCAGGTTCAATCCAGGGTATAACCACCTATTATTATTTGAGCTTGTCGAGTAATCTACAAGTCTTGCAAATGCTTCTCAAACTGTGACGTTCGGAATGGTCGTTAAACTATAGGTCCCGTTGAATGAGCCAAAAAATGGAATGCGTTTAAGCTCAATGAATGTGAGAAGTTCCCCATGTCCCATTCATGAGATGCAAGAAAATTTGCTTTGTTTTTTATGTGAACTTTAAGTGGTTTTACTGACGGGATCGTTAACATTTGTCCAAACTGTTGGACTTGCTTACGACTCCATTAAAAACCTTAACATTGGATACATTTCCTTCACATGTGAACCACCTTCACCATCATCATCATCAGCGAAAAGGACTGTTTAACTTAGCACAGCAAGCAAATAGAAATAGAGAGAATATGGGAGGACAAAATTACACTTTTGCGTGAAAGTTTGAAGCAAGCGAATTTCATTCCGGATAAATAATTTGCCTATACGTTTGCATCGTCTTTGTTTCATACAGAGGCCGCATTTGTCTCTGGAGTGAATTTTGTTAAGTATGAACACTAACTCAAGAGCATAAATTTGTACGCTCACCCTCTCTTTCATAATATGGAGCTTTGATTGTTTCGATTTTTATGATATTGTTATCTCCTCTTCAGTTGTTATGTAAATAGAATTAAGTCTATGATATACAACACTATTCTGTAAATATGTTTGTGTTTGTTGCACCCATTATGTAAATATCTGTTCTCTCTGAAATATCGTAGCATATTCTAGAATAAGTCATTTTAGTATAAATGGAGCAACTTTGTACGTTTGAAGGAATTAATAAAGTTGACGTTGATGTGGAAATACGTTCCACGATACAAAACATTATTCTCCGAAGACAAAAGTTTTGAAAATGTTTGAAAATAACAATCTGGTCAGAAGTTTAAATCTTTGGCTAAGAAATCAAAAATGCAATAATGTCTGACATTATGCCATAGCTGTAAATTTGTTATGGCAATGATATGTTGTAAATACTGGTATTGATCTTAAATACAATTCAATTAAAGCTCATTCAGAATGCTGCGAAATTAAGTGATCTTGAGCCGAAATTACCAATGAATACTATACTGTTCGCATTAGTGCTGATTGTCATGTGATTAGATGTCATTAACAGCTGATAGTTGGTTACTTACAATTGCACAAATAACACTTGTGTAAAAGATAAAATATACGAGAAAAATGATTGAAAATTCTTAATGGTAGACTCTGCAAAAGAACAGAAATGAAAGAGTAACGATATTTGCATCAAGTACTTGCTTCTTTTTCGGTGCCTTCAATGTTTGCAAAAAACTACTCAATACTTTAAGAAGCTTGTCTTTGATTGCACATTTCAAAACTACTCGTCCTTGGGACAATTAATAATAACAATAATAGAAATGTATGTGACAAATTTTATCGAGATTGGTTTATAATTGTGGCCTCTATGGTGTTTACAAGAATATAGTTATAGACGGATGGACGTCAGAACGGGAGTCTTAATCGATCAGTAAAAATCAACTATGTTTTTAACGGTTACACTTAGCCCCAGTAAATCAATTTACCATTTTTACATATAGTGTAGGATATCAATTAGATCCTGATATTAGATTTTACGGTTAATGGATGTAAAAAATCAATCTCCTTCAAGAGAGATCAATCATTCCAACACTCTTCTAATATTTTGAAGCCTTTTTTATGAAGACACTAGTAAATGTGGTACACCCATTCGGTTAATATCTCTTTCGTGCAAAAATTTTCACGCAAATAGTGAATAAGCTATTTTTGATATCTTTACGATATCAGCTATCTCTTGCAACTCCGCTTTTCAATTGTCGAGTTTTCATGATTTTTGGTATATCCAAAGATGCCCAGATGACTTCGTTTAAAACATTGATAAATTTAATTTTGGCACACAAATTGGGCTAAAACAGTCACACATTCGTTCTAAATCTTCATAAAAGTAGCTTTTAAGCATGCCGGGGAGGTCGTATGTTACTGATTCAAGCTATTGCGTTATGTGTGGTGAATATTTAGGTTGAAAAATGAGGATATGCAATATTAGAATCATTAAAATATGCATATTTATATTATTTTGGTTTTGCTGTCCGAAACTCGAACAAACCGTGGACACTGACAAAATTTTGCAATAGTTGCAGAACTGTTTTATACAAACCGCTTGTTATTTCTGTTTAACAAAAGTTGCTGGATTAAATATGAAAAATTGAAAAAATATAACTTATGCGAATGTCCCATCGGTTTCCATTCCCAGTGCTACGAGCAGTGAGTCCGAAACATTTTTACCCAGCAGTGCTAGTTTGTATCAGGCTGATGATGAACGCCATTTAGTGACTCAAGCTGAGGTGAATGATCTAATTCGGAGTTTGCATTTAACGCAGCAAGACGCAGAATTAATGAATGAATTTGAAAATTCATTGATTTTTAAATAAACTAATAATTTTTTATAAAAAAAATGAATGATTGCTCTAGTCCAAAACCTTGTTGGCTAGTGTATTTATTGAAGGTTATCCATAACATTTTCATAAAATCTGTCATCCATTCCTGTGACGTATTTGGTTTATTGAGTTCCATCACTTTTTAATGGCATTTTTTTAATAAGAAACAATAATTAGGAAAATATTTTTAGAAATTTTACTATTTTTATATTTTCTAATAAAATTCTATTTTGTCTAAGATATTCTCTGTGTCCAGTAGTAGAAGAAGAAGTAAAAGTATTTTTTAAAAAGTTTCAGTTTTTTTTCTGTTTCTGAAAGTTTTCAGTTTCTGAATAAAATGTTTACTATGAAAATAAATAAATAACTATTTATAAAAATGGCCCTTAATATTTCTAAAATATGTTATTGAAACTTTTTTTTTTACTGTATCTAAGTCCGTAGTGCTTTTATTAATAAAATGCAATAAACTTGTACTGCAATTAATGAGCAAGTAAGTGATACATGGTGTAAGCTAACATTTTTTACTTTACGAAAATTGCCCGTATTCGACCAAAACTTTTGCCACAAGATGAACGTTTTATTTGAAGACTAAATTCCCCAAAGTTAAAAAATCGATCGACGTTCTTTCCATATCGTCAGCTGTACTCTTGTCGATTGATTGTAACATTATTCTGCGAATTTTGTAATCCAAATCCCCAATCGCTTGGTTTTTAAAATAATTTTTCGGCCTCGGCACATTATTTTTGATTCAATATCGCGATTTTTTATCAAAAACTTATCAACAATGACATTTATATTAAGGCTAAGAGAAAGTATTACCAATTTTCTTTTTTCTCCTCTGATTTTAGCGATTTTTCTCAACACGAATATGTTACAAAATAGGTAAACTTTAGCATCTTCGCTGTTTAAAGGTGTTACTGGGTCACACAATACCTCTTGCAAAAATCCTGGCTATGAAATTTAGGAGACAAATATGTGCTATTATATCGATACTTTTTTGAAATAATAAACAATAATATAAGAAAAGTGGAAAACCCAAGGTTTTGTTCGTCACGTAAGTAGTTTTCTATATTTTAAAATGTAAGTTTTTTTATACTTTGGAGTTTATTTCCAGAATTAAATTTTTTGCGATATAAAATAACAATGGAACCATAGATAATTTGACTGTTTACTTATTATTTACTTCAAAAATATCGCACGTAGCCCATTGGTCACAATTTATGAATAAATGCGGTGGAACAATCAGACTATGTGTCAATTGGTTTCATTTTTATTTTAACTTAAAAGCCATTTGAAATAGATTCCGACCTGCACTCATGATTTCATGTTTGCAGTCAATGATGATAAAAGAATAAAGTTCAGTTGTTGAAACTTCTCTATGCGTCAGACCTCTAACTTTTAGACCACAGTGTACCACCACTGACCACTCGAATGAAAGAAGTCTCCTGATTGCTTTCCATTCGGCATAGTTGCCAAATTCCCAATGGATCTAATCGTTCTTTCGTAATATTACGCAGTATTAAACCAGTTGAAAGATTAAATAAATTTCATTTAAAATGAACCAAAATTACAGTTATATTAGCAATGGTATTGGTTCACTACCAGGTTCTTCATAATACTAAGTGCAAGGCTGAAATTGCGGCTTAACAATCAATTTGGAATAAACCGTTACTATGCCGGCCAAAGATAACATCAGCATTTCATTACCAAGATTCCAATACACTTCATGAGATGATTAAAATACAGAGCGACTTAATGTTGTCCAACATAATTTCATTTGCATAATCAAGTTCAGCAAAATAAAATATTTAAATATCAATCTAACTTTTTACTATGGAGAAGCCCCTTTATTGGCGCTGTCTACTTTATTGTAAAGGGTGATTTTTTAATCGTAGTTTTTTTTTTAATTGAATAAAACACTAAAATTTGCATCATATATTAAAATTTTTTATTAGAATCAATTTAATTTTTAAAGATAAGTTCATGTAAATGTTGTCCGCGGCTCCGTCTCAAATTGTCCGTTCGGAAGGTCCAATTTTTCGTCACTTTTTCGAGCATTTCGGCCTGTATTCCACGAATAACGCGTGTTATGTTATCCTGTAAGGCTCCAATAGTGTTCGGCTTGTCCACATAGACTAACAACTTGACATAACCCCACAAGAAATAATCAAGAGGCGTTAAATCGCAAGATCTTGCAGGCCAACTCACAGAGTCAAATCGCGAGGTTGCTCGCCAAATTCACCCCTCAACATATCCATTGTTTCACGAGCAGTGTGGCATGTTGCACCGTCCTGATGAAACCACATGTCAACCAAGTTCTACTCAGCCAATTGGAGTCGATGGTTTTATGTCCAACAAAGTAAATTTGGGGCGAAATGCGAAGATAACAGCACGAATTGTTGAGGTCAATTATGACGACCATAAAATGGTCGTATCAAACGATGCACATTTGTCAGAGAGCACGAATTTTGATAATAAAACCAGATAATAAATTTGAACGACTTGCAATCGTTGCTCGTTTGTTAGTTTTCTCATGATGAAATGGCAGAGTATACTGTAGACCTTCCACTTTGACAGATGACGTTTCTTAAAAAATCACCCTGTATTAATCGTAAAATCTAATATCAGGATCTGACTGATAAATATCAACTGACAGACAAGTATCCCCTATATCGAGACTGCATTCGAACAGCTGATATTTGTAAGATAAATAGATATCTTTAAAAAAAATGTGCAAACAAAAAATTTGAACAAAATTCGGAAGTAAAGGCTAGCATGTAGTTCAAACGAAATGCTCGTTGGCTTCGCGTCCATTTTGTCTCTAGCCGGAAAATGCTTTTTGGAGACAGGGGGAAAAGATCTTAATTTTTGTGTTCTTAATTCTGAAGTCTCTTTAATTCTCAAAAATATACATGTCTACCAATTATTCAAAACATCATTTTAATATGATTCTTGTGGCATAAACCTCCCTGTAATAACACTTCCAAACGAAATTTTTGTGGGTAGATCTGTACTACCCGATTGATAGGTACATATATAAATGAAAAGTACAACCGCCGAAAATTTCAGTAACATACCAAGCCTACTAGACCTAAAAAGCCGTGCCCATACAATAAGCGGACTCATGTTTAGAAAAATACTAATTAACCAGGATTTTTTCATTAACGTTACCATCTAATTAAAGAAAATATTTGGCAGTATTAAATAAACACTGGAAATAACCATCCAAACTTATATAGTTTTTTTTAAAAAACCATCTTAAGTGGTTGTGGTTATTGATAAGAAGATGTTTTTGGCAGATCCATTTATCTGGTGATGTATCGTTAAAATGTTTTCTACTCTACCGAAGTTGGACGAAATGTGTCCATTAGGGAATAATTTAGACATACAAGGACTAAACCCAAATTTGATAATTTTTGGCGTTTTCTGCAATTGCACCGTTTATTCATTCATTTATTCATTAATTAAAGGCTATATATAGTCGTATTTTACGAATACCGGAAAGGACCACTTCAGCTTATATAATTTTCTAAGGAATAGTCCTAACTGTGGGCCTTGTTTTTGAAAAATTCGGAGAAAAATGTTAGAATTGTAGAAGAACGAAATCGATCTAATATAATATGTAGTAGTTGTCAGAAGATCAATTTGTACAAAAATGAGCCCAGTGTCCTAACTCAAACATTTTAAGGAACACGTTGAGGATGTTTATTGAGAAATACAAAAAACACATATTTTCTCTGGAAAAACGGGTAACATCAATATCCTGTCTATAGCAAGAGAGAGCTTTTTGATAATTTTTCCGGATTTTCGGCATTTCTGCCATTTGTTCGTTAATTACAAGTATTGTGATAATGCGGATGGATGGCATTTGAAACATTTCTTTCCGAAGAAATTAGAAAAAACCGATGTTACTGATATTTTTGTTAGTCGTATCACCAAAAATCGGATTATCGATAAAAATGATTTTTCGAACAACTAGAAATCCAGTTTTCTAGAAAGGCAAAATATTTCAATACACTATAAAGACCTCTCGTCACCTCCTAATTAAATCGGTTCATCAATTAGTGTGGCTTGAATGACCCTTTACAAATGAAATGTAGGTCTGAGCATTTGAAACCGGAAATAGTCGTTTATAAATACAACATATTCTTAACTAAACTAACACTTAAACAGAAATATGTACTTATTATTATCACTGTACAACACACTCATGAAATTGAACAATGAATTGAATAGTAATAATGTAATATAATAATAATCATTTTATGACACATAATATGATTCCTAATCTGATCGTAATAAAGATTTTAACACAATACAAATATCATCCTAATGTACATATACGTATTTGTGTATCACATAACGATCTCCTTCTAATGCGTTTACGCGTAATAGTTCATAATTTCTTGAGTTGAATTCTATCGCCTTATTCCTAATAGAAGCAATTGTGATTGAGGAGTCACGTTAGCCTTAGACATTGTTACTAAAAATAGTTCTTATTTCTTATTGTAATTAAAAATATATACATATAGTTATTATTTTATAGAATAGGGAAAAGCTTCTTTGAAATTTTTCAAGTTACAGATGGACCAGACATCATACCATTTGTATTTATTCATTTTCACATAGAAACATAGTCTTAGAAAGCATTTTCACTAATGAAGAAAAAAAAACGTTTGCACTCATGGGTAACGTCTCCCAAGACACTTTTCTCATTAAGATATGCAAAAGAAAAAAAAAAGAAAAATGCAACCTGGTATCATAACATACACCTTTTGTAAAAAAATATCATAGTAAACACTTTTCATATAAAAATATGTTATAGAAGTCATTTGTCGTATAGAAAACTGTTATATAAAATACTTTTCATATAGAAAAGGCTATTGGAAGACACTTTTTTATGGAAAAGTTTCGTGGAAGGCACTTTTTGTGTAGAAAATGACCTTGAAAGGGACTCTTAGGACAACAAAAATTTTCGTGATAGACTCTTTTCGTACAAAACACAATTGTAAAATACAGTTTTCATAAAGAAAAGTATCATGGAAGACGCTTTTCATATCGAAAAGTTTTCATGTAGGAAAATGTCGCATAAAATACTTTTCATATCAAAAAGCGTAGTAGAAAAAAACTTTTTATATAGAAAAGCATAGTGGAAGACAATTTCCATATAGGAAACTGTCATAGAAAACATTTTAAATATATACGAAAGTGTTATAGAAGACACTTCTGGTATAGAAGTGTCAAAGACATAAAATTACAAATTGAAAAATGAAGAAATATAAATAATTTAGATTATAATTTAAAGCTAATTCTATTATTATGTTAAAAGTTTTTGCATCACAACTTTGCAACAGCTGGACGATTTCTTTCAATTTTTTTTTTTTTTCAGGCAAAATTAATGATCACAGCAAAGCACCTTTAATTCTCGGGAACTCCCATCCAGTCCAGTCTCGGATCAGCCAAACATTGGTTTTAGTGAATTGTGCACTTACATACATACTTCTTCTTCCAAACGAACGTTAAAATATTTAATGTATTTTTCGGAACTCGACATTTTATTCAGATGCTAAATTTTGTTAAACAAGCCAAATTTATTAAACCACATTTTTCAACTTCAATTTATTTACCTTCTAATCACTGACAACTTTGTCATATTTTCATATTTCGTTAAGATATTTACATACCAAGATATGATAGCGATGCAGCTGATTAAGAATATCTCTCTCGAGTTTGTTGTGATCATCAGTTGGAGACTTCATATGTGCGTACATACCTTGTTCATTTTTTTTGTAATTTTTTATAGTAAACGCGGCAATATTTATTTATATAAATATTAAACGAGCGAAGAATAGCTTAAAGGATTGTACGACCACTACACTATACAAAAAAAAAAAAAAACAATTTATGTAATAAAATAAAAATTTCAAGTTGCAAAATCATCTCTGCTCAGATCTTTTTTTTTGGCAACACACAAATCCTCAAGATTGACATTTACTATCTGTTCATGTTACCTAAGGGTCTTCCTCTTCTATGACTAACTTCACAACTGCCTTTTTTCGCCTAACTCTTGAAGTGTAAAGACCAAATATTAAGAGAATTTAAAAATATAAATTTTATTCGCGATAATCCAAGTAAGGTTGATACAGATGAAAGTTTTAATTTAATTAATTTTTAATTAATTTAATTTAATTTAATTTGTCGGGTTTATCAATTGTTATTTCAACTGGCGAGGGATATTGTATTGCCAAATACGCCAACCTATAACTTTACCCAACATATCTCCTCAAAACCACCAAAAGGGTTATTTTTGGTCAAAATTCTAACCATTTCTTCAACCACATTAGGCTAGGCAGTAGTGAACTCGTTACAGATCTCAGCCACACCCTACGACACAATACACTTTCATTTCACATGATATTGGATCTCCGAGTCAACTATTTTGACCAATTTGCCTTGTGCCAGCTGATACCCACCTTATCTGAAGTTACATCATTCGAGAACCAGAAATCTGATTTTAGTGACTTGAATTAAATGTGCATTTCGAGTATGATGTTGGTGTACGGCCGTACAAACTTTTTGTAGATTTTCGCACAATAAAGTAAAATTCACTACACTCAGTAACTAACTATTTTTTATAATAATTTATTATTTTTTTTTTTTTTATTTAAATCATGTGTCAATATTGTCACTCTTAATTTGTAATGCAAACTTTCGCAATGAACATGAATGGAAGCGATTAGATGATAATCATTCCATCGCCTTTATTATATATTTCTCCATTTTGGTTTGGATTTTTCGTGTTTGTTGTTTTTAATCCACTAAGGTCAGTTAACTGAGTATGAGTAGAAACTACATCTAATTTAAAATTTAATTTAATCATAAAAGAGAAAATGAACTGATTATTTTTGAATAATAATTATTTGTGTGAAGAAGATGGCAATCTTCAATGTAACAAAAAAAAAAATAATAATGTTCAGAATGAATCTGTGAAAATATTACAGTTGTTTTCTTACGCTCAAAATATGATATCATAAGGCAATATAGTGACGTAAATTTAGGGGTATTTATTAATGTAATCGCCACAAGACAATGGAAGGAGAGGGTTATAAGGCGTAATTCCCTACAAATATCTGAGGGAACCTAATGAGTTATAGGCAGACGATAATGATTTCATATAAAGTTCAATATTAAAGTAGTTAATGAGTTTTTCTTTGTCTTTGCCCCAATCAATTACCTAGCATTTGAAACTGGGAGTCTACAATACAAAAAAATCATGTAATGGAAAAAGACTTGGCAAAAATAGGACCCGGACCCTCTACCCAACTGTTGCTAGCATCGCAAAGGCTCCCCAGACCCATTCCAACTAAGTTTCATGATGCACTTTAGTTTAATTGTAACTAGCATCTATTCGTGTACATTACAACGTTTTGCATCCAATAAATTATGAATGAATTCTCCTGATATATAATGAATAACAGTAAGTATTTAATGAGAATAAAAGTTATATATTAACTTGTTTTTCAGTTGAAAAAGTCACATGCACAATATGGAAACATTTTCGTTTAAAATACTTTAAGAAAGTAATATCCAATCAAATGTAAAAATATTTTTCACCGGACCTTTACTAACAGAGAAGAATAAAAGTTATATATTAACTTGTTTTTCAGCTGAAAAAATCACATACACAATATGGAAACATTTTCGTTTAAAATACTTTAAGAAAGTAATATCCAATCAAATGTAAAAATATTTTTCACCGGACCTTTACTAACAAAATTAATTAATACTAGCCGACCCGGCAAACGTTGCTTTGCCTTCAAATTTTATTTTTATTGGAAATTTTTCATTAGCAGGAGCAGAAATAATTGCTTTTTAATTTGTGGTTTGTATAGGAGGTACCACTCCCCATTGTCCAATCCCGCCCATATTTGCAGCAGCACTTAAGATATATACACCAAACCGATGTACCAAATTTTGTTCAAATACCGTAAACAGGAGCAGAAATAATTGATTTTTAATTTTTTGTTTGTATGGGAGGTACCACGCCCCTTTGTCCAATTGGACCGAATTGTAAATCTAAACCATCCCGGGCACCACCCAGACGCATATACAAAAATTTATGCAAAGCGGTCCAGCCGTTCTGGAGTTTTAAGCATCGGAACAAACCACGATTCATTTTTATATATATAGATTTGTTTTCACCAGGACAGCTTCAAAACGACAACAAAGTTGTTTATAAATCCACTTTATGTCAAAAATGAAGCAATTGTCAATAACTATAAATCAATTGCTGGTTTAGGAAACTATGATTTTAGATTTTCGGTTGTGCTCTCAAACGTACGAGTATTTGATGTTCAGTGACAACATTGTTCGCTTCATTTAACGGTCACTGTAATGCGAACGAGCGTGACATAAAAAAAACAAAAAACAAATGTAACTCGTGATAACATTTTTACGTTCGTAAGCGCGCGAGTTAAGGTCAATATCAGGGATGCACTAATAATATTAACTATCAATACATACACACATACATACATACATACAAGCTAAATATCGATAATATGACCAACCTTAATATCACATCTTATTTACATGAGTTATTTGAAATAATAAATATATTTTCTTTGTTTAGAATGATAAATATAATTCCTTCGTTTAGAATAAGTATCTTCTCTTTATATATAACATCAAACAAAAAAATCTAAACAATTAAATATGATAAGGAAAACATGAACCTGTTTTATCACGAACAAATAAACAATAGCTTAAACCAAACCAAACATGTTTAGAGATTAAGATAAAATAGGTAAACCAAAGGATAAGACAAAATATTTAAACAACACTTAAAAGAAGATCATGAAAATGTAAATTGTAAACAAGATCATAAAAGTGTCATGAACCTATTTTGAAAGGCGCAAACATGTTTATCTGCTAGTATTTAAGGAAGAGAATCAAAGAGAATAAATCGTGAAGTTAGTTAAGAATCTACCATAGAATGCACATAGTGTTAAGTGTCTTAGCTGAAGTTTATAAAAAAAAATAATAAATAAAAGTGGACGCATAGACGTCGAGAAGAAAAATATTTTATTTTTAACAACCACCAAAATTACTAATTCGCGCGCATCTCTAACAAAGAGATCGCATCTTTCTCTCTCTATCTTTCTTGAACGCATTTGGTTAAGAGTGATCTTAACATACCGTAAAATAGGTCGACTCATTCTCATGAGCTCAATAGCAGAATGACAGGTAGCAGAATTCCGTCGTTAGCTTCTTGTAAATTAGGAAAAAAATCTGTTCCAATCAAATATGATTATAGATTTGGAAGCAAAACCAAGCTGGTGCAATAAAGCATTCGCTTTTACATAAACGCAATGAGAAATGAGAACTAACTCAAAAAATTTACCCCAAACCCTTAAGGCTAGCAATAAATACCACTCATCATTATTAATAAACAATAAAAACAATATGTTGTTATTGTTGTTTTCTAAACAGTAAGACAAAAAACTCCCGCAGAAACGCTCAAATTTGTGATTTGGGGTCTGAACGCCGCCGTATAAAACAAACCTAACCGCTGAGAAAGCAGTTCATTGCTAATTTAATACATGACAGAGTGACAACACAGAGGTTCGCGTACTAACAGCAGATACGAAATACGAACGCATTCGTAAAAACAAGTGAACGTAATAGTTATAGCAAAACAACATCAACACATGCGGTCGGCAGCAAGACGCGCAAACAGTGATTCCCCCATTCATTAATAAAACTATAAATGAAAATAATAATATTAAATAAAAAACACGAACAAGACATGAATACAGATTATTGATTAAAAAGGCGGATGAATTTGTGTGTGAATACAACAGCAACGTCTGCCTAAACGCCATTGAAGAGTATGAAAATATACAAAAATATTGAACAACTACAGAAGAAAAAGATATCAACTCCTAAAATATGTCTGCAGAATAATATGATGATACATTAGAAGCTTCTACGTTGAAATCAAAGAAAGATTCTAACGATTCTAACAAAAACAATTGTGTGTTTTTAAATATATGTAGATAAGCCAAATAACAGAAAGAAAATGGTTATACGTGTTTGCGAAAACGAGGATATGTTTTCCGATGAGGATGGCAACACTGGTTGTACTTGCACATGCACTTCCTGCCACAACACTTGCACGGTGCCAACAACAACTACTTCTTCAACAAGTGAAGATCATAACATCAATATTTCGTCCACATCCCATAGCAACAGTAATTTTCTATCAGCTAACAGTCCCTGCTCCTCCTACTTTATGGATACCACTGCATACAAAGATATCGTGGGCAATTGTAAGGAAGTCCGCATCGAGGAGAATACCTCCAATCTGCGTATAGTAGGCAACAATAATCGCATACGCATGACTTTAAATACGGGGGATTTAATTGTCATTGGAAATAACACAAGACTGAAAATAAAAACAAATCACGGTCACATCAAATACACCGGAAACGATGGACGTATAAGCTTAGGTCACCAGTCGCAACAACAGCTTGTCGATTATATCGGCTGTAATGGTACATTGAAAATATGCAATTCCATGAAATCCACTAAAACGAAGTATACTGGGAACCAAGAAAACAATGATAATAACGCTACCTGTAAATCCCCAGTTAACAGCGAAGGCTGCTGTATAAATCAAAAGCTATACTGCCAATTGCCTCATGCGCGAAATACAGAAACACCGACGGTTCTCACAAAAACCGCAACAAAACCTTGCGCTGACAGCGGAAATGGCAAATCGAAACAAAAATCCCATTCTTATGGGGGCACAACAAATTCCTCCCACCACGACTACTCATCATCATTTCCGCAGTGGCAAAAGTTTACCAAAACGTTTCATCAGGAAAAAACCAAGAAGTCGATGCCAAATTTATCATCCCCGTCAATTAAGGAGCCGACAGCATATTGCAATCGAGAGCAGCCATCAAGTATTATACAAACTATTGGTAATGTTGTAATAGCTAATGCATCTAATATCTGTATAGCTCCCTATGTTAGAAATGTAACAACAAAAGCTTAAATTTAACGTTAACATAAGTTGCATACAAAGGCTAAGAAGCAACTCAAACGAAGATTTCAATTTCCACTTTTCATTTGAGTAGTAGGCAGTTGTCCGCACGAAAATTTTGATTGGTTATGTTGCCACAGAAACGTTTGCACCGCAGAAAATTTATCTTTTAATAGGTATTACTTAAGGTTTTCTCAATCGAATACGATTCCGTGTTGACAAAACATCGAATATATGCATTTCTAATGGCTGCCATTCCATCCCAGAATGCAGAATTGTTCCTGTTGTCGTTGGAGATACAAAAATTAAGACTTTTACACAAGTCTCCGCAAATTATTTTCCAAAGACCAAACAAAAATTTTATTTGAGCTGCATAGTAGTCTTGCGGCGTTTGATTTCGTCGTACAAATTTTGGCAAAACAGCTGAAGTGCTAAAAATTAATTAAATGTTTTTGTGAAAATTTAATACTCAAAATATAAAAATCAATTTGATTTTCATTTAAAACGCCGCAATTGTCAAGTAGCTCCTAAATTGCTTTACTTGTTTCGAACCTAACAGAAACCTTATTCATACTGCAAACAATTGTATATGTGAGATGGTTTTCGAGAGTTCAGCTATTAAGTCAGTCAAAACAGCGATATCAAAAATTTTTTTTTATTTCCGACTTATGAAAAAGTGATATTACATTCCTTCTTATTTTCTAGATCTCGGAAAAAAATTATATATATTATATTATAAATTCACTATAAATGCAAATTCTTGTCTATAGATTTCATTAAAATGAAATAAGACAGAATTGTAGATTCTAAAAGCAGGATTCTAGTCAAAATTTAACGGCTATGCAATGAGTGTATTTTTATCCCGAAAGTCGTATTTGTCAACCAAAGGTTTTATTTCCGTAATGCATTAATTACATTAACCCACGTATAATGTTCGTGATTTTGACAAATTAAAAATGCTAATTTCATTCGAAAACACATAAAAAGACTATCCTAACTTTCACAAATATGTTCTTTTTTACTTAAGAGATCTACGGAATGTAATAACCCGGTTCCATATGCATCATTACCCTCGTTTGAAAGTTCCGGATTAGATTACACGTTTTTTTGTCTTGGAATAGAAATGCCCCAATAGAGCAATTGGACGAGATAATGCGTTTTAAAAAGTTGCCAATCACAAATTTTTGAAAGAAAAAAAACTTCAAAGCATGTTAGATTAAAGCCAGACACAAGCACAAAGCTATCAATACACAAAAATAGCGTGGTTTTGCTAGATAATTATCGTTTGTATGACATCAATAGTGGCATCCTCAGTGCATAACATGTATGATTGATAATTGAGTGCAAATCAAATTGACTGAAGTACTCGTATGTTATGAATTTAGATATCGTAATTGCTTATATTTGACTGACTCAGTTATTTTCTAACCTTATATGAAGTTTTTGTAAAAACTGCTAAACACGCCTTGTTTTTAGGCGATGAACATCTGATTTCGTATCTTTATCTTAATATAGAAAAAAACCTTATCTTGTAATTTGTCAAAACATGATATACATATAACTGATTATTGCAAAATACTTTGTGATACATATTTGATTGAAATTTCAAGCAGATTGGTTGAAAAAATACTAATACTTTGTCTCCACTAAGCAATATTTAGAAACGAACTGATATCGGTCAGTATAGCTGTTGTTTGTTTCATAAAGATTCAAAACAAATAATAACTGAATTCTAAACAAAACTATGTCACAATCGAATCGATATCAACCGTAGCACAAAATACTGCATTTATTTACTGAATACATAATGCAACTACAGACATCTGTAAACGTGCGATTTCGGTTAGAATGTGAGCTCGTATTAAAGATTTATGATGTTACTGAAATGTTTAATAACTTTTTATTTGGGTGATACGCAGTCTTCACGACAATTTCGTTCGGGTATTCATTGTACTACAGGAAAGTTTGTCAAAGAATGTGAAGTTTTTTTTTTTTTTACTTATGTTTGCCTCAAAAACTCCGGTTTTAATAAGTATTGCTTTAGTTTTTAGACCAAAAGGATTTCAGGCGTTAAAAACATACCAATTTAAATTTTTTTCATACAAATCTCCAGAAAAAATTTCTGTGTAAAGATAAATGGATCGACGACAAACGAAAAATTCGTTAGAGTTGGTTTATAGCACTTAAATGTTGGCATTTGTGTTGTAGGATGATATAGATTGTACATTTACATTGTAACATGAAAATGAAACAATTGTGAGCGAAGGAGGCTAAAGGATTTTCTTTATAAAATCTATAAAAACCCATACGAAATCTTTTTTCACACAAGACTGTTCAACTACAAAGTAGCTGTTACATTTTGAACCGATCGACTTTAGTTCACATAATTCGAGTTTCAGTAAAACAAAGCAAATTTTAGATAAACCCCTCGGTTAGCCACTGATTATTATAACAGCAATGATCTCATATTTATGAATATATGGACATATTCCCAATTTCGTGTTAGCGACAAAATTCCCTTTGAAAACAATGCAAGGCATCCAAGAATTCCACGACTTCATTAAAATGATTTTGAAACTTAATTCATGTATCCATTTACTTTACACAAAGTCGGAATCATAAAATCATTTACTTTTTTAAATCATATACGAAAGCATACGAGTATACTGTATATGATCAATTTGAATGCCAAATTTGCCGATGTATCCAGAAGACAACCCAAAGATTTATAATCAAACTATTACCTTAAAATTATTTTTAAGTTAACGTTAAATTAATTTCTTTACAAGCCTAGTACAACTATAGTTAAACTTGCCTTAACTTTCGACTTAAACAAAACAATGTTCCTAACTAATACCAGTTGACGCTATATAATCCATAATCTTGCATAATGCTAGTTTTTCCCCAAGTGGAAGAAACCCATTGCGATAGTATTATTAAATTAAAAGCAAAAATTGTTTATTTATTAATTTAAATTTATTTTATTTATTAATTTAAATATTATAGAAATATTTAACAGATGTAGTTAACGTTGTATTTATTTCGTAATTAATACAAAATATATTAGCAATATTGTATTTTTATCATTGCATAGATCTATTTAGCACTATTATCATGTACTATGACTGAATTGTGTAGCAAGAGAAATGAATGTACGAAAAGAAAACAGTATAGAAATTATTTAATTTCTTTAGTCACATATTAAATGAAAGAAAGAAAACACATTTTGTCTTATCATTTCCATTTGTTATCGTCAAATATTCGATTTGGTAAATAACCTTTTAATCTCGGATGAATGAATGTTGATGATATCATACAAAATATTAAATTTGTGTGCTTTTTTGTTGGGGCTGGCCAAAGGAATCCCGCTGAACTACAGTTTGTATGAAAAGTAAACATCAAATTTCTTCGATTTGCAAATATTTAATTCATAGAGGTTGAATTATCTACAAAGACCAATTTTTTCTGAGCTGCAAAAGATAAATGTTGGACTAGTAAACTCAAGCAGATTTTTATTGTTTGATAGAGATTGCTGGAGTCTGCGGAGAGTTTCCTATGTGAGCGAGTTCGCTTCTCTATATAATTTCTTCTCTACGACTACGGTACAACGGAAAACTATTTGACGAATACATTTTACGTTTTAAAGGTTACTACCATAGAGGTTAAATTACCTACTAGAGAAACCACCTCTCTTCTGGGCACCAAAGGATAAAATGTTCGACTAGTAAGCCGAAGCAGCTTTTTTTTTTTGTTTGATAGAGTTGTATAGGAATTTGGTTCAGGTCTATGTTATTTACCGTTTATTAGCCACATGAAATCAATGGCAATGACACTATAATAACACTATTACGTGCTTTCAGGCATAATATAAGTCATTTAGCGACATTTTTGCTTGAGCATACGAAGGGAGTTGGTTTCTAAAGTAACTTAAACTCTACGACTAGTACACAGCTAAAAAGAATTTGTTGTCTCCCGTTAAGAATTCCAGTTCGACGACTTTCCATTTTGATGGTACGCAGGTCTTTACGGACATTTTATTTGGAAATGTTAATGCGATTGAAAGCACAAATTTGTTCTTAAATTTCCTACAAAAATTGGCGTTTCAATAATTATTACTTGTTGATATGTTTACAGCTTTGAAAGTTTCAGAAGTATATAATGAAAAACTTTGTATTCTTCACACAAGTGAAGAATCTCCAAAAATTATTTACCGTATAGAGGCAAATGGACAAAAAGAGCTTCATACTAGTCTAAAAGAATGCCTGCTTACATCATCATCATATAAATTTCGTTTTGGAATGCTAGTTCTAACAGTAATACAGGGTGTCCGTCGGGAAGGAATACTACTTTGTTTTGCCGCCATTTTGGTAAACATTAGTCTTGACAGTTCATATTTGGCAGTCGACACGTGCCAAATTTATCATGAAAAAATATTTGATAAAACAAAGTGTTTTAATCGTTAAAACATTTTTTCAAAATCAAGCACCGATTACTGTGACGATGAGAAAGTTACGTGCAATTTTTGGGAGAAACAACGTGCCAACAAGACGCACTATATATCTTGTAGTGAATGATTTCGAAGGAAGAGGGTCTGTAGCTGATAGGGCCAAGCATGGACCACAACGTACTGCAAGATTGGCTGAAAACATTACTGCTTCTCAAGAAAGTGTTCAAAACAATCCATCAACCTCAATTCGACGCCGTGCTCAGGAGTTTGATTTTCAAAAAACAACTTTGGCCACAATTTTGCACAAGGATTTGAATTCATTAAGATTCAGTTGACACAAGAGCCTCTTTCACTGGACCATTTACGCCGCCGTACATACTCGTATGCCAATAGGATGTTAGAGCTCGCCCATGACAACCCATTTTCATGAAAAATCATAATGAGTGACGAGGCACATTTTCATTTGAATGGATATGTGAATAAACAGAATAGTAGGATTTGGGCAATGGAAAACACTCAAATTATTCATCAGTCACCTTTGCATCCATTAAAAGTGACAGTCTGGTGTGCAATTTGGTCAGGAGCAATCATTGTACCTTACTTCTCCGAAACTGAAAACGGCGTAACGGTAACTGTCAATGGGTAGCGATATCGTGATGTGATTGAAAACTTTTTAACGCCACAACTGCATGCTTTGGGCTTGATTAACGTGTGGTATCAATAAGACGGTGCCACATCGCATACAGCCAAGATTACAATGGAATTACTGCGAGACCTCTTTCCACAACATGTTATTTCAAGAAATGGTGATGTTGATTGGTCTCCGGACTTCTTTTTATGGGGATATCTGAAAATCAAGGTTTATGCAAACAAACCAGAATCGCTTGAGCAACTCAAACAAAATATTCGTGATGAAATTAATGAAATACCGCGTGAAATGTGTGAGAATGTAATGGAAAATGTGCTCAAAAGGGCATTTATCTGATATTGTATTACATACATAATTGCCGACATTAAATAAAACATTTATCAATATAAGATCCATTCTCTTTCATTTAATTAAGGATAATAAACAAAGTAGTATACCTTCCCGACGGACACCCTGTATTTATTCTACAAAAAGCATACATTATTTATCTTTCATTCCTCATGAAAATTGTTGTTTCAATACCTACTTCACCTAGGAAGGTTTATGGCTTAGAGAGTTAGAGCGATCTAATCATTAAAGACGTAAATAGAGAACAAGATAGATAAACGCGCAGCTTTAAAGGCTGAAGGCCGTTTCGGACGTTTAAATATATAAATGAGGCTTTTTCACACCCCTTGTGGGAGTTACGTGCTGGTTGTGATTGCAACCAAAAAGTCACGCTGGGAAATTAAAAGGTACATGCTCAAGTCCCAGAGGAAGCGAATGACTCCTCTTGTTACTTAAATGTGCATCAATATCCTTTTGGTTACAACCAATGTTAAGAGTTTAAGATAGACCCGAACCCTCAATAAGGGTGTTTTTGTTCTTACAGTAAAACAGATGCATTGGTACGCTCTTCTATTTTATGAACGATGGACGCTATGTGCATACATATTCTTCCAAGGTTGAGTGATGACAAATAGAGATGTCAGAAAGTCATAAAATACTATTTTCAAACTGAGTTATTAGGTAATGTCCTAATGATGTCGGATGAGGCTGTGAGGTGTATTGAGTATGTATATATATGTATATATATATACATATATATATCTCATTACAGGTATTGGTGATGGCGCACAGTGTTCATATAAACGGTGGCCAAAAATAGAAGGAGTTTTCAGAAAAGAAATTATAAGTAGGAAAGAAAAAAAACCAAGTTTAGAGAAAATCGGTCCAAGGACACGCCCACCTGCCATATATCCTGTAATGAAAAAACCTTATTTTTTCCAAAGTTGTTTCTGGAATTGAACAAAACTTGGCTCTATTGGTCTCTGATATATTCCGGATAACTTTGATAAATTTTATGAAATTATCTCAAAGGACACGCCCACCACCCTAATATCCTTGATACGAAAAAGATGCAATTTGTCCACGAAAATTGTCAATACCTCTTTCACATTTTTTCAACTTTTTCAATAAGTTTCCTATTTTTATCTGTTCCGATCCGATAAGATTGAAATTTTGCATGTAAATATATTTAGTTTTATTGTAGCATATTGCCAGTTTTAAAAAAAATCGTAAAAGCCCCCCTCCCATACAAATAACATAAATTAAAAAATTATTTTAATTTGTAAATTGTGATCATATAAAAGGAAAATTTTGCAAAAATTATTAATTCAGTGAAAAGAAATTTAAAAACATGAATTTTATTTATTTAACATAATCAATATACATACATACATAAAATACATATAGTAGGTATTACAGGCAATCAAAATATATTAACAACATTGTCATCACTTTCAGATTCTACCAGATTCGCTGTTTTTATGCTCTGAAATCTTTCTTTTGTAACTAAATACTCTTTCAGATCATTTAGAAGTTACAAACATAAATTCACCACTAGCTTCCTCATCTTGAAATTTTTGTTTGTATACGCTATGCCCACCACTGCCATCAAATCCCCACTTGCATTCCAGGACTACATCATTGTTGGTATCAATATCATTAACATCTAAAATGCTTCTTACGGTTTTATCCAAAATCTTCTGTAAGGGTACCTCTGCAGAAGATTCTGTTAATTGAATGTCATCAGGCAAAATCTTTTTTTTAGCATCTGCAATCATATAGTATGATGGAAAGCAATCTTTGTGAATAGAATTTACTGCTTTCCTCATCATATTGTACTGCCTCATAGATAAATCCATATCAATGTATAATGCTAGAGCACTTTCAACAGAAATTTTTTCATTAGTATTTGAACCTGTTAATCTTTCTGCGGCTTTTTTAAGAGCTTAAGATGAAATAGAAGCGACAAGTTCCTCCACTCGCCTCTTTTTTGTTCGCATTGAACCCTCCTCATAAGAAACATTCGGTCGGCCTTTACGACTTGTACTTGCTTCCTAATATAGTATAAAGTAATTAAGTTTTCTTGCAATACCAAAACTTTACACGGATACTTACATTACAAATGACTTCACAAAATAGTTCGCTATCTAGCCAGTCACTCAACTCAGTTTCAAATCTACCTCTAATGCGATGATATTTAGACCAATTGTTAGAGAATTTTAATAGAGTAAGCTTTATTTTCTGTTGTTCACTTTCTAATAATACTCGTTTAAAATGCTTTTCGACAAAATCTTTAACAAGATGCATAACATCACATGGTCTGTTTTGCTTTATCTCTAGCCACAATTGAAAAATAGTGCGAATCCGCAATGAGGTTGACACTGAAAAACAATCATAAAAGAAATTCATGCAAAATCGAGCAGCGGAATTTTAAATATATTAAAATACATACTTGTAGCTACAAAATACCAAAAAATTGGAAAAGTGTTATCTCTATTTTCTTTTAAATTCTCTACGAAAGTTCGCTGTTGCTGAAAAATCTTGACAATGTCTCACTACGATCTTTTTCTAACGGGATCTGACATATGATCAATATTTGTACACAAAACAGTGTTGTAATTATAACTAAAGGCACCACTTACACCCTGTTATACATTTTGGTAGCCGTTACATTCAAATAATTAAATTTTTAGTATTATAAATGAACCTTAAATTTGGAGCTTTTCCATAAATTTCGTATGCTGTACACAAACCTTAACTTTGAACCACTGTAACTTTAAAATTTAGAAAAAGTTTTAAAAGATATTTTAGGTATGATCTAACCAGACTGTTACAAAAAAAAATAAAAAAAAAAACGTTCGAATTCTAACATTGACGTTAACCATTTTTGGCCACCCTCGCGACACAGTGTGGCGGCCGGATGTGGAAGGAAGGTCCCAGCAGGAGGGTGCATTTGAAGTTGAACTGACCTCGAAAAGCAAATTTGAACTGTTGAGGTGTGGGCACCTATGGCTTGTGGCTAACGAGGAGGTGTAAATGAATTTGACTTGGAGTAAATGATGTGAAATTGAAAATGTGTAACAAGAATAGCAAATAAAACCTTTACAAGTAGCAAATGATAATGATCGGGGACCATCAAAGATGAGGTTCAAACTTAATGAATGTACTGAATATCCATTTGGATAACGATAGAAAACGGGCGATAGCAGTCCCTTTATAGTATGTTCTGGTGGGGTGGAGCCTACCATCAGGTCAGGTCTAACGCAGGCGATACTAGACATAAAACGTAAAACCTGTTGTTTTATTTATTTTTTATTTATTTCATTTGAGTTGTTTGCTGGCCTCTTCCATTAAATGTATAATTGTGTGTTTGCGTATTAAGTTTGGAGTCAATACTACGAAAAGTAATGGCAACGGAATATTTGTGCAAATCTGTCAGCAGAATTTGCTTGCATTTGGTGCGGGAAAAGAAATTTAATTTCAAATTTTAGGGTATGATATGGACCTTGATATTAGATACGAAACAAATGATATCCTTTTGATAATGGATCCTTTTGAGGTAGTTTTCGATCACTTTTTGGGTTGTATGTCTGCGATAACTTGACGAACGTTGGTTTTTAAATGCTCCAACATTTGGGGATTGTCCGCATACTGACGGTCTTTGACATAGCTATTCAAAAAAAGTCTAACGGTCATCTTGGTGGCCAATTGACAAAACATGAAACTACACTTTCTGGAAAATTCTGGAAAAGCGATAGTTTCGACATTGCGATGATGCACAGGCCTGACCAGATCTGCAACGCTTCCAGTCTCTTTAAATTTCTTTATAATCTTGTCAATTCCTTGCACAGTAGGTCGATTATGACGACCACAATCACCTCGTAAAGTACGAAAAGTGCCCACGTTTGAATCATACTTTTTTTTAGTAAGTTTTAACTATTTTTTACGCATTCTTGGATTTTTAAGCGATCCGTATTCGTAAATGGCAAATCTTTCACTAAATAAATAACACCCGATGGCAGATATTTAACAGCTGACAACCTTGCCAGATCGAGGATTTTGAAACCACTAAATGGATAACCCTGTACAATGAGAAAGATGTCTGCAAGGCGAATGTTTAGCTTTTGAATATGATGTAAATTTCAACCAATATTAATAAAATAAAATGCATAATATGCCTTGAAACGCCAACTGCAAAGAAAAAAATGTGTTCTGCAAAACGAATGGTTAGCTTTTAACTGTGTTACTTTTAACGTAAATTTCAATATTCTTATATATCTTAATATTCTTATTGTCAATTAAAATACTGTCAGCTGCAGTTTCAGTGGCAATCAATTAAACTGGAAACGCTTCGAATCATATCACGCCAACAGAATGTTCTCTATTGTTGTCTTTGGAGGTTAATAATTCAAGTCAACAGTTCAAGAAAATATGCTGTAATTCAAGATTTCGTTACTTTCTTATTCACAACAAGTGGGTAGGTGGATCCTTGAAACGGTGAATGGTAGAATTCGAAGCTTTATCTGTGGATCTGATGAAAACTTCCTCTTCCCGAGCGTGCTTGCAATGAAATATTCACTGTAATATTTAGAATATTTAAATAATCATTCCCATGACTAGGGCGGTTGCTACTGAATGTATATAAACGAAAACATTCGGCCCAAATGTAACATCTGTCGTTACATCGTCGTACATTCTGTGAAAGAAGTACAAAGAATTAATTATATAAAAAGCCCGCTTAAAGCTCAATTGTGTTTTGCTGTCTTTACAATAGATAAAAGTGCCGAACAATTTCGTGAATTCTGGTCGTTTCGGGAATTTCGTTCACCTAATCGCTAAAAATGTTACAGAAGGCTTACGCTGAAATGACTTGATCAAAAACACGTGCATTAAAAAAACTATAAATAGACAAAACATAAAAAGCACAAATAACACTATCACAAAAAATACAAATGCTATCACAAAATAATACCAACAAATTGACAATTCTAAAAATACGACATATGTGCTGATAGGTTTAAGTTATAAAAGGTTAAGTTATAAGAGCTACTAAGAAATATCAGGAAATGCTAAAATCATGAAAAGTGGCAATGTGAACAATTTGGGTTTTATGCAGTGTACAAATAAGTCTCAGCCTCTTAAAAAGGATGACCCAAGCAGTAAGTTATTGTCAGATCTAAAATGCCTATTGTAAGACGCAAGGAGAAGTTGCAATTACATTAGAAATGACCCAACACACAATTTTACATTGTATAAAATTTCAAAAGGATAGAAATTGGATTCTATAATGAATTGATGCCTAGAGATGTTACGATTTTGCTTACCTGAAATATATGTATACCTGCACATCAGGCATAAACTAAAGAATTGTTTGGGATATATAGCCGGTGATGAAAAATGTATCCACTACGATAACTCAAAGGAGTGGAAATCTTGGCTATCAAGTAACCATGATTCAACATCGACAGCCACACCGAATATTCATGAGAAAAATATATGTTGCGTATTTGGTGCAATCAACTTGTTATATTTTAGTTTATTCAATAAGTTATCCAGAGCGAACGAAACCATTACTGTTTAAAACCACCCACCTGCAGTGTCATTACCACTTCCAATTACCAATTGTTCCAATCGGTGACGGTTTGTCTGAGCAACGATGTAGATCATAAGAAGAAACCAAAAATTGGGTCGATTTTTGAGTAGCCACAAAATATACTACTTTCCATTGAAAAAGTAGTAATTAGTGATGGACAATATCGCAATGACCAATTTGACAAAAAGAAAGCGGAGGCTTGTTTGTATTCCCAATAACATCTAACTTGGTACGAAATCAACATAAAACTTTTAATAAAGTGAAATTTATTAATTTCATGCCTTTTTCGATTTTGATGTTGGATGAAACGATATCAAATAAAATGCGAAATTTTTTAACATTGCCGGCAGTTTGAATGGGCTATGAAGCATCAAACCAAATTGTTTTAATTACTAAGTCACATGCTGTTGAACCGTGGTTTCACATTGTTGACCTACATTTTGTTTTTCACTTTTCAAACTTAGCACAAAAAGTCCCCGGGAACCTATTAAATGCGCCGGCTGGTACCGAGCTGTTGTTATTATTGACTTCTGCATTTTCAATATACACGTAAATCACCATTAAAAGGCTACCGCCTCCATGTCGTTGACAATTTGCTTGGACAAAACTCATATCGAAACTCAGGGGATTTTTCCGCACAACGATTTTTTCGCTAGAAATTTTTGACTCACTCACCTTGTGGGCAGCGCGCTCAGTCAATTGAGTGAAATTTCTATCTCACAGGTATGGAAAAAGAAAAATGTGTGACTAATTTGTACGAAATGTGAGAGACTTGAAAAAGTGACGTTGATAATGTTGCTAAGCATTAATATTACTTACTCAAATTCTCAATATTATGCTGTTGCCTGTATCTGTATCAATAATTGGTTGACTAAAACTCATCGATTACTTTTCCAAAAGGAGAAATGCAGAATTCAAATATCACTGTTTGTTTCGGCAAACTTTGCGGGGGATTTTTTTTGTAAATAAACATCGCATTGTACTGCTAAGGAGATGACAAGCTATAATATGGTCAGCAACTTGAGACAGCACTGCGTCATGTGTTAAATAAATTAAAAAATACGAAAATATTCAATATACTTTAATGAAATGATAACGTCATCATCATATTTGAAGAAGATGAAATAAATGTTTTCATACAAAAGTTCAAACTCGAATATCCACTCGTATAAAGCATTATGATTTAAAGAGAAGAGAAAATAATATTTCGGAAACCATACATTTTATAAGATCTCAGTATGCTTTTATTACAAGTTATTTTGGAGCAATATTCTGCTGTTTTCTATTCTTATTTTGCTATATTTTTGCGTCTGAAAATCGTCATTTAAATTTAAGGCATAACCGCTAAACTTTCTGAAAGGTCTAAATTTTCTTAAAAATCCAATTGCATGAAGTTTATCCTGAAGACCGCTGGAATGAGACAATGTTAATAAAACGCATTACAACAAATTTAACGAGTTTAACATGCAAAACAATGATGCTTCGAAAGAAACCACGTCAAAATCGATTAAAAGTCACGGTAATGTGGACTGTTATCTTTGATTATCTCGTTGTGCACTCAGAATACGTGCCAAAACGTGTGGTGGTACATAAAGAATATTATCTAGGCGTAATGCGAATTGACCGATTGTGGAGTTAACGTTCGTGTGATCGCGGGTTCAGTCTCCAATATAGCCACCTATCGTTATACTATGAGTTTCGGCCGCCTCGATACGTCTGACGAATACTTCGAGCAATAGTCGAGCAATAAAGCTAGTGAACACTTGCCAAAAGTTCAGAATCGTCATCAAACTGTAGGTTTCGTTGAGAGGCTCTAAAACAAAATGGTGTAAGTTTACTGAATGTGAGAACCTCTCGCATATCTCATTCATGAGATGCAAGAGGATTTTGTTTTTTATTGCGTTTTTTAAGAGACTAATATCGTCGAAGAAGACCAGCTTGCTGAAAAAAGAAATCATGGATTTTGCATCATGATAACGCATCATCCCACAAGGCTAGCCAAAAATGCAACAAATATAATCGAACAACCACCGTATTCATCTATCTTTCCAAGACCCAAATTGCAACTTCGAAGAATCCACTTTCAGTTGATAGAAAACATTAAACAAAATTCACGGCGATAACCGAAGTCTTTTCCGGAAAATGCGTTTGAAAAAATGTCGATGATTGGATTATTCTTTAGCATGACCTATTATTTCGGGAATGACCTATTTTGAAGGCCATGCAATAAATTTCACTGGACAATAAATATTTTGTTTTATTCAACAATTTTCGGTCCTTTTTTGACAGAATATGTATTAGCAATGAAAATTTAAAAGGAAGGAAAATACTAAGTCTTGGGAACCCCGTAAACGTTATGCGGACCATGATGGCACTACTATCACTGCCATGCAGGAAGCCAGAAAATATGCATATGAAAAAATGCACCATTATTCGTGCCCTATGCTACAAAATGCAATTTTGTGTTCGTGTCTGAAAATTGTGTTTTGAATGTTGGAATTAGGTGTGCTTAAACATTGGGTTGTATATTTAATAAAACTGCCGCCAGAACTCATAGCAATTTGTGCCAGGTGGACTATTTGAAGGAATAGCAATAGATGTTGCTGGTCCGTTTCCTATTATTGTTCCTGGAAATCCAAACGTTCTTGTAGTTATAGACTATGGTATTGCGAATAAACAAGGCAGGATAATTGTATAGAGTCGTGGACAATATGGTATGTCAATATGGTGATATTTCGCATTTGTATTTTTGAACAGGGCAAAAATATAGGACCATCTTTCAGACAATGTGCAGCTTGCATGGTATACGGAAAATAACAGACATTTTTGCACCCACAGTTTGACAAGAAAATTCAATCGAATTCTTGTATAATATTTTAGAAAATTCTTCAGCGCTGGTCAAAAATGCTGGGAAGATCACATATCGAAATTTACGATCCACGATCTTCAATGCAATATGTGAATCGCACGGAATATGGGCAGCGAGAACTATGCGCACAACGTCGTCAGCCTAAGAGCATGGTAGTATGATTCGATTGAACTCTAAAACAATATTTGAGAAAGGCCGGCGGCGTGAGTGAAAGAGACTTGGAAGAACATGTGCAAAATGTTCGATTCATACAAATATGTGAACCGTATGAAATACAGAAAGTGAGAATGATACCACTACATTGCCAGCTTAATAGCATGGTAGAAAGATTCAACCGTATTTTAAAGTAATGTTTAAGAAGTCATCTGGGCGGATTAAAAAGACTAGTATCCATCGTTTTCAAAATAATGTGCGAATCGTATGGCATATGAAAAACGAGAATGTGGGTTCTCAGCCTAATGGTAGAAAGATTCAATTGAGCTCTAGCGTAATATTTGACAAAAGCCTTCAGCGTTGGTGAACAAAATTTGGAAAAATACTTACCAAAATTCTTGTTAACATAGATCAGTGGGATTAACTTATGCCCGATATTATGCTATTATATTATGATATTATCATGAGGACCTTGTAACCGATAACAAAATGGAAGCCAGACATGATCGGCGACGTCTAAAGGATTGCTACAACGTAACTAAGATTAGAAGACTTCAGGGACATGTAGAAACATGTAACTGTAATATGTCGCCGGCTAAAGACCATTAGCAAAGGCCATTGAAAGACGTAGATATCGCTTGTGAATAGGGAAATTGTTTGTTTGAGTTGGCACTATGTAAGAAATTCTTGAAACATTATTTCAGTACTTCCAGGTCCTCTTTATATTGCTTTCCAACACTGAAATCGCACATATTTCTACGTCATAATATATCTGATATATTATATTATATATATCTAAAGTTGTGAAATTGAGTTTTTTTGTGTTACAATTTTATTATTGGAGTAAAACATTAACAAATTTAAAAGCTTCATAAAATGCCTAATGTAGCCGATTATTTATTTCAGGTATTTATAAATCAGCTGTTCTGAAATCAGTGGTAGAGAATCTTCTTCGCGTCCACAATGTCGACTTGATCTTGATCTGTTGAGCCGGTTGTTTCGAACATTCTGATCTATTTTCGTATCACATTGGCGCTTGGAACTTCACTTAAATCGTGTAAACCGTGTTCATGCCGATACAAACGTCGTGCAGTAATCACTGATTTATTGTCTTCGTAAAACGCTCGGACACAAAATGCACGCTGCACTCCCGTGTACGGCTCCATGGCGACTAAATTTCCAGGAAGCGGCGCAGCGAACAACATATCCCCCCACCACCCCGCGCCGCGCGTTACGGAGAAATTGAATATTTAAACCGCCAGCACCCTTATGGCCCACCCTGTATAATACTGCAGATGAAAAATTTCACATATTTATATTTGAAAATTTCTAGGTTTTTAAATATTTACTACAAACGATAACCTCGGTCATGTCCCGTATCGATTTGAATTGTGGTATTGATCTTGCGTATATGCTGTAAATAGCCGATGCGTATCGCAGTTCAGTCCGTTATGAAACGGCCAGCTGATAAGTCAATAGAGCTAAGAATAGTTTATAACAGTCAAATTCTCAATTGCAGTAACAGGATCTTTTTTTATCTTAAAGTAATACTACGGCTTCTGGCAGTGAAATTAAGTAATTCGGTACATTACGCGATTTCATACCATTCAACAGCCGATTTTCCTAATAATAATCAAATTAGTCGAAATCTGAAAGCACGCGAGATTACTTAATTTCACTAAGAGGCTGAATGAGCTATAAAGTACAATTTGATTACATTTTCATACAAAAAATATGTATACTCGTATATATATAATAAGATATATATTTAAAACTTTATATAAATTCATAACAAATACGTAAAAAACAAGATGAATGAATATAAACTGTATATGCAGTTGGATCAACAGCTTCAACTTTTCAATCATCAAATCAAAATAAATTATTTTAGACTTAAACAACAAAAACAATGTTTGTAAACAAAAGGATGTCAAAATAAGATGCAATTTCCTGAAACGCGAAGAAGGGACAGACATACCTAATCGGCTTAGATTTCATTCAAGACTCTAAAATCTTTTCAGTTAGAATCTCGAATAAATGAACCATAAAAATTCAGTCGGGACTTTACAATCTTTTTGGAGTCTTTTCAAATCCCGTCTATATGAGCAAAGAATTAACAAATTTCTTTCGAATTACGCAATAGACTTACCATCAAACAAAAAAACAACAACCGCTGTGCTTAGAGTTGCGTTTTTTCAGTATATGCAGTACTGCCTACCAGAGTTACAAGCCGACCATTAAAATGTCTGGGGCGAGCCGCCGCCGTTCTTTTTGCGACCATCTAATCGCCGCCGAGTGGAACGGCTTAAATCGGCTTAAAGTTGCTGCCGACCACTGAAACAGCCGCCGAAGACAAAAGCAATAAGCTCTTTAAAACAACCGTGTAAGTGTGTAAACAAAATAAAAGTGCCGTTACAAATGCCTTCGCAACGACGCCAAGAACAGTCAAAATTAAAAGCGTTTTCGTTCACTGGATAAGAAATTTTGTTAAAAACAAATTTAAGGCGAAAATATTTGAAATTAGAGAAGTAAAGGTAAGTAGTTACCAACAGTGCTTTCGATGCACTGACAACTTGGCTCTGTTGTTGATCTCGTAGGTGTTTCTATGAAAATGACGAAGGAGAAAGATATGGAGTCATAAGTGACCAATTTTTGAGGCCGGCATTGGTTGTCATCAACAACATTTGCTGCGAGGATAAACAGAAATGGAAGAAATTGTCAACTTTTTTTTCCAAATCTGAAACACAGTTTTTATCAAAATTCGTAATCTTTGTTTAGATCTATATGTGATGTCGCAAAAGTCTCTGCAATACTTTTTTAAATCCAATTGTGGAAAGGATACTTTGGAAGCGGAGCAAGACAAAGCTGGAATTAATGATATACATTATTATCAAAGCCTTCTGAAGAAGCAAGACAATGCGGTTGAATCCGCGAAAATTGTAACCAGTGGTGGAAGTGGCTCAGAATGCTGGAGACATTTTGGCCATCTTTTTATACCTGACAAAATTGTTCTACCTAAATATAAACTTTGCCAAATATGCCTGGAGGAAAACAAATTATTAAATGGGTATGTATGTAATTGATATACAGCATTTGAATCTGTGACCTCGACAAAGATGTACTGAAGTTACTGAATTAATTTTAGAGCGATTGCATGCAGAACGACATATATTATAGTTAGCCCCGATATGAAACTCCCTTCCTTCATATCCACATATCATATTGAGTATAAATAGCAAGGAAATCGTAGCCATTACTGGGATGGTTATTTCATGTCAATGTTCATTAGACGTAACAACTTTTATTATAAAGTATCGTACGTGCTAGCTATAGATATTTCTTCTGTGGGTTTAGAAAAGAAAATATTAAGCCCAACTATTGGGATGAAAAATTTATATAATTTCGATTATTTTATAGGGAATAAATTCGGATCTTCCGCATTTTAAATGTAGAATCTTATCTGTAGTCCTCTTATTATTATTTATTATTATGTTCTTTATAAGAGCTATTTTAAAAATGATCTACTTTTTGTAACTTTTTAACATTTTAATGAACGAAAGCAACATATTTCTTTCTTTTCCTAATTTTAAAATGAATGACGTTATTCGAAATTTATTTGTTTTGTTTATACTGTTTTCTATAGATTTGGTGTCAGAACTTCAACAACGAATTATAAAAATCATTTGATTGATTGTCACAATACTGACACCAAAAGCCTTTATCACGAAAGGACAAAAGAGGAAACAAGAAGATGTTTATCTGCTTCTACATCAAGGGTAACAAAATTTGGGAATGCAAGACAACTAGCCGAAATGTGTTGTATTTATTTGCAGTCTTTTCATATCGTGGAAAGACAGGGGTTTCGAAAATATGCTAACCACCTAAATCCAAATTTACAATTCCCAACTTCATCAACAGCATTAAACGACGTCTATCTAACTGCAGTTAAAAATGAATTGGCAAAATCTCCTAATGATTTAAATATCGTCCTTGATATGTGGACTGACAAACGCAAACAAATATCACACACCCTCATACCGCCAAGGCTGTTGCCGAAAGATTAATATGTACGTTGAAGTTTTTTCGAATTGAGAAAAGAAATATTAAGGCCATATCTGACGGAGGATCGAACATCATTGCCGACCTTAAAATACGCAATATAGAGAGGCTGGATTGCTTAGCCCACAGACTACACCGTTTTTTACTGCATGACATTCTAAATAATAGCCAATTTGAGATACTAAATGAAATAGTTGCCAAACTGAAAAAAATTTACCGGACTTTGACTTACAGATGAGATGAAATTCAGCATCTCCAACAGATAAAACAGCAGGAAAGGACAGATGACATAATAGCTGAAATACAATATATAAATAGCGTTGTGGAAAGCGACGAATGTTTTTCATTTGAGGAAGAAATAGAATTTGAATCTATAAGTGGCTTAGAAGTAGAGTTGGAAACAGCTTTGCACATTTACAGTCCTTTAAGAATCCTGTAGATACTAGATGGAACTCCGTTTTAAGAATGATTCAAAGCTTCATTCAAAATTTAGATATTGTAAATATTACGTTGATTAAGATAAATAAGGAGAGTTTTCTTATCGGCGAAATGGATAAACAATTAATTCATGAATTCGGAGAGTTCCTCGAAGTTTTTAATGAGGCTACCTCGTACCTGCAAGGCCAAGAATATGTGACTATTTCTACATGTATAAATTTTCTCGAAACTATCAATTCAAAATTATCTGAAAAGCAAGAACTATCGGCAAACCATGTGACCGTAAATTTATATGGATTTGCAAAACAAAATTTGAACAAAAGGTTTAAAATCTTCAAAATTCACTTGTTGGCGGCATTAATGGAGCCCTGCCAAAAAATTTGGTCTGCGCTGGACAAGTACATAAAAAGAGTGCCAGACATTAGTAACACACCGGATAATTTGGTACTTCATGATGACGTTCCTAACCCCATAACGAAACCAAAGCTTATATTGGAGGAAATGCATAAATACAAAATAAGGGGAAATGCTTCAAGTAGTCTAACAGTAGAGCCCCCGGCAAAAAAAGAAGTACATTTGTATCGAAATTTTAATATATGCATATAATTCGTTTAATTTATTTTTTAGAAAATTTCGGAAACACGAAAAAAGATGTTAAATTTCCTTACGCAAACCCAGAAATCCTTTTCAAGAAATCCTCTATACGAAGAAATTCAAAAATACTTCGAAATTAAAGTCTCAGAAGCCGAGAGCCTAGAGTGGTGGTCAGAACACAATAAGATGATATTTTTATAGACGATTTTCATATAACTCTTTTTTAGTTTTATCGTTGTTTTGTATATATTTGCAGTTGTTTCCTAATGTTTCTAAACTTGCTAACATTTATTTCGGTGTACCCGCTACATCAGCTTCTTCAGAAGTTGCATTTTCAATGGCAGGATCCTATATAACAGAAAAAAGATCGCGGCTACATCCTACGACGGCAAAAAAACAGTTGTTTGTGCACGATAATTACAATATGGTGAATCAATTGTTGTAATAACCCAAAGTTTAAACAAATTGAAAAGAATGTTCCAAAACCTAGTAATCGTTAGTAACATTAAAAAATGTTTAAATTTGATATATTAATAATCAATTGATAAGTTGTATGATTTATACGCAGTGACTCATATTCTTAAGAATACTTTTAACTTCAATTTAATCACTATTAATTTAATCACTAATCCAAATGTTTTCACTTAGAATACTAGCTTTGTTTCCATAATTTTCAATAATAAAAATAGTATCGGAGCAAACGTATAAAAATTCACTATTGGAAAAAGTTGTAAAAAACACTGGAATGAAAAAATTACAAAACTAATAACATTTCAATAAATTTTATTAAATTGACAGAAAACTCAATCATTTTCTGTATTTCTATCTGAATTTTGTTCCTTATTATTGGGATGGGCATATCTTTGACATTGCTTCAAATAGTTTTTTTAATTTTTCAAAAGCCGTCATTGTACAGATTGATCGCAATTTGTTTTTTTCTGCTTTTTTTTTTTTTTTTTTTTTTGAAATAGGAAACCACTCATCGGAACATTCAACTATTCTTTTTGTAATTAACAGAAATAAATTAACCCTCGAACAAAATTCTATAAAAATTCACAAAATACCAGCCGTCCAACAACAATCGAAGCATGATAATGAGGGGCTATTAGCCTAGCTTTTTAGCTTTTTAACAACAAAATTCAGTAGCCTATAGTCAATTCAGAAATATTCCAAAGAGATTATCTGTGTTTGAGATATCATTTGATGTTTAAAAGTTAAATATTTCCGCTGCAGGTCGGAAGTTTTACCAAAAGTAAAAAATCGCATAGTTCTACAAGGGATTATGGTCGAAATAATCCCGACAATCCTATCCCAAATATAAAGCTTCCTAAAAAAGAAGTATATTTTGAAATCTTTACTTACTACTAAAACATTAATAAATTTGTGTGGATTTGAAGTTTCTCTTGGTTGTTCTGTAAGATTTTCTATAGTGCGGATGAATATCTGTTCAGTTGTCGACTTATAAAATTTAAAAGCTACGAAAAAATTGGAATCACGTCTCTCCTGATGTTTACCAAAAAAAAATTGGAAGCGACGAAAATTTGCGTCCAAGCCCTCCAAACACTAATTATCCATATTCTACGCAATATAAAGCCATTGTGTTGGAAAATGAACAAAAATATATTCGTACGCCGCCGGTTAAAAAATTTATTCGCCGGCCGCCGACCGAATATTATTGGCCGTATCGCCGCCGCCGAAGATTTTGGATCGGCTTGGAACTCTGCTGCCAACATTTAATCTATTTTTGCTGCAAATTTGCGGCATGCCGAAGGCAATCAATAGCAAAGAAACAAACACAAAACATCAGGTCAAAAGAAAATCAGTAGTTTCTAAAAGTTTCCAGATTTGTTATAAAATACAAGTACTGGAGTTTGTTGAAGACCTTTATATTCTTCAAATAAAGCTTAGGTTTCTTCTGCAACATTTGTAAAACATGTTTGGTCAGTCTACTTTAGGCGGCGCCAGCGCCTTTGGTGCTGCCGCCACCACTGCGTCCACAAATCGCATGAACGACTTCGAAGTGGTTTCTCCACCAGAAGATTCCGTGTCCGCTTTAGAGTTTAGTCCTGCCACCATACCACAAAATTTTCTGATTGCCGGCAGTTGGGATTGCAGTGTGCGATGCTGGGAGGTGGAGCAAACTGGCAAGACGGTGCCCAAGTCTATGAAAACAATGGGCGGACCGGTATTGGACGTAAGCTGGGCTGATGACGGCACTAAAGTTTTTATTGCCAGTGAGAAACAAGTCAAGGTATGGGATTTAGCCTCGGATCAACAAATGCAGGTGGCGGCTCATGATGGTCCGGTTAAGATTTGCCATTGGGTTAAGGGCACCAATTACACCTGCCTAATGACGGGTTCTTGGGATAAAACTCTGAAATTTTGGGACACACGTTCGCCAAATCCAATGCTGGCAATTAATTTGCCAGAACGTTGCTATTGTGCTGATGTCGATTTTCCCATGGCTGTGGTGGGTACCGCGGGTAGAGGTTTAATAGTATATTCATTGGAGAATAGCCCAACGGAGTTTAAACGCCAAGAGAGTCCACTAAAGTATCAACATAGGACCATATCGATATTTCGAGATAAAAATAAGAAACCAACGGGTAAGTAAACTTTGTATTTGTTAAAGAAGTCGTAGAAATACTTGCATGCATTTGTAAATCCTATATAAGTTAGAAAAACGTGTATTTGAAATAATACGCTATGTACCATAAGATAATATCTATTACCGTCCTACTTTGGAACTTACTTTTTAGCAGTTTTGGAATTGTAACTAAATATTAACACGCAATAATAGATTGATAGAGAGTCGTGGATACGGATACCGGCATATATTAGTATATACCACCATATATATAGCGGTTATTTACTAAATAAATGGTACAACTGTACAAAGAACACTGAAAATACTTCTAATTCAGCGACTGGGTTCAGTCCTTGTATTGCCAATGTTAATGGACCGGATTTGCCTTTTGTGCTTTCGACAGACACGCCAAAGATCGTTAGCATTCTATTTGAATGAAATTAAATTCACTTTTAAAGTGTTCTAGCGCTGCTTGCTGCATCCGAGAATATTCCACAACGAACGACACTATCGCTCGAAAGTAAATTTTCCTCTATACTTTCATTTGCTAGTTTCACCTGCAAAAAGTCTAGGAAAGATAAAGAATTATATTTGGTGAGAATTTTAAATTTCAGAGGTGTTTCTTTTGATCGAAGTTCTCCAAATAAATAAGATGATTTGTTTTTATCACACGTCAGAATAATGTGTGATCTTTTATTTTACTAGCCGACCCGGCAAACTTTGCTTTGCCTTCAAATTTTGTTTTTATTGGAAATGTTTCATTAGCAGGAGCAGAAATAATTGCTTTTTAATTTGTGGTTTGTACAGGAGGTACCACTCCCCATTGTCCATTCCCGCCCATATTTGCGGCAGCACTTAAGATACGTACACCAAACCGATGTACCAAATTTTGTTCAAATACCGTAAACAGGAGCAGAAATATTCGATATTTAATTTATGGTTTGTATGGGAGGTACCACGCCCCATTGTCCAATCCCGCCCATATTTGCAGTAGCACTTAAGATATGTACACCAAACCTACGCACCAAATGTTGTTCAAATACCGTAAGCAGGAGCAGAAATAATTGATTTTTAATTTTCTGTTTGTATGGGAGGTACCACGCCCCTTTTCCAATTGGACCGAATTGTAAATCTAAACCATCCCGGGCACCACCCAGACGCATATACAAAAATTTATGCAAAGCGGTCCAGCCGTTTAGGAGGAGTTCACTGACAACGCCCGTACAGTAGAATTATATATATAAAGATTGAAATGTTCAAACATACATACATTTTTAATTTGAGTAAAATCGGAGGGAAAAAATTTATTTTCGAAACGCCGCCTACTGGATTTAAACATATACAAAATATTAAAATGATGAAACATACATACATTTTTAATTTGAGTAAAATCGGACCATAAATATAATTTTTCGAAATAAGTCCACCTCAGCGCCACCTACCGGGTTCATTTATACACAAACAAATTTCTCATGATCAAAGAAACATACATCCTGAATTTCAGTTAAATTGGTTCATTAATATAAATTTTTGAAATAAGTCTACCCCAGCGCCACCTACCGGCTAAAAACTTCATTAAAACCTAATCGGGCACCAACCGACCCTATGGTGTGAATATGGCTGCTGCAGCTGTAATCGTTAAGATCTGATGGTCGGACAAACATATGCACGAACGTTTTTATATATTAAGATTAATTAATTGTTGCACAAAGTTCATAAAAGCTGTTCAGTTTTGTGCTATGAAATATTCGAAATCACGTCGTCCTTAGGCATTTTGCTGTACGAGTACGCTGTAATATTATTTTTCTCCACTTTTATTGCAGGCTACGCATTGGGCAGCATTGAGGGCCGCGTCGCTATTCAATATGTTAATCCTGTAAATCCCAAAGATAATTTTACATTTAAATGCCATCGTTCTTCAAGCACTGCCGGCTACCAAGATATTTATGCAGTCAATGATATATCCTTTCACCCTGTGCATGGTACTTTGGTGACTGTGGGATCTGATGGCACATTCAGTTTCTGGGATAAAGATGCTCGCACCAAACTCAAGTCTTCCGAAACTATGGATCAATCTATCACCAAATGCGGGTTCAATGCGTCAGGACAGATTTTTGCTTATGCCGTAGGCTACGACTGGTCCAAGGGCCACGAATACTTCAACCCGGCTAAGAAGCCACAGATATTTTTAAGATCTTGTTATGAAGAATTGAAGCCCCGTTCAACATAGACTGTGAAAGCTCATTTAAATGAATATCTACGTATCACGTTGGGTATACTGGTAGTTTTTTATTTGTGATTCCTGTTCCATAAACCCACACAAAAATTTTAGGTGTAATTAAAAAAAAACCGAAATACACATACAGATCCATTTAATTTGATGGTTTCATTTCGTACATTTCAAGCGTTTCTTCTTTCTTTCAAGTTTTAAAAGCAAAGATATGGTATAAGCTATTTTATTACAGAGCTAATGATGGCCACCGTCACCGTGACCGTGATGGTCATCATCTCCCAAAGCCATTTCGCAAGCAATGGTAATGGCGGTCAGGCCCGCACCCCAAACAAAGCCGCGAAACAAGAAAGTTCTCAATCGTAAGGCATGAGTGCCAAAATTTTTGGGATCATAACGCCAGACTTCGTTGCTGGAAAACATTTCACAAATTAAATAGATATAAATGCAGTGGAAGTTCTTCTAACTTACCGCAACCAAGGGTCCTTTAGACCCTGCCGAGCCAATGCTTCCTTAACTTCAACAAGTTTGGGAATATCTTCTACTTTGTAGATAGATGCATCTGGCACCTTGTAGGGATCACCGTGTCCATGTCCATGACCTCCCATATTGTTGCTGGAAGCAAATGAAATTAATATTTAAATTGTTTATCTCTGACATCGGTGCGGCATTGTTGCTCCCTCGTTCCTGCCATCACAGATTACATAAGTTTGCTGACTTTAATTTGCTTAAAACTTGGCAAATTTAATATTTTTTAGCCTCTAAATAAGGAAAACTTTGTAACGTTTGCCATAATGTTGAATATAGCTTCTATGGGGCAATAATTTATCAACTTTATCAGAAATTACCTGACTTACCCGTTGTAAAATTACCACACACGGAATGGATGCAAAGCAATAACCAAATACATTTGAGGTGACGGCAGCTGTCACATACACAAAGTGACAATGACAGTTACCAGCTGTGCGATAAAAGCGGTTGATTTTTAAAAGGCAGCGGCTATACATTTTGAGCCAGCACCTAAGTAAATGGCTAAAAAAATATTTTTTAAGCATACTTTGTGGCGTCCTCATAATACCCAGCACACAATATATATTTTCTGCTAATGTTTACAGGTTGAAAACAAATGTGTTGGTTAGAAAAAATACACGAAAATAAATTACAAAATTAAATTAAATCCGATTGAAAATTTTGCCGTTCGAATGCATTCATTTTGACGTTTCGAAAGATTTTATAATATTTTGACAGTCGGTTGTTTTTATATATTATTTGTTTTGTTAGGTTCTAGTTATATTTATTTTTGTAGAAAGTGCCAAATGTTAAAACTGTAGGCTACAACATTGACATGGTGATGACTGAAGGGATGAACGGTCTCAGGAATTATGCATAAATCTAATATGCAACAAATTTAGTTACAAATTAAATACAAATAATATAAATGAATATAAAACTAGGAAATTACATTGTGGTAAAAAAATTACAAGTGGTCACGAAAAAGGGTTAAAATTATGGCCGAGTTGATGTGTCGAGTAAATAGTAAAAATGCTACAAAAACGCACGTGCTATAAAAAAAAATTACCATTGTATAGACATGTTTCATTAACATTGAATCAATGCATTAGTTCATAGTCAGATAAGTGGATGTGTCAATAACGGCCAATTCTCATACGTAATAATTGCTATATTTGGTTGCTTTTCCGGTGAAAGCATTATTATTATTTTCATTAATCACGTCCACAATTAAGACGATATCTTGCAAGACCATATGGACTGTGGATATTAGATATGTTGTTCTAAAAAAGGTTCTAAAATAGAACAAATACCCAAAGGAAGTGGCCATGTCAAATCCGCTTTTTTTATTCGTTTTCCAGTAAAAAATCGTAATTATGGCAGCATTCCTTTAAAAAGGAACATGATTTGAGATGGCTTTTTTATATAGCATTTTTAAATTAAATGAAACTTTTTCCAAATCGAATGAAACATTTTACACACTGAACGAAACCTTACTAAACATATTAAAAGTCATTTTAGAAAAATTAAAAAACTGAACCGAATACTCAAGGAGTGGTCCGTAAAAATTAAATATTCATAAAAAAAAGGTAGTTACAAAAAAAAAATAAATAAATAAATAAATAAATAAATCTTTATATATATAATTCTACTGTACGGGCGTTGTCAGTGAACTCCTCCTAAACGGCTGGACCGCTTTGCATAAATTTTTGTATATGCGTCTGGGTGGTGCCCGGGATGGTTTAGATTTACAATTCGGTCCAATTGGATAAAGGGGCGTGGTACCTCCCATACAAACAGAAAATTAAAAATCAATTATTTCTGCTCCTGCTTACGGTATTTGAATAACATTTGGTGCGTAGGTTTGGTGTACATATCTTAAGTGCTACTGCAAATATGGACGGGATTGGACAATGGGGCGTGGTACCTCCCATACAAACCATAATTTAAAAAGCAATTATTTCTGCTCCTGCTAAAATTTGAAGGCAAAGCAACGTTTGCGGGTCGGCTAGTAAATAAATAAAACTTTGGAGCAACAGAAGAATATAAACATAAATAATATCAGAATTAACAATAAAAAAAATCGAAATTACCAATTAGAGAAAAAATTAAATATTAGTATTGAATTCAATTAGAAAAAGTAAAAAAAAAAAATAATATCGATATGAATAAATGAAAGTCACAGTACAAGTCATACGAATATTAGAAAAATTATTAGAATAAATTAAACTTGTACTATGATACTTTTATTAACAAATTGTAATGAGTAGGATTTTATGTTATTATATATTAAATGTGTTTCTTAAAAAGTACTTTAGGCAACATGAATTTGATTTTTATTCGCATGTGAAAACTCTGATCATTTTTACACAAGCAAATCTTTACAACAGCGATTACTACAATATTATGAAATATTTTCAGAGTCTGTTCTAATGGCTTTAAGTTCTGTTATTTTTAATTTTTCCCCAATATAATTTCATTTGTTCTAAAAGGTTTCATTTAATTTGTTAAAGGTTTAATTTAATCTTGGGGAAAAAATTGGAAAAGTTGTCGTTTAATCCAGAAATACGCTAATTTTTTAGAGGTCCGTTTAGGTGACGTATGAGTATGCTTTTCAACTTTGCACAACTTCAACAGACACTGACGAACGAATATTTTTTAACAGACATCTTTTTTTATCATGATCTATAATATATATAATAGAGAACTTAGAGGAATATTTCTGGCTGTTAAGAATGGATGTTTGGAGCTTTTAGTTTTATTGATTAGGATTGCCATGAAATTACTATTTTTGTGTGAACCAATATAAAAAACATGTATACATGTAATATAATGACAACATTTCTTTTTATGCGTCATTTTGAACGTTTTATAGAAACAAGCTGTTAACACACTCCCATCTTATGGTGGAGGGTATAACAAAAGCCGTTAAGTAGTTGGCGTTAACTTCATGCATATTTGCATGTTTATGGTTGTCTCATATGTGAATCGACTCCTCTATATCACGACGATGAGGCTTAGATTAGAAAGCCAGAAAATCTTAGCTCTAAGCAGCGTGCCTTTCTCTCTGGATAAAACTGATTCCGACGAAAGTCGTCTGATAGGGTTGAAATCGTACGACGGATAAATATTGAGTAAAATGATAAGTCATTTTTGAAATATGAATGTTTTTTTCCATTCATTTTCTTTATTGAATCTTTCTTTTGAAATTTACAATAAGTATTCAAATCTTAATCCTATCTTAAACTAAAGTATCCTGCCATTTTTATCACCGGACCAAGTCTAGCTTGTCCTTTCTTCTTAGCCGTATATGACCGGGAAAATGGTGAAGGTTTTGAGCGAGTGAGTTTGAGTGGGAGGACAACTTCGATACATATGACCTGCTTAATTTTCTTATTACCTCGGAAATATAAGGAATGTTTAAATCCTTGTGTATGTTATCATTCCTAATATACCATGGGGCACTACAAATTTGGCGCAGTATTCTTGATTGTCTTCTCTGTAGCTTATTTATGTTAGAGGCCGATGCCGTTCCCACAATTGGATGCCGTATGTCCATATTGGCTTCAATATGGATTTGTAGATGGTGATTTTATTTTCCAAACTGAGAGTAGATTGGGAGCCAATAAGCCAGTGAGCCATTTTTAATTTCAATTGTATAATTTCTGAGTCAATGTGATTTTTCCAGGTGAGACGTCGATCAAGGTGAATACCCAAATATTTGACATGGTTATGAACGGGTATGGTACTACCGTGAATAGTGAGGGCTGGGCAATTGTTCTGTCTAAGAGAGAATGTAACCTGTACACTCTTAGTGGGATTTACTTTTATCTTCCACATTTCGAGCCAAGATTCTAATGTATGTGTATGAGACTGCAGTTGTCTAGAAGCCATTAATGGGCAAGTGCTAGTGCTCATGAATGCAGTGTCATCGGCGAAAGTTGAGGTTTGAATTAGGGAATGAACAGGCATGTCAGAGGTGTAGATGGTATATTGTCGTCGTAAAGAACAAAACTCAGGTATTTGTTAGACTTAAATGTTGATAACTGTGAGGAGTTTATTCTCTAAAAATAGTTAAAGTTATTAGTTAAAATTAAGGTTATTTCATATAAATTTCTTAAGAGCCAAATCTTACTTGTTGTTGGACGACACTACTTTAATGACGACTGAATTACAATTAAACAAGATGTCTGAATTCAAAGATACATCAAAGGCTCATCTAAATAAATTAAAAGGTTGGCTGCACTTTAACAAAACAAAAGTAATAAAAACGTTAACCGCCAAGTGCAACAATTGCATTACGGTTGTAATAAATGGGACTAATATAATTGTTCTAAAACATACAAAGTATGGTGACCACATGATCAAGTTAATGGAACTGGGTTATCGACATATATAGTATAGTGCCTAGTATACTGCCCTGCGGAACTCCTGCTGAAACTTTTCTTTAAGTTGAAACAGAGTCCTTCGATTTTGCTACAAAAGATCGATCCTTCAGATAGCTCTCCAGGAGCTTGTGGGTATTTGTCGGTAGAAAAGAGACTATTTTGTGAATAAGGCCTTCATGCCACACTTTATTAAAGGCTTGGGAGATGTCTATGAAGAGAGCTGGGGAATATTTCCGCTCTTCGAACGTTTTCCTGATCTGGGTTACTATACGGTGTACTTGTTCTATCGTTCCATGACCATTGCGAAACCCAAACTGGTGCTTGGGTATTACTTGGTTTGCTTCAATATGAGGGTACCAAATTTGGAGAATGTTACCACATATTAATTGTAACCCGCGGATTACTCTAAATTACCACAGAAAATATAAAATTACCATCTCGGGTTTGTTCCGTAAAGATGATACCTTCTTTTCGTCCTCTTACCACTTACCTTTTTTTAAAAATAAACTTAATTATTTGGAAAGAAGAACATTATCAATTATTATTATTATTCATATGTTTAAACATGTAATTGTAGATGTTTCTATTGCATTTAATTAATCATAATTTGTAGTTCTTCTTGTTTAAATTTATTTTTTATTTTATTACTCATTATATTAATACATGTTATTACATTATTATTTATATAACTACTACACATATGTTAAAGTTTAATTTCGGGATTTAAAGAAGGGGATAGGAGTTATTTAATTTAAATATTTGTTGTTGTATTTGTTTCCATTTCTTTATTCGCTTTACACGATTTTAATGTGCTTGGAAACTACAAAAATCTTCTTATATATTCTTTAGATTTAAATATAAATTAGAGAACTTTGACGAACTTTGCAATAAGAGAATTTAATGTTGATATAATGAGATTATTGTTAAATTATAAAGAAACGAATATAGTTTAAGGAATTTGTTATAAATGTGATTTTTTTGCGGTTTATATTAAACTGTTATTGTTTGTCGTTGTAAATTTAAAATAGGAGTAAATATGTATTTGTTGTTATTATCATCATCATTGAGAAAATCTGACTTTCTTAAGGTAAATTGAATACTGCTGAAATAACAATAAACTATATAAGTATATATATATATATACATAAAATGTAATAAATTGTTTTTAAAACAAAGAATTGTTAAATGATACAATTTAAACAAAAAAAAAAACATGTTGTTTTCGTGTAAAGTTAAATATTTTCACATTTTGAATAATGAAATATTTTACGTTTTTAATTTACGGTTTCATACAGATTAATAGCATTCATGGAATATGAGAATAATAACGAATATATGTTATTTTTACCTGTAGGATTCTTAAAATACGAACTATTTGTCAATTTAGCGGAATATTAGAAAATAAACAATTCCAACAATCTTGAGTCGTCCTATGTGCTCATCAGTAACGAGTATTAAAAAAGTAATTTGCTTGAAATTTCTGTTTCACAAAGAGAATATAATTAAAACCAAGAGATAAATCTTCGCTGTGTTGTTATATTTCAGGCGAGTAAATTGAATGAGAGGAATTCAGAGAAATTATTTATACTCAAAACCCAATGTTTGTTAAAAAACACAAAGTTTAATTACATTTCATTGAATGCTGATGATGTGAAAAGCAGCCATCAACCCTTGTACAAAATGATTGCATTTCGATCGGACTTGTAATTATTCTAAGAATACATAATCTTTTTTGTAATGTATTGGCAACATTCATATTTTTAATCTAAGCGCTCGAAATAAAACCAAAGGAAATTTCCTGTCAACGAGATCGGAAGGTTTTCTCTTGCTTATAATTATAATTTCTTTAACATTACTTTCAATAATTTGTTTCACTTAATTTCCATTTTTTTATTTAAAATATAAATTCGTATTTTAAATAACATCTAAATAAAATTAAAATGTTAAATTAAAAAATTAAATGCTAAATATTTAAAATGTAACTACTTCTGAAAGTGCCAGGTCATCATTCAAACTTGAAATATTTTGTGATTGATCAAAATGATTCATCAACGATGGTACCTCAAACAAAATGAACATTGGAGGATGTTACCGTACATCATATATTGAAATGATTCAACTACCGCCCATCGTGCATCGACTACACTTACTTAACATTTAGTAGAAACTCTTCTATAATGACTTAGCAAAATTTCATACCAATTGAATAAATAACTTAGCGGTACCTGCGTAACAAACATCCACACAATAACAATTCAAACAGCGAATAACATTTCAAACATTATGAATTCACTTTGGTCTTGAATTACGAGAATTTCATCCCTTGACCGTAGGAGTATTCGATTTTAATGTCCAAAGTAGGGTACTATATTCTTTTCACAAGGAAAATGTCCATGAAACATTGTTTCGTTACGAAAAGCAATTTGTACTGGCGAATTGTTTTTGTGTTGATTTCCAAAACTAAAATCGGAAGAATACATGTTTTAACGTCCTCGTGTCTTGTTTAAATCAGCTGTTTAGAAATCGGCGTTAAAAAATGGTCCATCATATAGAACATAATATTGTCTGGTACAAAAAATTAGATCAAACTTCAGCTTAAAAATTACACTTTTCACGGTAAATCTCCATATATAAAAATGGTCGTAAAGTTTGAAGCTAAATTTTCTCACCAGTGAGTATTATATTTTGTCACTAGGAAAATTGTATAATATCGTTTTATAAACAGCTGATATAAATAATTGCTGATATAATAATCGATCCATAAGACTTTTTAAACTCTCTATTGGCACAATTTTCAAGCTTTACAAATAAAATTCGAGATATATTATGATATAAAAATTTGACTTCTTGCGATTATAATGTTGGAAAATAACACAAACAGAATTTTACAACACTGATTCTAGTGTTTCAAAGATTTTTTTCATAGTGAAAATAACATAAGGGAAAGCATTAAAATTGAATACGCCCAAAAATAAAATTGGTTGTTTTTTTCTAATTACGATTTTTCGATTGTGGAATAAGCTCAATTTTTATTATTTTTTGAATATACATTATGTTTTTGAATATACAAATATGAAGCTGATAGGTAACGATTAAACGATTACAAGGTAATCGATATTGAAGTAGCGCGACATCATCGTCACAAAATTATATAATGATATAAGAGAGCACATTAGTTCATAAGTGGAGTAAGCAAAACGTGGATATAAAGTAGGCTCGTTTATATGCTGAAACCACCACAAGAGGAACCCCAAAATATATCTACCTATACAGAATGTTGGATAGGAAGGAATAGCGGAAAATTTATTCGATAAAAAACGTGTCGGATATCTTTTACCAAACTATGACTTACAATGCCTTAAAAAGCACGGATCTAAATAGTTTTGAGAATATCGTCACATAGAGAATTTCAATCAAAATGTTGAAACAAAAAAAGTTGATAGCTCCGAAAAACATGATAATTTTGGCGATTTTCATCCAGTCTCAAACTAAGTCACGTAGTTTTGGGAAAATCGTTGCCAATTTCCACGTAATGAATTTATGATTTTCAACCAAAATGCTGGAAGGGAAGAAATAATAAAAAACTGAATGGATCAAAAAAAAAAAAAAAAAATCTCATGGACAAGAGAAGAAATAGTAAAAAAAAATTGAATGGACTAAAAAAGGTGTAGGGCAATTTTATCAATTTTCAGCCTATCTAAAATATGGTTCTTAAACCAGAGGTTTATTTGGTTCCGCAAAAATCGTTACAAATTCCTTTACATATACTACATTCTCTTAGCTAAAAGAAGAGTGTAGAAAATTGATTGCATCAAAAAAGATGTGGGACAATTTTAGTAATTTTCAGTCAATATAAGAAGAATTTACTTTTTCAATTAAAATGTTAGAAGAGAAGAAACAGTAGGATCAAAAAAAAAATCTTGGACAATTTTAGCAACTTTTAGTCAATCTAATATTTAAAATGGCTTAAACAGTAGAGGATAATTTTGTCCACAGGGATTTGGGAAAAAGGCATTTACGATATTCAGTCAGTTCAGGGATTGAAATTGTCTTTTGTCTTCTATGCCTTTGCAGGAAAGAGTCCCTTTCTAGTGCTCATTGTGCCTTGTGATAGTGTTGTTACGAATATGGAAAATTCCAAATTTATTAAATTTAAATTTGTTATTATTTTTTATATTTCGCTATTCGAATCAACTTCTGTTTCCAAATGGCAGAAAAATGTGCAATTTATTTTTATATTTTTATTGTTAAATTCTAATGGAAGCATTTTCACCACAAATGTCCTACTATTCAATATGAAGTTATTTTTGTTTGTTAGTTTTGCATTTTAAGTATTTTTTGCTTTTGTGTTGCCAATAACAACTCTAATTTTAATTCAATTTCAAATGTGATTTTACGTGTTCTAAACTCGAATATTTATTTTTATTTATCTTATTCCGCTATGTTTTAAAAAATATATAATGATTTATGTATCTTCCCGTTTATTGTTCCAAATATCAATTTTTAATCGCATTATAAACTCCAATACCAGTATGCTTCGTTACTAACTTAAATGTTTGTTGATTTCTAGTGTCTTAACGTCACTTTTATCATGTACTGATAAATTAGACGTGTTTCATGTTTACGTTTCAACATCAAATGTGTTTATTTATATAAAAACAACATTATCTTTAAGGGCGCAAACTATTGCATCCATGCTGTTTTACATTCAACTGATTGCAATGTGTTTATAAACAATGTTCAGCAACATATCAGACAGATAATGAAGATGGCTTATAAGCCAAGTTAGCAGTAAGATGGCTTATAAGCCAAGTTAGCAGTAAGACATTATTGTAAATAAGAAATCTAATTGTGATTTGTATATATCTAATTCTTTTCATATATATGACATTCTGCCTTAGGCCACTGGATAACATATAATCTATAATCATATCACGTTTAAGCTCCAATTTGATATGGTTTGCGAAATGTGTGCCAAGCATATTATGTTTAAGGCATCATATCTTTTGGAAACAACGCTGTATTTTTAGAATTTTAGTAGCTTTTAAACAATTATGTCAGTATGATGACGGCCCCTTGCAATATATCATACATATATGATCGAACATGATTATAACGAAATTGAATTGTGCGATCATTGTAAATCTTTAATTTTGTCACAAAGTTTTTTAATGGGCCAATACTGTATATTATAAAAAAATACAGCGTTATAAAAATTTAGCCATATAGTACAAATTTAAATCTAAATATTTCGTGCCCATGCGGCGTGCGGAAAAATTGTTTCTCGTGAAGTTAAAATGTACTGTGCACTATATCCGATAGACTAATGGTTCTGCCTCAACGGCTGTGAATTTTCTTCAAAATGTCCACTAATTAATATCAAAACTTTGATTGAGGGGCAATGAGCCAGCCTGGCCATAAGTTCAATATATCTAGTGGCAAGTCCTTTTTAATGGTTAAATTTCGCGAAATTGTTATATTTTAATTTCAACATTGTCTGAATGAAATCAAAGGAGCCTTTCCAGATTTTTTTAGCCTCTACTTAATAACGAATGGCCGTGACACAATAGTTGGAACACGCGGCTATTATGCATATGATCGTGGGTTCGAACCTCATATAACAATTTACCGTATTTATGATATTGAGTTCGAATTCCAGTACAACTTATTATTTTGTGGCGGTCACCCTAATGTTTCTGACGAACACTTTGCGTAGTCGAGTCCAGTCATTTCACTGAATATGAAGCTCTCTCATACCCCATTCATTGGGTACAAGCAAATTTATTTTTTTTTTTTTCTACTTAACATTCGTTTCGGTCGTTTTAATGGAGAGTTCGCAAGTCATTTGTTCGAAGATGCTTTATGTTGTTGATAGTTGTTTTGAGAACTTTTACTTTATGAATCTATAATTTGTGATTGTCATAACGTGTCGATGTTCCCAAAAAGCGGAAAAAAGATTTAGTTTATTAAATTGAAGTGAAATTAATTTATTGTTGCTCAAATTTCATTATATTTGCATTATAGCAAATTAGACCATAACTAGTAAAAGAAAACTGGAAATCTTTCTAAAGGAATTGCTTTTTCATTATTTCCGAAGGAACAGTATAATCATATTTTCTACTTCCGGAGAATTACATTTAAATAATGCATTAAAATAATAAATGCACTACATAAAAAGTACTGAAGGGACACAACAAAAAAGTGTATCCTTCCTGTGACTAGCCTTTGTAAAATTCACTAGTTTTGATACAGTTTTGAATTACGTTCAAGTGCTGGAGACACATAACAAAAAATTTTTCATTCCTATGAAAATACTTAGTAAAATTCACTACTTTTGACAGAGTTTTCCACTCTTTCCAGTTCATTATTTGTAGGACTCCTTTACAATTTTGAAAGTAAGTTTGTGGCTGGTTATGTTCATTGCTTACAAAGTGCTGAAGGGACATCGTACTGAAGAGACAAAGTCATAGAACGAAACTATGTCAAGTCCTTATATAATACGTTGTTACAGTTTTTACCACTTCCAGTTCATTATTTGTACTTCAGGTATACATTTTTGAAAGCGTTTTTTTCTTGCTTGCTTGTGGAACAAAAATATTTATTTTTTGATGCAATATTACAATAAAATTTCAAAACATTTTTATTTTGCTACGAAGAATTTATTTTTATAAAAAGATGTGAATATTTACACTAACTAAAACCAACACTTAAAAATGTACACATACAGCTTTAAATCCCATTCATCTGCGAAATTTGGCGGAATCAAAGAGTTGTTTTAACCCAAAAATAAGCTTTCTGATTACTTCTTTGTCAGTTACTTTTTCAGTATTGATAGGTTCATAGCTTTCCTTGAAGCTATACCTCAGATGCAATAGGCAGTAGTTCAGTACATTCATTAAGGTTTGCAGAGCTTCCTGATAGCATTAAAGATATCAGAACAATTAATTTGATAATAATTTGAAGAATTTAAAAAAGATTTTGCAGGGTGGAAGGTGAACATTTAAACCTCCAACAAGAACTTATCGTTGTTGATGAGGAAATTCTGCAGTTACAGCTGCTTTTTCAAAACTTACATGTTTTTTGTTTTACAAATGTATAGTTATAACAACGTTTATGTCTGTTTATGCCGAAATATTAATGAAAGGTGTCGTTACCAAAATCTATACGTAACTTATGCCTAATATTTACAAACCATATAATTTTTCAACCTATCTCCTTATTTGATTAAAAATTCACAATAATCACAAACCTCTAGCTACTGAAATGTCAAATATTGCCGAAATATTGCTTGCCATAGGTTCTTTGTAAGTTTATAAACACATTTATAAACACATCATGTTAATTTAATGTCCAGCTGGTGTTCTCTTTTCTTTTGATTTTGTCCAAGTCAGGTAAAAAAAAAAACGATACGAATTTTTCGAAAAAAATAACACGAAAATCGTCGTGCATCTTTTACGTTGCACTTATACGAAGTGACGCTGTAAACATAGCGTCCACTTTTGCCGTGTATTTCTAGTAAAAGTGAAGGTCTCTTCATTCATATAGTGATCAAATTTCCGTTTGTTGTTTTCTGTTTTTCTTTTTGTTAAAAATTGTTTATAAGGTTTATTACTTTATTTTCAAAATCGTATGTTTTAAAAAAATATTATGTATGTAAGTCTTAATATAATATTTAAAATAAAAAAAATCTGGGGGTTAATTTATCATTTCATATTGTTTTGCTTCTGAATAGTATCACATTGGCATGATTTCACTCTTAAGTTTTATTTTTTACTTTAAACAGTGTTGTATGTGGAGGGGTGTATGAAGAACTTTTGTTTTGTTTTCTTTAGTCGTTTTTGTGGGATTATACAGATTATCCAAGCCTCCGGATGAGGATCTGTTGGATATAACCTTTGTTTAAAATCTTATGGCAGGGATACACTTTCATTAAGAAAAGAACTGAAACCCAAATAAATAAAATGAATTAGTTTCATTTTGTCCTTTTTTCCTGAACGGATTTACTAAAAACCTTATCTTTTAAGGAATTACTTTTATGTTTTCATTTTCTTAGAGCTTTCTTCTTGTTTAATGGTTTCTTATATAAACCTTTTTCTTTGCTAATACCTCTGTGCATACGAAATTTATTTAACACATTATTTCTTCCTTGAGTATGTCGGTTAATAGACGATTCAAGCTATCCAGTCCAGTGAGAAAGCCGTTGTCTGGACCATGGTGTATGGTGGTGGGTGGTTGAGGAAATAGAGCTGAACCATTGCGCGGCACAAATGCAGTGTGAGCGAAGTCTATAAGTCTCACGTCTACCAGACAATGCAAATCATCACATGCCGATGGGGCTTCGACATCTAAAGACTTCGAAATGTGTTGTAGGAATTTTCGATGAGTAGAAGACTTCTTTGACAGTTGTTTGATGTCCTTCGGCTGGTGTGGTTGAGATACCACAGATTCTCCTGGCGGTGTAGGTGTGGTTACTGCTGTAGTCGCTGTTGTTGCGGCCATATTGGTAGTATTTATTGCGAGTTCCGCGTTGAGCAAAGTCTGTTTAGTTTGTGCATGATCTGTTGTTGTTATTGTTGCAACAGGTATTTGATGCTGTGTCTTAGCAGGTGAACTCATTATGGACACGGGAGTGGATAAAGACAACGACGCTGAAGTGTGGGTGGACTTTTTAGCCTGTGATGACTTACTAACGTAAAACTCTTTCATCTCACCACGCCTGTCTCGTGTATCAGCATCGTCGTCATCGTCGTCATCATAATCATCGTCTTTGCATCTTAAACGCTTCACCGCACCTTTTATAGATTTCAATGAAGATGCCGTCGAAGATGCGGGCGAAGCAATCATTGCTAACGTTGTGTTCAAGGAGGAGTTGTTATATTTTTTATGTAGCAGGGCTTTAGGCGTCTGAGGCGGTGTGGCTGCTGTAGAGGCCACAGCAACTTCGAATGCATCTTGCTGGGATTTATAACGTTTCAACATTACCTCTGTCTGGCTTATAATGCTGCTATCATAATCCGAGGAAGCTTCGTCGGAGCTGTTATTGCCTGTTTGCCGACCACTGGTGACTGCTTTGATTTGTTCCGACAAACCGGAAAAGTCATCGCTACTGTTGCTACTGTAGTTCATCCAGGAGTCACCGGAGTGGGGCGATGAGGTGGCTATGCTGGGCATAGGCGGCTCAGGATCTAAGAATACTGTTTCTTCAGAAATGGGAATGAATGGTGCAGGTGTGTTGGGAGTTGATGAAGTTGAGGTTCTCGCTAATTCGGCGGATTTGCTAGAAGCCACATTAGAACCTGCTAATGGTGGTGGTGGCGGCATAGATCTACTGTCATTTTCGGTCATTGATACGTTGCTGGGATCCTCTTCCGTTTCAGACGACGAGGACAAGTTTCCCTTTGCAAAGTGACGCGACACCGAGGATGATGCTGTTGTTAATGCTGGCGCGACCACTGGCGCTGCTACTGATGTTCCTCGTGATGTGTTATGCAGATGTCTAATGCGCGTTCTGAGATTCATATCATTGGTCGAATCATTCGAAGCATCTGCATCGTAACAGCATTGTTCGCCCCCAGTGCTGCTATTTGTGGCTGAGGCATTACCACTGTCAGCAGCTACTAAACGTATATCTTCATCGGTATCGTGGGGCTCCAATTCATCGCCGCCTTCGTGACCCTCTTCGTCGTTATCCACCTCATCCTCAATGTCATCTTCGTCGTCAATACTGTTCTCGGGATGATAGTCAAAGGTATTTGATTTCTTTGCAGCACTCTTTGACGTGGGAGTTGACGGTGTGGCCCAATCATCAAAGTCCATGGGATGAATCACAGGATTGTCTTCAAAGCCTTCGTACACAATTAAAAGGGAGCTATAAGAAAGCGGAATAAGTGAAAACAATTATAGAATATTGAATAGGTGATGAAAGGCATTAATGCAGAAAATAAGAATAATACAGAATATGATTACTCGGGGGAAAAAGTTCATGTCAATTGTTTAACATTTCAATTTGTATAATTCTTATCGTCAACCAAATCAGATGGGGCAAGAATGTAATTGTAGATAAATTTCTTTTAATTTCTAGAAGCTTTTCATTTAAATTACGAATTGTTCGATGATTTTCTATGATGATTTTCTACATCTTCGGGAAAAATATTCCATCATTTTCGTCTTCCTATTTAAGAAACAAGTTCCCATTGTTGGAGAAGAGAGCTTTATAATATAAGGCAACTGAAACGTAAAGCGGTGGTTAAAATGACTTGCTGTCGACGTTTCTAAGAAATTAATTGTTTAATCAAATAAACTGCCTTAGAATGTCGAGTCATTGTGAAAATTATTGTTGCTCAATAGTAACAAAAACAATTTCAATTTAGGACCACTACAATTGCTTTAAATTGCTCTTGGCATATCTGCAGTTGGATCTTCAATGGCGTAGTAGGAGATCCACAAACAACATTCTATTAAAAGACCACAATATTACTTACTAAAAGAAATCTATTCTATTAGAAATAACACATATTGCAGAACCCATCACAGGTTGTTTTAAATAACAATGCAACTTATGTCCGTATTATTCTGCAAATTATTATTCTGCCTAATTAATGTAACGGGTCATTTACTAGGCATGCAATAAATAAATCTCTCTGCAGACCCACATAAGGACTTATTGCGAGCATTTAAAAGAAAATGTTATTATTAAATTATTTCTTACAAGTGAAAGATAGACAACAAATTGGTACAAATTTCAAAATATATTTTGCCGAATCGGTTGGTGAACTTTGCTAATTCCATTAAACGCTCTTCGTTATTAGTGAAACGACACTTCAGGGATATCGATTTAGCACATTTGGTTTTATAGTATTTTGGTCAAATCTTCTTAATAAACTGATAATTATCCCATAATAAGGTAGGTTTTTTGCGTCCTCATTATGTAGAAGTATTTAAATATGAGAGAATTATTTAAATAATCTTAAAAGCCATGTATCTGTCAATTAAAAGAGTATATAAACATTTACTGCGGAAGACTACAGTAAAGTTCTGATTTTTAGTATGGTATGGTATGGTAAGTATGGTAACTATGGTAAAGCTTCGTCATTCACAGAGCTTGAATTTGCTCAAGTAGGTTTGAGCTAGAGATTTTTGGTAATATAACCAATTTTGTCTGAAGGCCCAAATCATGCTGCTCTGTGAAAGAGTTTACTAGCAGATATATAATTATTTTTCAACATAATTGCTTGCTTAATGATATATTGGGGTCTAAAAAAGTTTCAATTGTATCTTTTTATTGAAAAGAAATCTATTGACGCATATTTTCTCTTAGAATATTTGCTATTGTACATTCTGAATGCATCGAAAATTAGACTTTAAAAAGGTGAGATTACTGCAACACAAGCAAATTATGTCGTTTAAAAGAACTTGCAATTTATTGTCATTGTTAACACTAATAAGGATCAAATAACTTCGGGCTACGGATTTAACATTGGAAGTTGGATCGTTTTATAGAACATGATACAATTTGTTAAAATTATTGTTATAGGAAGGCTTCAAGCATTTTCCTCCGTACAACTACTTTGGGGGATATACAAGACGCCATTTACAATACCGAAGTTCTCCAAGTTTCACTGTAGAAGAGTTGTACAACATAAAAGTATTCTAACAAAATGATTTGACCCATAGAAAACTATAGTTAGGAAACACCAAACAATTGGTAGTAAATCCAGAAAGACGTATATTAAACATTCACAGTAAGTTTCTAAATACAATTAGAGATTACTATCAAATCACTTCAGTAAGATGGAGGTGTTTTAAAAAATGGACCAATAAGCCTATTTTAAGGCGTGTGTCTCGCTCCCTAAAAATATGTACGAGAAAAAAAGCACACAGAATGGAGCTAAGAGAGAAAAGCTTTCACTATTTTGCTGGCGTCTTTGAAAGGACCTATAATTTATCACTCGAATGGACTGCTTTAGGTTATACTCTCAGAAATCATCAGCAACATTAGTATTTTTTAATTTGCAATAAGTCTCTATTAATTCGCCGCCCGATTACTTTATGTACAATTTGAACTTTTAAAATATGCATGTACCTAGGCAGAATGAGGTAGTGCACCCTAAGAGTGATAACAATTTGTTTGTTGATGTTTTCGGACTTATTTCAAATTTGATTAGTGTATTCATTACAAAAATTGATAAAACAAACTAAACTCGACACCAGAGTGGTAGAAAATAAGTTTTTGCAGAGATTGCGCTCGACGCATTTAATTTTTCTCAACAGGTAAATTATATTTTGCTACCGATTTTAGTCATTATGGAATGATGATATACTCTACAAACAAAACCGAATATTTTTTTCTTCTTTTACATACCACGAATAAAATCGATAGCTAGACTGCTTCTCAATAACGCGACGTAATTGCAATAAACGTTGTACAATCTTCTTAATAACACGTGTTCGCAAACGATAACCATTATAGAAGAAATCATGCAGCGCCTGTTTAAATCCCATCTCATTCAATTCCCGACCCCAATATTTGTCACGTTTGGCATACTGATCCAGATGGGCCTGATAAGTTTGCATTCCACACAGGCGAACACCCAATGATGCTGATGTACTGGCTGCACATTTGGCCATCTGTTTAGAACGTTTTTCCGCAGAGGCATCATCGCCATGTTGACGGGTGCCCATTTTCAAATCCAATATGCAAGGATTACGAAACTGTGATGTTATATTCTCCAGCATAAGGAAGTCTGCATAAAGAAAATGAAAGAGATTTAGCAAATAAAAAACTCCTTATAAATATAATTTATAAGCAAGATACTTACATTGTTTGTTGGTATTATCCAACTGTGATATACTCTTGATTACGTCCACTGCATTGCCATTTTTGTGAACCTTCATCCTGTAATGAAGCAGAGAATCACGTTAATATTGAGGTGTCCTTTTATTTTTGAAGATGTGTTGGCATAAAAACCCTTTCATATGTTCTCCAAATATGTTTTGGAAAATATGGTCTGTGAGACTCATTTGGCGAGTGGGTCAATATTTTGCGATTTGTTTGAATTCGGCCGTAGGGAGAAGTCTAAAATAAGTAGCAGAGTGATTGTTGTTTAGGGCTTACGTACACATACCCCCTACATCCTAAATGACTAAATTTGATAAAGCAACGCGAAATGGTTTAATGAAATTACAACAAAAAGTTTACGTTTACTTTAATAACATTTCAAAATCAAATTTGATAAGTTTTTATTATAAACAATACATTTACATTTAATTGGACTTTATTTTCTTGAATTATGATCCCGAATAATATATTTCAAATTTTTATCTATCGAAACAGATAGGTCTGTTCTTTCACTAGTTATGTGCTTCATTTATTAATTAGTAATAAGTCAATTATTGTTCCTAACAAGTTTTCCCAGCTGTTTAACAAAACTACTAACCATCCTCTAAAATATTAAGCCGGTGTTTTCCCAAAAATCTTAAAAAACCCCCTTGGTTAATAATAGATATTTGCACAAAATTCCTACGGTTAATTTAATGGTTTTATTTTCATTCTGACATTAATTAAAATCAGTTTCTGTACGTTTCATGTACGAAAATTATGAAATTCCGTCAAAAAATACGGGAAATTATTTTAAAAAGCCCGCTTAAGAGTTTGCTAAAATTATTTTTGTCTTTATCACAACTCTCTTCTATACTGACGTGGAGTTTAGGCGCGATCTGTCATTTCAAGTCCAACAATTCCGCACGACTACCATTCTGAACGCATTTCAGGCCAAAAAGTAAATAAATATCATCGAACAGCCTCGTATTCCCCTTATGTGGCCCCGACTGAATCTTTTTTCCTTTGTAAAACTACCCGTTTTTAGTCGATAGGAGACATAAAAGAGAATTTGAGGTGAGACGTGAAGTCTTTTTCTTTAGAATGGGTTTGAAAAATGTTTTGACGGTTGGATAGTCCGTTGGTATGAGTTTATAATTTCTGAATGTGCCTACTTTGAAGGTGATACAATACATTTGAAAGAATAATAAATATTTTGTTTTGTTGGCCAGTTTCCAAAGAAAATGTAATTTATAACTGTTACAATAATATGGGGGAAAAATAGGCTATAATGGTCCAAGCGTTGATGTTTAATTTTTCTATTGAACGTACGCGGCACTTTTCTTACTAGTAATTTTCGCAGTGTAGTATTTTATTTCACACCGGATAAACGTAATACTGCACCACACTGAGCCCTTTTTTGAAAAAGTTTTTCCTATAACCTCCAAAAAATATCGTTTGATATTTTGAATTTTCCAAATTTTAATGGTCATTTCTACAGTTAATTCGGATGTAGGGCGTATGTCTTTTAGTTTTACAAACTATATATTATAATCATATACATAAGAATAATTTTCTATTATATACAAAAAATAATTTGGTTTCATACCCATTTAACACAAATTTTCTCAAATAATTTCTCACAACAAACACAACCACAAAATATCTAAAAAATTGAAAATAATTTAATATAAACATGATCTCGGCAATAAACAAGATCTAAAGCAGAGGTCACATTACCAGATAAATCTGTCAAAATTTACTTGAAACTTTAACGGAACTTGATTAACGCGGGTGTTTCTCAATAACGCGAAGTCTTTAACTTGATTGATTTGCAATTTGCTAGATGTATCTTATATTTTGACCTCAACTTAACACATTTAAATTCAAAATTCAAAGCGTCATTGTGTGAGTTTACCTTAGGATATCATCCCTTTTACGCTTGGAGGCGCTCATTTTACGTTGCGGCTCTTCGCGAAAACTGGGTGAATAACGTTTTTCCAATTTACAGCCTCCCATGGTGGTGGCTTGCATAACACCTGCAAATAAATAGAGCACGAGGATTTATTAGAATACTCAAGCGCTTTTTGCTAAACAGGGGGATTTTTGGTTTTGTAATAAATTCTGAGGGTTAATTAGAGAAGGAGAGAGAATTACAATTGTTTGTTAACGTATATTGTTTGGCGAATTCGCTTTAATGAAGTGAAATATGTGGCTTTGTTGCAGACGAGAGGAAACGAGAGAATGAAACAGAACATAACACAAACACTTAGTACGCGGAATACTACAGTGAGAGTGAAGGGACAAACATATTGTATAAACACATAACTATGTTTATCATGACATAAATTAAAAACTGGTATTATCAACTGATTAATTGATTGGAGGGTCAAACCAAAATGTTAATTGAAAAAGGAAGAATATTTTTGTGAAATGCACTTAATAAAATTTTTATGAAACTCAAATTTAACTTAACTGAACATACTCGCTGAGGACAGAAGAGGCGTTAAAAAATTTAGCAATACATTTAAGTTTTTGTAAATAACGTCAAACATTTCTTTACAGAGAACAATAATTTAAGCCAAGTTCACATCTTTTTATTATTATAGGAGTATGCTCAGTTCTTCTTTTTAATTTAGAGGTTGCCAGATTGACAAAAATTAAAAATTATAGCTAACAACATTGTGTTCTGAAAACTATATGGCAAAAAAGTAGGAGCAATTCCCTATCAGATAATTCTTCCAGCCAACATTCCCCTTGGCATCAATTTCATCTTTTCTTGACGAAAAACGAAAAACGTATTCATATACAATTTAAAAAATCAATACTTAAATTGTAATACAATATATATGTGTGTAATTAAAATGAATGTATATATATGTATATATATATATATAGAAATTTTATATAAATTATAAAAAATTAATACTTTAAAAATTGAAATGTTATACAAACCCGTTCCATTCGGTCAATGTTTCATTTTGTAACGGTTCACTCATTTAACGGATGAGATTGGAAGTAGATCATTGTGATTTTTATGTGATTTTGATCGGGGGTTACGGTACGTTAAGGTCTCTAAATGAGTTCGCACAGAAACATTTTGGCAGTCATTCAGTTAGTCCTCGCTGGTATGGAGGGCAATACTGGCGCGTTAGTGAGTGCGTGTTAAACGAGCGTTTAGAAGTTTTAGAGCTTCATTATACGGACGCTGACGTGCATTCTGTATTATATGAATACAACGAGATAATAATAGATATTTTATGTGTAGAATAGAAATACATGTGTTTTTTGTACAACAAATTACGCTTTTTGGGTTCTCGTGAGTCTTAAGCCTCCAAGTAGGTACGCTTATCCACTTTGCTTAAGGTTCTAAAGGGATCAGAGCACGCCTCTCACGTTTCGTCTTTCAAATGACACGCAATCAATCTCTCTGTGATACCTCAGCATCGAGTTAGTTGGAGCATTTGGGGCAACATGGATATTGTGTGCTATAACGGCATTTGGCTAAAATGTTTCTAGGCATGTTTCTTCTTTGTTCGTTGTTTTCTTTTTTTTGTTGGTAGAAACGTTTTGGCACTTACCCCTTATAAATTAATATGTGACAACACTTCAACACTTGTTTTCTTTTCATTGAATTAACTTTTAAACATTATATAGAGACAGCAATTAAAAGACAGACACTGCTGGATCAAAAATCACATGAACTACAACTACAACAGTTAAATGTAATTCAAATAGTAAGTTGTTGCCGTTTGAAATCACAGTTTCTTTTAATTGCTACATAAAAGAAAAACAACATAATATTCTTTATAAATAGGGGAGAGTACACAGAAGTATAATTTATATTATAACTTATAAATGAACCCAGTTTTCCCGGTTTTAGGCGATTTACTACAGTAAAGCAGAGGAATTAATAATTCACCAATTTTATAACTTGCTAATGCGTAGATTAATAGAATTTCTTGCCTGCTCTTGATCTTTAAAACATGTTGTGCCAAAAGTGTGGCAACGCTTACCACAGTCAATTAATAATCCTTTGTCTGTTTAGAACCGAAGCTTCCCATAGACGGTCGATTATTATTTCATTTACTTTGTTATGCGATTACGTTGCGTTCATCAATTGTCGACAAAATACAGCTGATTATTTTAATGTTATTTCATATCGCTGACAATCTGCAATATTGCGATGACAATCGGAGCGGTTTGGAAATGAATAATCTTGAGACGCATTTAACTCGGGATTCACATAATTGACCAAAAATGCGATATTTATGTATATGGAGGCGCAAACCATGTGGAAGCGAAACATCGTGTTTGGATCGGAGTAAGATCTTGGCTTAAAAGCACAATGAAACAACAAATTCCCTTGCATCCTATGTATGGCATACATATGGAAGAGCGTATCACATTCAGTGAAGTTACATGCATTTTACTTTTAAACTCACTCAACGAGACCGACGATTTCGAACGTCACCGTTTGAGAAGCATGTACCAGATTTGCTGATTACACGACTACTGGAAATGTTCGCCAGACACATTGAGGTAACCGCCGCTCAAATAATGATAGGTGGCTGTATGCGGGATTGAACCCGGCATCATGGGAACAATAGTAGCGTATTCTACGCTACTGTGCTTATAATGATACTTTATTGTTTTATTCAAATAATTATTTGAATATTGGTTAAATTATCTGTAGAATTACCGCACAGTACTGTTAAATGAAATTTAGCATGTGTGTATGCCTATTTATATTTTTGCTGCGAAATCTAGTACCTTGAGATATCATTCAATAGATCAATACATGAATGCAAGTTACAATGTTTCAGTAGAAGAAAAATACAAAATATTTTGCGATCTATTTGAAATTGTTGGCTAGTTTATGTTTTGGGAACAACGAACAGCCATTATAGCTTTAAAATTTGCATCAAAATTCGTACATTTATGACAATTACTAAATACAAATTTCGTTCTGCGCCAGCGGAAAAAATGTACAATGCTTCAAGCGACCTCGTGGTAGTTATATTTTTCGTTCGATTATGTATAAATTCCGCAGAACGGAAAGCAAATAAAAATGGAGTGAACGGAACTCTGTGTTAATAATTTACGTAAAAGTTGTGACCTCGCATCATATAAATCTGTCAGATTATAATACAAGTCTGTCAGATTTGCTAATATCATGCCCTACGTTCTAAAGGCAATTTTTTTGGGTATAGTCTAGTGCGCAGCTCAAACGAGTTGAGCACGAGTTTGATTTGTCTGCAAAGAAAATGAATGCGGAAATTTTTTGTAATTTAGATTTTTTGCCTAAAGTATGCGAAGGGAATTTGTTTTTTTATCAGCTATTCGGTGCCGAAATACTCAATACTTATACAGCTCATTTTTCAAAATTTCGTTCGGAAAAACAACTGATATTTACACGTAAAAGCATGCGGTGCAGTTAATGAAACTTACAATCATTACATTTCTGACTTAATAAAAATATTCAATTTGCAAAGAGTGGCAACCGCCAATTTGACAATAATTTGCATGTGAATCTTTAAATATACTTTATAATATAAACTTATCCCAATAGCTGTTCCCTCTCTACTCTCCTTTTTTGCTTTGGGGCAAACGAACAATAATTTCGCGTTTAATAATGTTCGCAAAAGTCAAATAATTAATATAGTGTTATTTCAAATTATTATTAAGTTTTGTCGTTTTTCTTTCTTTTTATTAAGAATTTATTAGGGGTTTATTTCACCGTTCTAAGTAATATAGAATTTTATTTTAAAATATTTAAACGTTTTATTAGCCTTTTTCGAAGTTATTTTTTTGTTTTTTTATTTTTATTTTAAAAATATCACAGCTTATACTTAGTTTTATACAAAAATGTTCTGTTTGTCTAAATATTTAAAAATATGGAAATGTATATAATTAATTCGCTAAAAGTAAACGAAAGAAAGAATAGAAAAACTCAGATAAAATACACATAAACTTTTATTCTTTTTCGTTATTTTTTTCTTTTGCTAAAAAGTTTCCTTAGTTTTCTATACAAAAGAGAAGAAGGTGTTGATTTGTTTTATCATATTTGTTTTCTTGGCAAAGGCAACATAACAGTTTATTTTATTATTTTCTTCATTGTATTACAATGCACAACAACTGCTAATTGTTTATTCTGTAATGTTCTTGAGCATTCGGGTTGTTATTTGTTTTTCTTCTTCGATTTAACACATTTTGCATAAAATGTAACGTTTTATTTTTATAGTTTTCTTAAAAGCATTAATTTTAAAATGGTTTAGAATGAAATAGAAAACCCAACCTAAATGAAACACTAATGTATGACATATTGCAAAAAAGTATTATAAAAGTATTATAACGCTTTCCTGTTTAAAGCAGAGTATGCGGTTTACATGAAACTTTTGCTTCCCGTGTACAACATATGATTAGGAAGCTGTCAAAATTGTCGGATACTTTTCGCGGAGGTGGTATGCAACATTCCACACGAAAATTTCGTTGGAAAAGATATTTATTACACGGACTTTTGTGCCACAGAAAGCAGAAAGCAAATTGATTTTGATATACTGCTATGTATTATAGGCTTTATAGTTTCGAGAGTAAGTTTCAAATATTAAAAGTTCAAAATGGTGTTTTCCGTGTAGGCTAGATGTGTAGATTAGATGACAAAACGAAAATTTTTTTCGAATTGCATAAACTAGGCTTTAAACAACAAACTTCATATAAAACACGCAAAATAATGCGATTTTATTTAAAGAAATGTAATCAGTTATTTAATCTGTTTTACTATCGCATTAATAGCTTTAGGTTGAGTTTCTGCTAATGTTATTATAATGATGGTGTATGTTTAGAAAAGTTTTCCAGTATATTTTTCGTAATCATTCTTTTTTATTCAAAAATATTTTTATAATTTATTTACAAAATCATGGATTGGTTTGAACAAAACAAAAGACAAATGAGGGGACGAACAGCATCAACATTTCAAATATGATTGATAATATGCACTAAATGTAATAATAATAATAATATTACTGATAATAATGTAATAATAATAATGATAGTATAATCTGACTTCTTTTTATTCATTCAGTTAAATGTGAATGTCGATGAAACAAAGAAAAAAATGTTGAATGTAAACGAAACAAAACAAAAAAAAAAATATAAATTAGGTGTAAGTTTAAGATCCTTCTTACCTTTATATTTGGGAACAAACTTCTGTATATCCTGCGGAATGTTTTGATAAAAATCTAATTCACGCAAATTAAGCGGTTTTATAACAGTCGATTGATTAAGCAACAATAAGCGGGTGTGACCTCCGACCTGAATGAATAAGGCGAAAAGAGTAGAAAATTGGTTAATAATAAACGTATTATATGATTTTTAATGTAGTGTTGAAATTAATTCGGTAAATTACGTCAAAAACCAATTTATGAATGCTTAGCTGTTCGTTCTACAAATAAATAGCTACTATAATTACATAGCCGGTGAAAATAGTCCATTTTGTAATTAACTACAAAATGGGTAGCAGTAGAAAAACACACGAAATTATTTAATTTAATTGGCAATGAAATCAATAAGTATATAAATAAGTATATAAAAAGGCATTTTCGACCCATCCACTTATCTGGCGAGGAGTGTGCGCATCGGCAACAACCGTTAAGTCACATTTCTTTTCAATAAACCTAAACATCTGGGCACTCATTTTTTGGTTTTTCTAAAACATTTAAGCTTGGCTAAATAAATTAACACCAAGAAAAAATAGCAATAACAATATTATCTGCCCGTGCGTCCCATGAATTGTGTTAATTTTTGAATTAAACTCAACAATCGTTGAACATTCAGCTTAGTAACAATTATACTTTTCAATTACTTAGCAGTTATTATGACGCTATAGCATATGTACATTGAAATCACATCAATATATCACATTTGATTACTATCAAATTCCCTAATAATATTCTTCTTCCACCATTAATTATTTCTCTATTGTCTTTGAAATTGCACCAGAGTGTAGTTTCTGGTTTACTGATAATGACCCTGGCAGTGTTCGCTTACTAAAATTAATTAACTTACATGGCAACAAATACGTATTAGAGTAATAATTGTGCAAATGTATATCTATATTTATTTAAATCTTTTAAACAAAGGCTTTGTGTCATTTTCATTTGTTAAATAAAGGAAAACAAACACTTCAGATAAGTTAGATGAGCAACTTTAAAAAGCTGCCGTAAAATCTAATGTAAATTCCAGTATACAAATACTTTTGAAGTAGGCTATAAATTTAAACTAAAAAAATATATTTTTGGAATTAAAAATAGATATTGAAAGTTAACGTAATTGATTTGGAACAAAATTTTCAACGTTATGGACATGTTATTTTAGAAAACTTCGGTTGAAGTTTTACTTTCGTTTGATCTGCAATGAACGGCGATTTTATTCAAATCATCATCCATTTTAGTTTGAAATTGACACGATTTCTGAACAACATTCCCACCAATCTGAAGATATTTTTAACGTAACAGAGATCTAGAAATACAAAATGTTGCTCTTACCTGATTAGATAACGGCTGCAAAGCAACTTCATCTTCACTTTCCAAAAGATCTTTACTCAATTGGGTCTTTAACAGTTGTGGCTGCTGTTGCTGCTGCTGTATCAGTTGTGGAACTAAATGTGATCCGGTTGTGGCATTATTATTAAGATTGCCACTGCATCGGCTTGCCACTTGATCAGTAACGCCATGTTTTTTGCCTTTAATAAAATCGATAACACTAGCGGTGGAAGTGGTAATACCTGCACACGATTCAGAACGTTGACGTTGTTGACCCAAATACTGATGTAAAGCAGCGGCGGCACTTGCCAAGGGATGCGATTGCGGTGGCTGTTGATGCGGCTGCTGAAACTGATTGCTGTGTTGCTGCTGTGTATGATGACGCTGATGATGGTGGTGGTGGTGACGATGGTGCTGCTGCTGTTGCTGATGATGGTTCTGGTGAAGTTGTATTGCGGTGCTGCTGTTGTCAATCGAGGTGGCCAACGATTTCAACGGTGTTGTGCAGTGGCTTAAGTTATTGCTGCTTACAGACAATTGCTGCAAATTGGCAGTGACCAAAGAGCTTGTAGTAACATGTTGATGTTGCTGGGTGGTGGTAGTGGTGCTGGAGGCGGCGTTGACATTACTAGCGCTTAAAGGCGTCGATACAAAGGCTGTTGAGACCGACGATGAGGGTGTTATTGCTGTGTCAACAATGTTGTGACTTAAGAAAGTCCCCGACGAACCAGTAGTGCTGCCAAATTGTATGGACGATAATTGATTTAAAGTGGGAGCAATTTGACCAACATGTTGCTGTTGTTGTTGCAGCTGTTGCTCATGCTGATGTTGTTGAGTATGATGGAATTGATGGTTTGGCTGTTGGTGTTGATGTTGCTGTTGTTGTATTGTATTTGGAACATGTTGATGATATGACGCACAGTCAGAATCTCCCATGCCCCAGTCCCCCAGAAAATATACCATGCCCTTCCACGTAAAACAGTTTAAACAATTGTCCGACGTCTCGGTTTAAAAAAATCAATGAAACTGGTAGATATTCTACACAAATCCAAAAGGCTAATTTTTTCCAAAGGCTGCTTGAGTTCCTGTGCTGGTGGTTTTCAATACGCCACCACTTGCGGTGGAAATATAAAAATAATAAGTAATATTAAGTCTGAAAAGCACAGGAAAAAAAGAAAAGGTCAAGTGTTATAAGCGACTGCAGTAATAAGTTATAGTTGTAAATCTTTCAAATTTCAAGGACTAACTCAATATCAGGCAGGTGTATTTCATAATAATTGTTGTTGTATTTTCCGATAATTAGGTTACGAAATGTATTCACAATTTCTGTTGCTATCGATTTGCTATCGGTTACGTTCTGCCTATGAGGTTGTGTAGCTTTGATGAATATAGGTCAAATTCGTAATAAAATGTAAACAAACAGATAGATACAAAGTTGTACAGAGAAGAATAACAACACAAAAATCGAAATCGAAATCGAAACGGTATCAGAAAGCGGTTGACGTTACTCACAAACACCGTCGTTGGAGATATGTGTATTTACATGGAAACATAGCAAACACTCGTATATAGAAAGATCTAAGTTAGTAAACAAATGATTGTGGAAGAAAAGGAAGAACAGATATTATGTCTTATTTGAAGCCAAGAGAAGTTGAGAGAATCACCCTAGTGTTTGCAGCAACAGAAATGTTTTATTTAACTATTAAAGATTAGAATATATTTTGGAAAATTATATTGAAACTAAATATACCAAAAAAGCGGCAACCTGGCACATGATCATTAAGGTGGATCAAAACTAAAATTAATTTTGCATTATTTATGCTCCACTGTATGATTCCATTTAAAAAAAAAAAACTGGCAAATGCATCATTAAACCATTGACTAAAACAAAATCTTGGAAAAAAGAATATCATATAAAAATTTAAAATTGGGTTCCAAATAGTTTGAGATTAACATCATTACTACCTGCGATCCAAAAGAAAGTAATCGTTTCGGTCGTAAAATCAACTTACTTCAAAAAACAAAAGAAATGACAATGGCGGGTAAGGCGCAAAATTGTACATTGATAGTTGTGCAAAAAGTTTCTTGGCCGATGAATATGGAGTAAAATATACACGTGATTTCTATTACACGATGGTGTAATAGAAAAGCATACTAAATTGTATCAATCAACCACGGAGACAGCCTTACAGATCTGGCCAGCTTTAAACGCGACTATATTTTCGTGTAGACCCCTTTGGAACCAATCCACAGATGCAAATCTACAATGGCTTATAAACAATATCTTAAAAACCGTTTAAACAATGATGGGTTTTATTATGAAAATGCTTCGAATAATGCTCGTCAATCGTCATTTTGATCCAAAAAACGGAGTCATGATAGCAATGGATTTTAAAAAGAGGTGTCGGATAGCTCGCAGAAAAGTTTCCAAGGCTGAGCAGGCTTTTTTAATTCTGTACGAATTAAAAATAAACAGCATATTAAGAAATCGGTATTTAAAATTTTAAATATGCTTTTCCCAGAACTTCATTTTTTAATTTTCTGGAGTTCAAACTTAAAGACCATTTGTCTGATTAACCTGAGTTTTTAACAAGGTGTCAAAAAATTGTTTTATTCTACAATAAATAAGTGAATAATAAAATCAGTTTTATTTTTATCTTTCAAATACTCTGTTTCATTGCATTTGTTTTCGCTTTAGGCGCAGTAGCGATTAGTATCACTGCAGTAATGGAGGAACGGTGAGTAGTTTGCTTTTAGCAATTTTTAAACGAAAACGTTATTTTAAAAATATTCTATGGGATATTTTTCTTTTCTCAAAAAAATTTGTTCTATTTTTCCATTCCAAAAATAGCGGATTTTAAATACTAAACGATTGACAGTTGCCCAATGCAATATTTATATTTGCGACAATTACGTATGATTCATTGGTTTTCCCTCATAAATCGCTCGTGAATCTCAGCGCACAAATTAACTTGTCTTTAACGAAATTCTCCATCTTATTTGTAATATTTATTTAGCAACTTAGTAAGGTACAACCTCCTATAATAAAAACAAGCATTGACTTTGGCCCTAATTTTCATTTTATATTGCTTAAAGTAGAACGTTGACTACATATGTAAGTATTTACAAAGGCTAATAAAAACGAGAGACACTATATTAACTGGGTCAACAGAAATTGAATTACATACAAACAATCTTCCCAAACCTCAAAGTGTGCAAATTACGACAACAAAAAACTAATATTTCCACTAAAATGACACCATACGAGTATACACAATTATGTCGATATGTATACTATGTACTAGAAAACAAACATTTGTATGTATAGGTATATATGCGGCAAAATATATAACTAGTTCCATTCACATATCGTAATAAAGCCGCATTACGAGTTATTCATTAAAAACGTGTAAAGAGTAGGCTCTCCTTTCATATGGTTTTGTCTGTGATTAAAGTTAGGAAACAGCTGACATATGCAGAAACCCGGTTCGAAGACCATATGTGGTGAAAAACTATGACAAAAATCGGGTTCAGTTATTATGGAAACACCTCACAGATGATCGTTTTTGCTCATAATTTAAAAAAGCTAAGCCGTCATTTCTTTATTTAAAATTGCATGTATTTTCAAAAGAAGTTAAACATAAACTTAAATATAACATCTTTAAATTTGAAGCAATCTAAACATTTTTGTTTGTCATTTAAAAAAAAATCGTAACCAATTTAAATTTGAAATATTTTTTCATTATTAGTTTCATTTTTTTCGTATTTTAAATTATTTCTTCCATTTTATTTTAAATTTTCTTTGAATTTCTTTCAAAAAAAAGTGCCCTATTTTCTTTAATGTATCATATAACTTCATTTTATGCTTTTTCATTTTGTTCTGGAATTTTAACCTAATTTAAACCATCTATCTAAAAACTCAAATAAATTCAACATAATTTGTTTTTTCAAATTTTCTTTTCAATTTTCTTCTGAAGTTGAAAAAGAAAATGTAAATTTTTTAAAGAAAAATCTCACATACGAGTATGTATTTATTTTTTTTATTAATTTTCTATTGAGAAACGAGTCCGTTTGATTCTAAAGCATTTTACATTTTCTATTAAATTTTATTTAAAACGTCTCCCCCAATCTTTAGAAAATTGAATATATAATTTCAATCCTTTTTTGGAAAAAAGTTTTAAAGTTTTCGATGTTATTTTTTTGAACTAACTATAATATTTTATATTTGGCGTTTTGGAGCAACATATATTTTTGATATAAAAACGCACCTAATACAAATAAAACTAACTTTTTAATTTTTCTTGTGGAAATGGCTAATAAATTTTGTACACAAAACCTTAAATATTTATTTATTTATTCATTTATTTCTGGCTTGTAATTTAAAGCCTTCCGGCCAATTATAAGTAAATTACAATATGCAACAATTCATCATAACAAAATTAATTATATAATTTATAAAAATATAATATGGCATTATGATCATTAAAGACAAAAAAAAATTGTTTTGAAAAAAAGACTAATTCAAAAGTTAGAAGTTAATCGGAATATAAACTTGAAATATAAGATAATCGGTATGTAATAAAGGCTGCTCACAGTTTAATTGAAAACAAAATGTTACAGTAAAGTCTGAAAGTGTAGTAGAATGTGCCTTTTGTAAGAATCAGGACATAATTTAAAAATTTTCAAATGGCTTGGTAGTAAATTGTAAATTCGAGCTACTCTTACTACAAAAGCATTATCTGTATTTTTAATTTTTTATGAGAAATGATGATGGGATTTCAGTTTCTGTACAGTTTATGAATCGATTTAAAATTAAAACACCATTTTCATTTTCTTTTGAAAACTAAATATATAACTTCAATTTTAGATAGAAAAAATATTGATTTTCGGTTACTCTATCTGTGTGACATTATCATTACCACCGTCATGACGTCTCTGCAAATTCCGACCGTAAAGATGACGAATCTCTCGAAACATGTTTCCAAAAACCCCCCAAAAACACAGCTTTTTTTCGAATACGTAAAGAGCAAAATTAAGGTATGAATCTTTAGTTGTGCACAAAAAACAAAAACTAAAGTAGAGCAATATCAATTATGCATATTTTACTTTTGGGGTGAGAAAAAAAGATATATTTTTCTTTCAAGACTCTGAAATACCCTAATAGTTTAACTAAAAAACAGTACCTAAAGGAGTGTCACACATATCGCCATATTCGCGAAAATATATATTCTAAAAAAGAAGCCACCATCGATTATTATAGGCATGATCATACATAAATAAATAAATAAATAAATACAGGTGCAACGATATTTTGCTGTTAGAGAAGTGATTTTAAATAACATCATTTAGTTTTCCCAAAATTTTTGTCAATTTTATCAAAATCACCAAAAATAATTAGTTATTTGGTTAAAATGCCCAAAAACAGCTGACAATTTTTTCAAAATCATCTTACGTCCTTTAAATAACGTTCAGGAAAGATACAGTACATAACCGATAAAATATCCGAAGTTATGTCTTCATATTTATTTACCGAAAGTGTCATCAACAACATATAGTTTTGACATATACATACATATATGTACATATATAATATATTTTTGGCAATTATAAATACAAAGAAAATTGAAACGGTATACACAATTTAGTGGAATGCAACTCACACTTTTTTCAGGCTGAAGTCAGCAAATCTATGTTATTGTTGTTGAAAAAAATAAGTTCTGTGAGTTTATAGCAAAATGCTACACTCCGTGATTCGTCTGTCAAACCACTGATATTGAGCTGAAACGGAGTTGTTGAACTTTATGCACATACTTTATAAACATATTATAGATATTTCAATTTTGCATGTGCCGAAATGTTTCTGAATTTCACTGTTGGCAAAAAGTGACGAAAATTATATAATTTTGTCAAAATTTTCTGGCAAAACCTGGCAAATTTTCTGGAAATTCGAATGAAATTTGAAAATTTTTTGATAACGTAAAAATCGTTTTATTATCCTACTGATTTGCTTGCTCTCTACATAGAGTCGTTATGTAACTAAATGGCACACTAACAAATAACCAATTTTCTCAAATAGGGTTAAACCTGTTTGATCAATCTGTTCTTATGCTATCCCCTTTACTCTCACCGAAACGATGTTATTTGACAAAGCAGTTTGAGAGACAGTGTTTTGGACCATAACAAAATCAAACTTCACAAAACCGCTCCTGAAATTCAAATTAGTATCGTTGCACTAATGTGGTTAAAAACATGAAATATATAATTTTGGAACGTTTGAATGTCAAAAATTTTATTCTATAATTGGTTTTGTATAATGTACAGCAAATAGGATGCTGTCCCACTATTGAGAGTAAATGTTGCTTAACAACACTTATGTTGTTTAAAGGCATCCAACTGCTTGTATGTGAAGGACAATAATGTCAATTCGTATAATGTACAATAATTGTCATATGCAAACAACGATATACATTTATCGTACAATTAAATATTTGTAAAGTCATAGTTCGAAGTAACATTACTCAATATTTGAGTTCCAAATAACTACTGTAATATTAAAATGTTGTTAAAATTTACAGAAATTTTCAATTAATTCTATGTACTTCTTTATGGCAAAATGTGCATTAGTGAGAGTGATGTGGTGGCATTCGCGTTTGTATTGACACAAAAGCCAATGTTTTAATAATTTATATATTTTTCGTTTTGTCGCTGAAATTGATTCGTATATTTGTATGGATTTATGTATACAATTCTTTGGAATTGTAGCACTGTTGGATTCGTGAATTATATATAAAATTCTTCATTGCGTTGAAAGGCTCTAATTAATTTGGGGTAGTTGACATTGTTTTGTTTTTAATTCAATAACTTGACCAGAAATATTCGAGTACTTCCTTTTTACTAAATGCATTTGCTCTTCATAGTTTATCAATCTCTGAGTACTGTGTAGTAAAAAGTCTACAGAATTCAAGTGAATATTTTTTATTAAATTGGCCACATAATCAATATTTAATATATTACGGAATAACATCAAACAATGGTATGTTTCCAGTAAGTAATGACGCATGCGTATATTTGTTACATTAATACAGTACAATGAATGACATTAACATATGTAGGTATGCCATATATTCGGACTGGAGGCAACTTACTACTGCAGTTTTCCAAACTGCTTGTTTATTTTGTTGAACTTTTAATTACTTGTATCAGCTTAAAAATGGCTAAATCACACAGTACTTGTGTGTATAGCTTGTATTTACTTCGAAAGGAATTCCGATTTGCAAGAGCTCTCTCTCTCTCTTTCTTTTCATTATACACAAAATTGTTGACAGCGAATTGCCATTTCTACGGGTTTGTTGTCAAAATTTGTTGTCTTCTGTTGTGTAAATGCTTCCTTCGATAATTTTTATTATTTTAGTAATTATTTTACAGGCTCAATCGCAATTCAAAACCTAGGATTTTTGATATTTTTTTGTATAGACAAGCGTCCATACTATGGTTCACACACTAGATGCACGCTTCTTCTAATTTGTTTCTTTGTTTCAAGAAAGAGGAGCTATTCAACAAGTTGAATCCTCCTTCCGGAGGATTGTTTTTATTCATTAGTTGCCTCGATGCCAAAAAGGTGCGAAGATGTTATTAAAAACAAAGGTGGATACACAAAATATTGATTTTGTTGCTATTGTTTTGCGCAAGTGAATTCCGGCTCTGCTGTACATTTTTTCATATTTCTTTTAAACGCAATTGTTGTTGTTGTTGTAATGAATTAGTTTTATAGCTTATTAATACCTCTGTGAAAATAAATGGTAAGCTTTGTTTTAAATATTTTGTTTTTATGAAAATTATGTATTTATAATCTGGAGTACATTTTGTTGCTTTTGTTTTGCGCAACACTGTATATGGTCACATTTATAGTAGAGATGTAAGTTAACGGAAGTTATTGTCAAAATTAATTCACACACTTAACAATATACTAAATGGTGGCAATTCCAAAGAATTGAGCATTCACGGCCCAACGTGAGGCCCAACAGGACAATTGTGAAGAAAATTATTTCTTTAAAGTGAATGTGTAAACAAAAAACAAAACCTCCATCGGAGCCATTACATCAAATTTACATTTTCAAATTTCCTGACTGGGTTCCCAAGGAGGGATAAAAAGGAATAACTGGAGTCACCGAGACAATCACCAATAAGGAGAACGCGATGCTGATCTTATTGTAAGTTAATATTTAAGTATATTTAAAAAAAAAAGAAAAGAGAAATATTTGAATTAAAAAAAATGTGAAAGAGTGAATTAAAATGTCATTGAAGAAAGAAAAAAGATAAGTAAATTAAATTAATTGAAAATAAAGAATACTATAAAATTAAAGATTAATTGAAAATTAATATAAAGTGATTTTTTATAAAAAGATAAGTTCAAGTAAAGAAAAAGGAAGAAAAAAAAAACGAGAAAAGTATTTGCTACAAGATTATTCTAAAAAAAAAATTATATAATAAAAATCTGCGATTTCTACGGGACCCCCCAGATTATTAATTGAAATAAGAATTCCCTGTGGAATTATTCGGAAAAGAAAATATATATATAATAAAAATCTGCGATTCCTACAGGACCCTCCAGATTATTAATTGAAATATTAACATATAATAAAAAATCTGCGATTCCTACGGGACCCTCCAGATTATTAAGTGAAAAAAAGAAAAGTGTTAAATTGCAATAGCATATAATTTTAATTTTTAAGTTATTCTGTGTTCACTCTTTTGCTTTGTTGGTTTTGTTGGCATAACTAAGCCTGTTTGAAAATTATTAATAATGTCAAATTACATATATAATAATAATTATTAATAATGTCAAACCCAGACAATCTTATTAGGCCACCTGTCTTGAATGTACCAAAGAATCAGGAAATTAATATGGCTGAATTACAGGAAGAAATTAGAAGGATAATAGCTGAGACTCTTCGGGAACAGGCTAGGAACCCTGCTGCTCAAATTGATAAGGATCAAGTGATCGACCCTCAATACAGTAGAGCCTTAGGTGACTTAGATAAGGTACCAGATGTCGTTAGATGTCTTAGGGAATTTTCTGGTCAGCCAGGGGATATACAGGGTGGCCCAGAATGAACGAAGTGGTGTGAAATCCTTATAACT
>JAHXMU010000037.1:466228-477187 GCA_019455685.1 Philornis downsi
TTTACAAACGGAATTCCAATTGCAGAATTTGCATGAATTTTGTATAAGAAAAGTAACTCGCTAGAGGTAAATATCAGCCATAAACTAGAAGAAATTAAGAAAAATAAAAATTGTGTTTACATATTTAGAAGACTCAATCTCCGAATTACCTTTAAATTCTGAAAACGACAGGGCAATATAAAATATGGCCAATTTGTCAAATATTTAAGCTTGGCAATATTCAATTGGATAGGAAGAAAAATTAAGAGACCATGAAACTTGCGACCAATATAAATCAAAGATCGCTTAACTTCCAATACAAAATTAAGCTTAAAAGTAGCAAAAGTTTGAATGCATTTATAAAAAAATTCGCTGAATACAACTGTCATTCATTCCTATAACAAACCGTTTTTGTTCATACATTATTAACACGACTAAATACGGGTGTTTATTTGTTAAGTTTTTACTTTTAAACATTAAATCTAGGCCTGAAAAGCTAGATAAACAAATCAGCTGTTTATCTAGCTGTTGTCTAAAAAACAACTCAGTTTCTGGCAAAACCCATAAATAACCGCTTTTTATTAACCTTAATTGCTGCTATTGAGTGATTCAATTTCATTGCACAAAATCATATTACATAGATAAGATTAACCATAAGTTAAAGCCGGTATCTAAATATGGCATTTTATTACTTAAAACCATTATTCAAAACAAAGACTTTTCCAGACTCTGTTTACAAAACTTAGCATAGCAAATAATCACCTGATTGCCATATAAAAAACACATGATTATAGCTCCAAAACAATGTTTTCAGTGAAGTTAAGGCCGAAACAGATGGAGTTTCTTTTTTCTTACCAAGCATGTTCTTATGTGTCTGCGTATATATAAACCATTCTGCAAATCATCATGCTCAGGAGAGGCGTAAATTGTAAACTACTTACAAATGAGCATCCGAGCATCACCAACATTGACATATACAACAGCTGATTAAAAGATCAGATTTTGTAAACAAACATAAAAACCAAAATAACGCAATTCATCGTCATGAATGAAAATAAACAAAATTTGTTTATTAAATGATTTCTGACTGATATATAATGAACAAAGTGTTTAAATTCGGCAATATCTATAACGTAGTCCAAGTGGATTACAGAAATACAGTGACTGAATAATAGGATTGCTCTGTTCGTGTGTTTTTTTTTCTTATCGCCCGGCATATGACTGCAGTGCTTACGAAATATACAACTTATGTGTGTTAGCGATCTTGAAAGTATTGCTGATGCCTGCAAAGGAAGCGAATTAAGAATGCAACACTTTATATCTGTTTCAGTCTTTATTAGCCGAGGGAGCATTACTTTAGTAACGGCTAATAAAATATTTAAACATTCTATTAATATTGTATAATGTTATTGTTGGAGAATTCTCTAGATGTCTCCATATACGTTTCCCTAGTAACAGATTGCATTTAGGGTCTTATCAAAGTAAAAATATTTAACAGCTTTTTTCGACATATTTGTTCGTCGTTACGTTTATTGGCATCAGTAATTAAATTATACTTCAGGTGGTTAATTTATACAAGCATTTTGCCATTTCCCGGTTTTTCGCACTTCAAAATAATCAGAAAGCAAATAAAGACTATTGGCGTTGAAAGTGATAACCGTCAGGCCAGACGTGTGCGTGAATCATGGAAATTTGTTGTTTAGCAGTGCTAATAGGTCATAACATGAATTTGCTTTGTTTTCAAAAACAAAAATATAACAAAGAGAAAAATACAAAAATCGGGAAAGGTGCATATTTATTTAGGCTATTCGACTTTGAACATTTGCAATAATTTTTATTTAGCCAATATACATACTATGTACATATTTCTTCTAGACACATTGTCGCACTGAGTGACAGTTTTTAACTTGAAATATATCATAAAATAACGACTGAAAAGTAAATGATACCAAAAATGTCTTTGGCAGAAAAAAACATTTTTTCGATTGCTTTGGTATTTTTGGATTTTATTCCTAAGTTCATATATATATATATATAAATGTCTGCCTCTGAGTCTATAAGAGCTCTTTAAAAGAATTTACTATTTCCCAACACTCAATATTTAAACATGAAGTACTTTTCAATAAATTCGACACTTTTTAAGTTTCTTGAATGGGGACCACCAACTATTGTTTGAGTCAACATTTTTAAATTTCGTCCCAGTCATTACAATTGGTTGAAAATTGTTATTAAACTGATGCGATATTCATTAAGTGCGAAAACAATTTTTTTTTTCCTCATCCATAGAATAACTTGCTTTTTGTGTACCGAACAAACACTAAAATATGTTATAATCATTGAATGAAAACCCGTTAAAGTATCGAAAAATATTGAGATTTAAACAACATTTAATGGGTGGTACAGTAAATGTCACCCAACAAATTTGAATACTCACTTAGTTCCGAAATATTCAATAATTTGCACCTCTAACGAACAACATATTGTAGCTACCTTTTACAGCTCTAGTCTACAGATTAATTTCCGGGAGTTTCATCCATAACAGACAACAGACAAGCGTGTGAACGAGTTTTTCTCTGACTCTATCTGTACTATGCAGGTTAGGTTAGATTAGGTCAGTGTGACAGTCTGAATAAACAGTCTGAATCACTTAGACTGTATAGTCCATTGTGATACCACGGAAACTGAGATATGAATGTAGTTTCCCCCGTTGAACCATCCTGAGCACCCCAAGCAGCTTTTAAGTCGGACAATATCTATACCGTCCAGATCTCTTAGGACCCTAAAGAAATAAGAGCCCAATTGCAGAGAATGTATTCTATGGACTTATCATCCTCTTCATCCCCACAGCTCTTGCAGAAATCACTAGTCGCAACCTTCCTATCAGATGATGGATACATGTAATGAGACTTCGGGTCTTGATAGCGACAGCAGTGTGATTGATTACAGCCCCGGAAACCACTGCTAAGTATGTCCCATATCACAGTAAGAGCTTACAAGTGGCTAGAGGCATGCCCCCGGACTCCAACTCGGCTGGAGGCTGCAACGTTGTTCCCAGTCTTGTCAGATCGTCCGCTCTGCAGTTCCCTGGTATATCCCACATAAGGTGAATGTTGAAATGCTGAGCCATCTCGTTAAGAGATCTGCGGCAATTCAGGACTGATGTTGAGTTCAGGAAGACAGAATCCAGGGATTTAAAGGCAGCTTGAATGTACTATGCAACACCGAGTAGAATAATTGCGGTAAAAGTTCGATGAAATTGAATATTTTCGTATATACAATAATATGAAATCTCCAAGATTTATGATGCATTAAGCATAGCATAGCGCAATTTAAATATCATACATCATTTCAAAACAATGTCTATAGTATGCAAGCATATCCAGAAATGCCACAGTTAATATTAATTCATGTATATGCCTCCCTCTGGAACCCTAATTTGACTTTATTAAATTATCGAAAATACAGCAAGCTAATGTTGTGCGGTTGTAAGACAAGTTTTTGCTTTTTTTTCGAAACAAATATACTTAGTTTTTGATGTTCTCGTTTTCATTAAGCCAATTGCCTTCAATTGACAAGCATTGCAATTGCTATGGCAGAGTGTTATCGTCAGGGCTTTTTTTTTGTTCACATCACATATTGATACTTATATTTACTTTCGTGGATTTCAAAATAAGCTTGAACGAAATCTAAGTAATTGTTTACAATCTGAATGTATCATTTATCCAGAATATCAGGCGACGTGAAAATATGCAATCTTATTGTATTTATAAGTAAATGTTTGTTTATATTTTTAGCAGCTTTCTACGTTTTTTCGTTATTAATTTAATTATTATAACATGCGGTTGTAGAATTTTCAAAAATATACGTTTCATACATTGTAAACAATTTCTCTTATTTGAAGATAGTTTGGATATATGTAAATGTGCATACTAAGCATTTACCAATTTTCGCAAACGGGATTAATTTTGATGATATATGACAGATTTATCTGGCCGTATAGAAATGCCATATAAAGAGTAAATAAATAATACTAATACTACTAATAGCTCTAATGAATTATATAAACTCTAAAACTACGCCTACATTTAGCATTATAGCGACAGTGAGGTGATTTCGCTTGGAGTTGAGCTGATTTTGTTTTAAATTCATTTGAAACATGCACCTTTTGTGTTGGTCGAAATTATTCCGTTTAAAAATCATGCTCAGTGGAGACATAGTATTCCCAACCATATTTGGTTACGGGGACTACATGAATGACAATCTAAATGAATGACTAGATTTGTTCTGTGGCAAACAATTAAATCACATGGGGAATCACTCATAATAATTATAATTATTGAAATAAATTATTGATCCAAAATTTATGAAGCTAGCTAAACACTATAAGCGTTGACAATTGCTTTTATTGATGATCATGTCGCAAATTAATGGCATAGAAAACATAGATTAATGATAGTGATTTGCTAAATTCTTGCATATTCAGCATTGTCAACAAAGGGAAATTCTTAAAAATATTACGCGATAAATAAACAACTCAAGAAAGAATAATTTCCTTAAACGTTTTTAAATTTTCAATTTAAATAGAACTTCGTACGCACAAAAAATAAACAAAAGCAAAATTATTAATTAGATTTTCGTTGAGAACAAATAAAATAACAACAATAAAAGGTGATTACGAGGCAGGTCCTAAAACTAGCCGACCAGACGAATAGATGTTGCCAGTAGTTTGAAAAAAATTATTTTGGTGAAAAATGTCAACTTTAATATATAAGAAAATTTACAAAATGGTATTGGATGATTGAAATGATAGGCATTTCAAAAAGTGCGGTACATCGTATATTGCCGGAAGATGAGAAAGCTGTAAGCAAGATGGCTGCCGCGCTTGCTTTCAATAGAACAAAAACAGCGTCGTGAAGATGTTCAATAGTGTTGGGCGACGTTCCCACAAGGTCATGGCGTCTGTTTTTGGGATGCGCATGGGATTATTTTTATTGATTGTCTTCAGAAAGGAAAAACCATCAATTATGGAAAAAGGCCGCATTTGGCTAAAAACAAAGTAGAGTGTCTTGATGAAACAGACAATGCTCCAGTTCACACATCCATCCAAAATCAATGAATCAAAGTTCTAATTGCGCCAGATTTGGCTCCCTTGGAATATATTCCATTTCCAAACTTTAAGAAACGGCTTTTTTCCAACTTTTTTGTGTCTTCTTTGTTAGGTCGGTTAGTTTCGGGACGGTCCTCGTAGATGTTAAAAATCCGAAAATAGGCAAAACTATGACAATTATTATCATTATTAACCGAAAGTTAAGTTAAGTTAATATGACAGAGTTGTGTTGTGACTATAAAATTAATATCAGCCTTCTGTTGCCATACAGATGTTTATGACGCGTCACACACCAAACTCTTGGCAAAAAAACAGACTGAACACACGTTTTCATTTATTATTCATTTATTGCTTCGATTTTTTCTTTAATATCTGTTTAATCGTTATTGCTTCTCTCCGACTTCCGTAATTTGATATATGCCTAGTTCTCCTGGAAAATTGCTTGTGGAAGGTTTCTCGTTGAAAAATTCATTTAATTAATTGTAAATTATTAAATATGCACCACACATGAAGCGCATACTAAAAAAGAGCTGCCAACAGGAAAGAAACAAGTATGTAAAGTCATGTTATTGTTTTTCTGCATGAGTTTTGCAAAGTTAAAAGTCTGGGAACAACACATTGCCAAAATTGGGTCAACCTTTCCTGATTTTGATAAAGTTTTCGTACTTTGCTGATGTTTTCTGAATTTTTCATGATGACATTTACTACTGTTTACAACCATTTTTCGACAGAGATGATGATAATGTTGCTACTGTGAATGATAATGCAGTGCTTAGAGGAAGCAGCTGAAACCTTCGTTTTCCCCTAAATCTGAGGTTTTACAGAATTAAACTTTGTATTGCAAAAAAATAATTTTTGCAAAAAACCAAAATTCGGCAAAACTTTCCAATGAGGACACCACTCAAAAGGCAGTGAATGTAAGAAAAAAAAGTTTTATGTAAAGTTTTTCATGTAATATCATATACATATATTAAGACAGCAAGGGATTAAGATTGAAGCAATCAATCCGAAATCGTACCGAAGTCAGCCTGGACGCCTGTCTTAATGCCATAAACTTCCAAAATCTTGGTTACAGCTTTGACAATATGTAGAGTGAATCAAAGCAACTTTCACCATATTGCACATAACAGACGTTTGACACTGTGTTTTTGATAAATAAAAAACATATTGAATAATTTCAAAATTTTTGTTATACAAGATTAGGAGTTCTAGAAATATTTGTTAAGGAATTTACAAGTTATCGCAAATGATAGATTTGCCTATAAACTAATTTCTAATATGTGATGGTAATAATTGTGAATGCAATTTAAGACATTTACACTTTATGGGACTTTTTTTATTAAAACGCAACTGCGCTGAACTTTTTTTTATTTGTATTTCAATTCAGACATAAATATAGAAATCTTAAGGTAAACACAGTTGAGAAAGTGACAAAAACAAATGAACATAAAACGACAGAGTTGCCGTTGAGCAAATTTTTGAGTACATATATGTAGGGTTATGTATGGGAACTTGAGGAATGAAGCTAGTATGCAATTCAAACGAAATTTGAGATTGATTTGCTTCCTTTATATCTATACGAAAAATACTTTTTAAAAACTCATAAAAAATGCACATCTCTGCGTTTTAATATTAGAAACTCTACATATCAAAACTATAATCGAGTCTCGCGGCGAATTGAATAAAACGTTTCGTTTTCGTGGCATGAATATCGCTATAAGAGTAACCCAAAAAAGTGTTGAAGATTTCTGTAGCATAAGTTTAGTCTTACTATTTTCTTTATAACAATGTTAGATGAACGTAATGTAAATAACATATAATGAAAAATGTAAACAGTACCGAAAAGGAATACCAGCAAAAGTAATAAAATTTCAATAAATTCCATATGATTAAAGAAAGCTCAATTGTATGAACTTTAACTGTTTTGGGGTACGGGAACAATTGTTTAGCAAAGGTAGTAAATGTTGTACATCTAGTAGAAAACAGTACGTAATGGAAAAAAGTTATTATAAACTTCGTTTGAACTGCGATCCAGGCTTTAAGACTGCTACTGACCTAAAACGAAATTCCGCTCAACTAATTTTGCATTCTTTCTACATGGAAAAACATCATGGACAGCAAAATATAAAAGCATCTGATGTTCATTGATATTCATTTTGAACCAAATACCAAAATTCCTTTACCAAACCAAACATTTATTAGAATAATAATTCCGTTTTGGGGTCAACGGAATATATCTCCAACGTTTACTTCAAACTCTTTGCGCATTGTGTTTAAAGTCAATCTTGCAAAATAAAATTCCATTCGCTTAATTTGCATGTGGGAGAACACATTCCGTTTGTGCTAATTACAAGCCTTTACATGGAAAGGGATTTAATAAAATAGCTTTAATAAACGTATTTATATTACTTTGTGAACTATTACTATTACTTGTGAACTTAAAGAGTGAATTTAAAATTGCAATCTCGCAAAATCAAAAATAATTGTCAAAATAAAGCCCTATTTTTCTTAAACCCGACTGAGTTATGTTTCTATTATCTATTTCAATGGCTTCGTAAATGTGAAATGCTTAAGCAAATATTTCTCTCACAAAATCTATATTTCTACCTAAGCTGACAGAACTTTTTCTACGTAATATTAATTTTATGATTACATTTGTCTTATAAAATCAAATTTTTATACAGATAGCAACGTTTCTAATTTCCTAACATTTCGTACCATTTTTTACCAAGGAGGTGGTAGAAAGAACATCTGCAGTTTGATTATTGAAAATATTTTAATGCCGTCATCAAGATAGCACATTCACAAAGTTATTGGAAATCTTTCCCTTAGCGCATTTTATACTTTTTATATGAGAATTCCGATGAATGGAATAAATTAATGCTTTTAACACACTTTCAAAAAATTTATTTCAATTTAAGAAAATTAATAATTTAAAATTTTTTTTATAGATTTTACTAATAATACTAGGCAGTAGTGTGGAAGACAAGGGGGTGAAAAGAATGACAATTAGAACAAAACATAAAACATGTGAATAAATTAATACACAATGGGACCGACCGACAATAACAATGACGAAATATAAAGACAATGCAAAAAAACACCCGATTACGAATCGAAAGAAGTGCAAAAAATATTGTGTGAATCACACTAGCGTCAGATATAAGTCGAGACGAGGAAATAATTGTTTATACTCGAAAAAAAATCACATTAGGCTCTGCTAATATAAAGATAGGGTTTGAAGTGATCTGTAATAAAAGTTATCTTTCCTTTATTAATGTACGTAACAACTTATTCAGACTGGCCCGAACTACGCGATTTCGTGTTTAAAACCGAAATTAGTTGAAGATTAAGTAAGTAACTTCGCATAAATGTTGAAGCTTACGAAATTGGCACATTTGTATAATATTAACGATGCAACAGACGCTGTAAAATGTGGAGATGGAAGTATAACGAAGTATGTATACATCAATGTGAATTGAATGCAGTGACCAAAGTGGAATATATCGAGGAATAAAGTTTGCGGATAAAAGCGATTTCCAACTTCGATGTCCTCTGAACCGATGTTACTTATGTTTTAACAAAACAAAGCTGTGCAAACAATTAAAAATTGCCATCATCAAGAATCGCTAGATTACAATATTCTGCAGTTTCTGTAGTCTTGATTAAGCTGCATTCGCTACGCTTTATTAATGTCGGACAGGCATCCAGAATTTAGTTTGATTAATTATTTTCGTATCTTTTTTGTAAAGTATAAGAGCTAATAATAAATAAATAAATTAATGTTTTTAATCGAGAAAATCGGCAAGAAAAAGTAGAAAAAATTTCCTTACTGGATCTTTTTTGAGACGGAATTCCGTTTGAGGCCAGCAACGGAAAATATGTGTCTAAATGTTGGAGGTTTATTGAACAAATTATAACAGGTATGTTGAAACTGTCAGTTTTATCTGACAAGGGCATATTTTTTATAAATGTTCAATCTAAACAAAACATGGCAGAAGTGAAAAATTGTTGGAGTAAAAAATAATTTGCATAACGACTGTTTTTAACTGTTTTTGATGTTAAAAGATGTAATTTTTAAACTTCTGAAGTTGAGAATATACGATATGGAATTGAGATTCATCTATTACCACTTGTTTTTCTACTATCTTTAATATGCAAACTCGACTAATACTCGATTAGAGACAATTACATTTTGAATTTCTGTGCACTTTTAAATAAGCAAATTTTCAAAATGGAATTATTTCGAGCTATTGATTTCATATTCAATTGTTAGCACTTATTTTTGGCATCGTTCATAATGTAAATACATAGGTAAAAAAAAACTATCGAATTCGATAAAATATCTCGTTTTGATACATCCTAAGCTACGTATAAAATAAATTTAAAACCAACGTAGAGATTTCGTTTGGACCTTCCATATCAAATAATAAAATTCTGCTGATATATTTCGTTATGTTATATCCTAATCTGATTTTAACAAAATTTAACCTAGTTCGAGAAGACTTGCAAATATTTTGTAAGAAAAATTATACACAATGGCTTAAGCGCTAAATAGTTTTATCAAAATAGCAAACTTTTTGTTCGACAACAACAATATTGCTTGATATTTTGTACAAGAGTATGCTTTGTTATAAGATTGCTAAAGAATAGATACATCATCTTTCTATGAAATATCCCTGTAATAACCGTTTGAAGTCAATGTTACAATTTTCTTCACACCTCAATTTTCAACATATTTTGTTGGGAAAATGCAATTACATATCACCGGTTATCCTTCCCGCTTCATGGTGCGTTCTCAATAGACCTTCGAATTTCTCAAGTTTTTGAAAAATTTTATGTGTAAGCGATAGCCGATATTCCAATACGTCGAAATTATTTCTTATAGATGAAATTTGCAGCAAAGTATCTTCAATTGGGCGCCAATCTGCCAGATTTTTCTGTTAATGAATAAACCCAATAGCATGTTCAAATCCATGAACAGTTAATTGAAAAACTAACAAGTTCTTGTAAGTTACATCTCGACAAAATTGTGGGAATTGTGGATGGAGAATAATACTTTGCCGCTTCATATGTTTTCACATCTTAAAGATACGTGATAAAGTGGAAAGCATGGTCATAACTACGAGAGAAAAAACACGCACGAAACAAACAAACGGACACACAAACAAACCTGTTAAAGTCATCAAAAAATAAAACGGACGCTATTTCGTTGTTTTATTGTGACAATATTTTCTTGTGAGGTTTGAGCCGATTCCGTACGATTACATACTTCTTTTAAAATTATTTTTTTGTGTTGTCACACGCCATAAAGGCAGACGGACAGACGACCTCTTCACAATTTTAGCAGACTGGCACTAGTTTCTCTTGCTCACACTTGTACATAAACTCGCTCACTTTGATGCACAGACTATTATTCGTTCACTCTCTCAACTCACGGCTACAGTGTTGCCATAATCATGTAAATATATTAATTTATAGTACAAAATATATAAAAGTTTCTTATTGCGTGAAAAAAATTAGATTTTTTAGATCGTGAATGTATATTTAAGGTGTGCAATTGTTTTCCAGCTAGGGGGGAAGCTTGTGAAAGCATTTAAATCAGTCGATGTGGACCGTATTTACTAGGGCTCGCATGGTCAGATATTTCTGAGTGTTACAAACAATAGAACAATGTGTTGCAGGAAATAAAAAAGAACAACAAAATATAGATTTTAAAAAGAAATACTAAAATATAATAAACTGCAACAGAAACGCCATAAAATGGGTGTAATAACAGAGTTTTTTGATTTCTTCAACGGTTTCCAGCAATGATCAGATTCCCGGATCGGAAACGGGATGAAAATTAAAAAGTCAGTTGTAGTTAAAACGGC
>JAHXMU010000037.1:486019-550262 GCA_019455685.1 Philornis downsi
GATAACTTTTCTATAGGGGAAAAGTTATCACATGCAGCGATAACTTTTCTATAGGGGAAAAGTTATCACATGCAGCGATAACTTTTCTGTAGGGAAAAGTTATCATACTCAGCGATAACTTTTCTATAGGGAAAAGTAATCACAGGCAGCGATAACTTTTCTATTAGGGAAGAGTTATCACACGCGGCGATAACTTTTCTATAGGGGAAAAGTTATCACATGCAGCAATAACTTTTCTATAGGGAAAAGTTACCACACGCAGCGATAACTTTTCTATAGGGAAAAGTTATCATACTCAGCGATAACTTTTCTATAGGGAAAAGTAATCACAGGCAGCGATAACTTTTCTATTAGGGAAGTGTTATCACACGCAGCGATAACTTTTCTATAGGAAAAAGTTACCACACGCAGCGATAACTATATATAGGGAAAAGTTATCACACGCAGCGATAACTTTTCTATAGGGAAAAGTTATCACACGCAACGATAACTTTTCTATAGGAAAAGTTATCACACGCAGTGATAACTTGTCTTTTCCCTATAGAAAAGTTATCAAACTCAGCGATAACTCTTCTATAGGGAAAAGTTATCACACGCAGCGATAACTTTTCTATAAGGAAAAAGTCACATGCAACGAGGTGAAAGTTATAAGAACAAGTTACCAGATGGAAAATAAAACAAAATATCACATGAAAAAAAAGGTATCGCTTTGTGCCACAAAACTATAACATAGTCACAATTTATCAAAGTGAAAATTGGTCACCTTAATAACTTCTTGTTAGAAAATTTGTAATATTGATCATCTTTCCAGTTTTCGAATTATAAACCCATTTTTCTTGATAGAGTTCTTCACAGCAATACGTTTATAATTTATGTTTGAAGACTTATTGTATTGTATCGTTATAGAAACAATGATAATATTTTGAATGCAGTTAGGCGGTTTATAAAAAGACCCCTATATTAATAACACTGTGCAACATTTTTGGGGTTTTTGTCTGGGGGGTGACAAATTCCAAGTCAGGGTGATGGTACTAGATCAGTATAGTAAAATCCTCAAAGGGTTTCGCGTTCGTATGTGTCAGTTTTTTTTATGACCTTTTACATTTTTTCCTTATCTTGATGTTTTTTCGCTTAGTTGTAAAACTTTGGCAAAAACGTAGTTTGACATAACTCGAGAACGACTAGTTCGATTTTGCTGAAACAAATTGAGAAAAATTAAGAATTACATTTCCTTTAATCCATTCATATACTGTTTCTCTACCAAATCAACATTTTTGCAATTACAAATAAATTTATGAAGAAAATTTTGTCAAATTTTTTTTTTTTTTTAATCATATAAATCCCAAACGGAAAAAGGTGTCAAGTCTTATAACTTTTACGTAAGGCCACATAACCTATAAACAAAATGCGACATAGATCATAGAAATCGATTAACGCGTTCTGCTTTTATTTACAATTAAGTGAACGTATCCCATTTTGACAAGAATATTGATATTTGTTTTTATTCAAAAAAGTGTCATTAAGCCGATCCAGGAAAACTTAAATTACCGGACGTTAAATTTTGTATTAAATATTTCATAGGAAATTTAACTCCGTAAATAATATTTGAACTGTGCTTAAGATATTTTAAAATTTATGTTTAATGAACTTGTATGTAATGCAAATAATAATAATTAATTCGGTTGTTTTACAAGCAGAAGGATATAGAAATATCTTCGAACTGGGTCTATATTGGTTTTTAGTTTGATTCATTCCAATACCGCATTGACTTTATATCAATCGATATTATCTCTGCATATCATTAGACGACACAAAGAAATTTCACAAGATGTTTACATTTTCACTCCCTCAATAATCAATGGCTTGGTTGTTATCAATGATTAATTCCAAAATATCATGTTTTCATTTCAATATCATGTTTTCTTATCAAGTCTTCATTTCAATCAACTTAATTGCGCTTCATTTGTTGTAGTCTTGTACTGAATGGATACCTCTAAGAAAAAGATTCAATTGTTTGCTTCTTATTAGAAAAACCTTAGGTTGTGCCGATGTCTCATAACAGACCGTAAAAAAAGAATGTGACGATAACATCGCGTGTTCCCAATTCATCGCAAAAACTTCTTTAGGGTATCAATTTCAGTAAACACCTTTCAATAAAAAAAAACAAACATCTACTACATCAATACCAGAAACAACTATCTAAGGATAAGTCGTGATAAACAATTTTAGGAAACAAAAAAAAAAAATACATATATAAAATGTAGAGCTGGACGAAGTTCACATTACTCAATTTGTTATATGTCTGTGTTAGTCGATAATTATATATATATATATGTATATGTGCGTGTGTATGTGTGCGTATGTTGAAAAATAACTTAACTCGGTATTTATCGTTTTTCAAAAAATCATTATGAGAATTTTATGTTGTAATTTTTAAAAAATATGTAAATCTGAAAACTCGCTTACTTATTTGTTTCTTCTACTTTCACACAACACCTACAAAAAATTTCAAGCCACAGAAGTGTCCCGTTATTTTCATTCGCTCTTTCAAATGAGTGTTCTTTTTTGGTCCATTTGAGTAGCACCCCTCACGTGGTAATCAGTTTAAGTGTGAAAGTCTTTGCAGATCATCATAAATCAGGTTGGACTACAGTAATTATGTACTCGTATAATTAAATTTAAAACAATCGATTTTAAGCAAAATGGGCCGGGCTAAATCCTTGAATGTCGAGGAAAGATCCAAAATTAAAAACTACAAGGAGTGTACATATAGACTTTCTATTCATCAAATAGCCAGAAAAACTAACAGAAGTCGCAAATTTATATCGAAATATTTACGTGACATCGAAGGCTATGGAAATAATATGAAAGGTCGAACAGCAAGTGCTATTACAGCCGCTGACAAGAGAGCTAATCTGAGATATGCCTCAAATTCACACGACTCTGCTGAGTAACGGTAAAAAAAGTTATTTTCAAAGTAGCATACTTGCAACACTTGAGACTTAAAAGGGAACCACCGCTAGGCAATCTCCGTAAGGAACGACGCCTTAATTTTTGTAGTACGACTATGACGTGGAGTAGAATTATATTTTCCGACGTAAAAAAAAAATTAATTTAGAGGGTCCTGATGAATATAATTACTACTTCCACGATCTTCGAAAAGAGGAACATCTACTCAATCTATTACACTGCCGAGTAGGTGGCATTATGGTATGGGGTGCGAACTCTTATTATGGCACAATAGAGCTCCAGTTTCTCTCTGCAAGAATGAATGCGACTTCATACAAAGCCGTGGTGGAAAAAGCTTTTCCTTTTTTTCTGCTTTATTTATGTTATTAGATCGTAGTGAGCCTAACAATAAGTAGTTGAATCTTAGATCTAATTGTCGACGAGTATGTATCTTCCCGCTTTGTTTTTTTTCAAGGAATAGTTTGATATACAAAAGCTCACGACAGCTTCTGAGTTAGCAGTTCTAATGGTGTAGTTTAGCGCAATGTTCGTACAAATGATCTCATAGTTTTATTAACCCGGGGGTTTGAGTTACGCACATGTCCTTCATCATAGATTTAAACTGCGTGAGAAAAGAGGCCAAGGCCCGGAATATATCAGCGGAGAGTCTTCAGGCGTAATGCCACAGACTCATGTATTACTCTTCGTAATGTGGACTATATGAGTGATGGGGCAAAGTCCCGAACACGTGATAGCTGGTTCAATAGCACGAAAAATTAATTGACCTCGCCGCAAAGCGAGCAAAGTGAATGATGAGGCCATGACCAACACTTGATAGGTGAATCAACAGCTACTCCTAGTAGTGCGGATTACGCGAGTGACGAGGCCAGGGCCCGGACATGTGGTCTCAGGTGGATTATGTCGAAGCATTGCGGTGTTGAGACATAGAAGACAAGGGCTCCCGTAATGTCTCGTAACATCTTTGATTGTACCCTTTTAATTTTATCCACGTAGCTGCGGCTGGCTCTGCCCCAGAGTTGAGCACCGTAGCACCATATGGGTTTAATTGTTTCCGTGTAGATCAACACCTTACAGTTTAGGTTAAGTCCAGAGTGCTAATTAATCAGCCAGCGACGTTGCTTAATTTTCAAGTTCATCTGCGTCTTTTTAGCCTTGATGTGCCTTTTCCAGCTTAGTCTTCTGTCTAGATGGACGCCTAGGTAGATAACGTCTGAGCTCCGAGGAATGACGATATTATTGATCCTGAGAGTGAGGGATTCTAGGGTCAACCGGAATATCACCTGTAAAGATAAGATATAATAAAGGGCCAAGGACACTCCCTTGAGGAACGCCTGCAATATAAGGTAATTATCCGTATAGTAGCCACCATACTTTACACTAAACTTTCTACTGTCCGGGTATGATTGAAGAAGTGTGTGCATATTTCCCGGCAGGTGCTTTCTAATTTTGAACTTTAGACCATCATGCCAAACTTTATCAAAACCTTGAGCAACATCTAGAAATACTGCACTGCAATATTCCAAATGAATGCCTTATTGTGCTAGTCAAGCGATTAACCTGTCTATTGTGTTGTGCCCTTCTCTAAATCCAAACTGGTGATCGGGAATTATATTATACGAGGAGAGAAAATGGAAATACTCGAAAGTAGGCTTATTGGTATATATATGTAGAAGGAAGGTAAAGTTGTATCCTTTCCTAGTTTCAATATCATAGTGATGACCGAATTTTTCCATGCTTGTGGGAAATATCCTGTCAGTAATTGTATTGAATATTTTCACCAGATGTTCTTATGCAATAAAGGGCAATCCTAAGAGCATTTTCGGTGTAATTAAGTTGATGCTCGGCGCCTTATTCGGCTTACGGGGAACAAATTTATTCATTTGACCGTTTGGGAGAAAAACTCGTTCCAAATGTTCCGCAAAAACCGATGCCTTTTCCTCATCTGATATGGTCCAGTTTCCGTTTTCCTTTCGTAGCGTAAAATTAGTCACAACGGGAGTGGTAGCGGTTTCTAGCACTTTCCATAGTGCATTGCCAGTATGGGATAAGAATTTGATATAACTGGAGGTGTTCCGTACATCTGTTTTTTCCAGTGCGGACTTTAATTTAACTACCGCTGTCCCCAGTCTATGTTTTGAGTTTGGCGATCTTCTCTCCTGCATCTTCTTTTATTGGTTAGTAAGTCCTCTATTTTCGAATTTGTATATGTCCCGTTGGCGCCTCAGGAAGCATGGCGTGGCAGGCAGCTTCTTTCAGAGTATTACGGAATTCTGAAAGTGTATTATCGATTTACGCCTCATTTTCGAGATGACACTTCACGTTGATGTGACTACTTATATATTTCTTGTACGAAAGCCAATTTGTTCTATAAGAAGTTAGTTTTACTCGCTCTTTAACTTCCACTGGAGTTTCGAACAAAGATACAATAACTGGAGAATGATCAGATGATGATTCTAAGCTATTCAAACCTCTTGAAATACAAAAATCTATTAGATCCGGTAATTTATTTCGGCCCGATGTTCAGTAGGTTGGTTGTCCAGGCGAGATGAAATCCAATTCTTCATTCCATAAAATTAAGCAGTTGTATAATTGCCTACCCCTAGGGGAGATTAATCGGGAGCCTCAATGCGCATGTTTTGCATTATAGTCACCCTCCGCTAAGAATCTGTGACCAAGAGAATTGAAGAGCTCTAGAAATTGTTCCATTGTTACCATGAATCGCGGTGGGGAATAGGGGAAGCTGATATTGTCAGGGGACCACTTTGGTTCTGAATTCTAATAGATGTCGCTTGGAGGTAGTTCGACGCGAAACCATCCATTGCGTCATGTTTAAGCCGACATCTAATAAAAATGCCTGTGCCACCGTGAGCCCTCCCATCAAGATGATTTGTGATGTAGAATGTAAGAGTATATACAGGAATCACGAAATTATATCTGTTCGTTAAATTTGTTTCAGAAAGTAACATTATGTCAATATTCTCTCGGTTAAGATAGTAACATATAGCAAGTTTGTGTTGGCTTACGCCGTTAGCGTTCCATATACAGATTTTAAGAGAACCTATTTTCTATTAAGAAGAGCCTGGATTAACTCATTCTGGGTGCGCATGAAATCTTGCATCATTGACTGCATGGAAGAGATAAATGTTGTCATTGTCTGAGTGAGCTGGTGAATCATTGATTCAAGGCCATTTATCTGGGTATTAGAAGCTTTTCCTGAAGTTAAAAATGTTTTCGGAGACTTGGAATGGAAATTCCAGCATGACAACGCGCCAATCCACACAGCAGGAGTTGTAAAATCATGGATTGAAAAAATGTAGAGGTTATGAACTGGCCGCCTTTCTTAACAGACTTAAACATTATTGAAAACGTCTGGGAGATGGCTAGTACGCAAGGTGTACGAATCAGCCAGGCAATATTCAAGCAAAAGTGAACTCATTAATGTAATTAAACAGGCCTGGTCGTGTATTTCGCTGGACCTAATCAAAAAACTGTATGATTCTTTACCGAACAGAATATATGAATGTATTCTCAGCCAGGGCGGTACCACCCACTATTAAATTTTATGTAATCCTATATGATGTTATAGGATTACAGAAAATACGTGAAATATGATTTATAAAAGCACAACCAGTTCGTTATAATTATTATTTTGGGAAAAATCGAGCTTAGAAAATTATTTAAAGGGGGTGCTATTCAAGTAAGCGGCACTATGCATATGCATAAATATACATATATACACTCACACACACATATATATATACATATACATATATATATATATATTCCACTGCACAATGAAGAATATTTGATTTTGCAAAACGTGTTTGTAAATAGAATTCTGCAAGAGTATTGAAAGAATAGAGAAATTTTGAATTTGTACTGCAATCTATTAGTTGCGTGGGTGTGAAGATAGACCCATTGAACAAGGACAATTTTGACACATGGAAGATCCAAGCGGAGGCGTTGTTGATTCGGACCGATACCTAGTAGTATGTTAGTGGAACATGTGTGAAACGCAAAGAACCGGTAGGCATCGATATTGGCGTGGGAGAGTGAGGATGCAAAGGCACGTGCAGATTTGGTATTGACTATATCACCCACTGAATTAAAACAAATCAAAAACTGCACAACTTCCAAGGAGATATGGGATAAACTACATGGTGTTTATAAATCTCATTCTTCTGAAGATGAGAAATAGTGACGATATGCGGAACCACATTAATGCATTTTTCGACATTGTTGAGAAGCTGCAAGAAATAAATCTTGAGGTCGTCGAAGATTTGCTAGCAATTCTCCTTCTATACAGTATTCCACAAGGGTTTGAGTCTTCCGTAGCTTCCGAAACTCAGGGTAGTCCAGAACAACTCAAAGTGAAGCTTTTGCAGGAATACGAAGCCAGGAAATGGCATAACGGTGATGTTTAAAGTGATTTGTTAGTACATCGAAGTACATGTAAATAAAATCCGAAAGAAGGTGATTCCTCCGGGGTAGGTTCAAGTTTTCATGCTATTCGTGCGAAAAGATAGGACACATTGCACGAGATTGTAGAACAAAGAAAAAGCCAAAACCTGAATGTACGAAGACATCTGGATGCGCAGAAGTAGCGATGGCTACACAGAATAAGTATGGAAGTTGGTGTATCGATTCTGAGCCCACATCTCACAGTGTTGACAAAAGGGGCGTTTCCAGAAAATAAACGAGGCGAAGATTAAAGTTTTAAATGAAAGTCTTAATGGATCGACGAGAATTAAAGGTTGTGGTAGAGTTAAAGTGCCCTGTACCAAAAATATTGTAAAATTGGGAGAAACTTTGTATGTGCCTGCCTGTTCCGAAAATAACTGAACGTGGGTTGGAAGTAGAAATTATGACTGCCACCACAAAGAACAATCTATACTATCTTGAAGAATCGAAAGAAAATACCAAGATAGCAAAATCTATGCGTCTAACTCTTCAAGGTTGGCATTTAAGATTTGGACATTTGAATTAACAGGATCTGAAAAACATGATACGCCACAATAAAGTATGTTCCAAAGTTGATTTACCCATTTGTGAAACGTGGGTATCAGAGGTAAATCAGAGTCTTGTACCAGCGTACTTCTTGAGCTTGTACATTGGGACGTCTGTAGACCCATGCACGTCAATTCGCTTGGGGGTTCTCCTTACTTTGCCATGCTCATTGATGATAAGAGCAAATAGTACAAAATTTACTTTCTCAAGAAGAAGAGAGAAATAAGTGAGAATTTTAAGGAATTCAAGAGCATGGCGGAAAAGAAAACTCGACTGAAAATCAAGAATCTTAGAACAGACACTGGCACTGAGTATACGCCATAGCATATGCAAATGGCACGATGTATGATGATACAGTCCGGCCATTCTTCGGGATTTTGGCAGCAAATCCCATTCGCAATCGATGTCCATCAAGAAGTCTGGGAGGCGAAATACCTTTCAAAGTATGGACGGGTAAGACTCTCAACGTCAGTTACTTTAGAACGTTTGGTATGACAGCCGTTATGCTGAACAAGTAACCTGGTAAGGGGAAATTCGAGCTGAAATCCAAGAATTTTTGTGGGTTCTTCTTAAGAGTCGAAGGTCTATCCGCTTTGCGATCCTAAAATGAAGAAAATAGTTCGCAACGTGATGGAAAATTTACAGAACAGTATGAGTATGACATCAAATATGAAGAGTTCCTTAAACAAGTAAAGATTCATTAGAAATACCATTGCCACAGAAGCTATTTAAAAGCAATATTGGAGATGAAACTATCGAGAGCAACATAACTGAATTAATATATATATTTCTTCTCATACCTTTTCATATTTTTAAGTGAATGAATTTCTAATTTAAATTTGTGTAAAGGAAATGAATTTATTAAACTTTATATATTTGGTAGCTATTGCTTGTACACGTGTATAACACTTAAATCACTTAACTAGCTGCCAACTATTCTAAATGGTAATTTCGAAATTAAACAGTCATTTGTTCTAAAAAAAAGACTATAGTCCTCGTCCTCTTTTTTCCCTGAATCATCTTCACGACAACATCTTCAGTTAAGCCACTACTGAGAATATTCAATAAAACTATGTAAGTTTTTGAAATCGAATCGAAACTCTTTTATTTCCCTCGCCCTCAAAAGTATATTTTCCGGCATCGATTTACAGAGTCAAAATTTCTTAACTTTGGTATCGCGCCATCATAAAAGGAAAAGCAAATACTTTCTTCAGAACCTATAGAAGCATCGGTAATATTTAAAAGAGGACCAGGACGTCCGAAGAAATTACTTACTGGCAAACGAGGACCACCTCGAAAACTTTTTAATATAATTGAAAAAATGCTGCGCCACTATTTGAAAAAAAATCATACGAAACTGAAAATTTTCATGAAGTTGGTGGAATGGTTGAAAATTTTAACTTATCAACTGCGGCAGAAGCTTTATCAAGTCGTTAAATCCAAATGGGATTTTAGAACTAAGTTCAAAATAGATGAATCCATCGAACGGCGTAACTTGTGGAAACGGTTTTACTCAAATACCTGGTTTTGATTTTGAAGAAACGTTTGTTCCTGTAGCCAGAATTTGATCCATATAAATATTGATGGCAATTGGATAATGTATGATGTAGTTTTGGAAAATGTTCTTATAGAAAATACCTGATACTATATAATAATATACATATATATATATAATATAATAATATTTATATATAAATTAATATTGAGGGCACAGCTGCCAACTTCCAAAACTTAAAAATCTTCAAAATTTTATGCAAACATCGACAAAAACTGTCATTTTTAAATCGTATATCGTTAAAAAAATCATCAGCGATTAATTACGAAATTACGCATAAATATAGGTAATACGGGAAAAATTTAATATTACAATTAGATTATCAATTCTAAAATATATTCTTCATTGAAATCGAAATTTTAAAATTATAATTTAGTGTTTAAAATCATAAAAATAAGACAAAATGAGACTTCGCGTCTTTATGATTTGTTTCATACTAGTATATATTTTGAAATTTTCTTAAATTTGAACCCACAGGTATCCTTAAAATTTCTCAATAAAATATCAAAATTTTAGAGTCTAATCTAAGAAGGTTTCGAAGAAACGCTAACATTAATTTTTCGAGTATCCTATGAAGTTTTCGCGTTGTTGGAATCTTCTTCCTAACAAAATGCTGTTAGTTAGTACTCAAAACTTAAATGAAATTTAACATTCAACATTTTCGATCCTTAATAAAAAACTGTATGACTATAAAGCACGTAAGTATTTGCGACATTGAGATGGTAACTTTTTGAATGGTACTACAGTTTTAGAACGGCAAATTTGCAAGCTGCCTGATTTAGAAAATATTTTTTCTACAAAAGAAAATCACGTTTCGGTAGTATTGTACAACATTTAAAATCTTTGACGAAATTTCTTGTTTTATAACAAGAGCCAAATAGCCAATTTAAAAATAAAAGAGAATTCCTGGATCGCAAAAAATTATTACGAAAGAAAAATCGAACATTTGAAGTGCCAAAATCAGAAGACAAAATCATCACAATGACGAGGGAGACGAAGATTTGGCAACCATGATTGGGAGCACAAATAAGTCTCGGCAATGTTACAAAAGATGCCACCACCAGTAACATCGTATTGGCAGTTTGGATATCTGGCAACATCACAGCCATGAAACATTAGTGATTTTGTATCAGCATGAAATTTTTTTTCTTTTATAACGTAAAAATCTAAGTTTTTCAGATTTCAGTGTCGGAAAAAAATTAGCGTTGCTATTTAAGAAAATTGTCCTTGCGAAAAACATTTTTTTATATGTACTTTTACTGCGAGGAGTGTGCCGTAGGGCGAATCGATTGTTTGTAGAAGCATATGACGGCAAAGTCGATATGTTTCTATATATGTCTGATGACAATTCAGCACGTCGTCTAAGTACCAAAATTGCGAAAAAGTTCTTCATATAAGGACTTTTGAAAAATGGTCATTTTTCAGAGTTTTTCTAATATTTATTCGTTAATTAAAAATAACACTGGGTGGTTTTGGTAGAAATGGGAAGAAATAATCCCAATTCAAACAAATTATTCAATAATGTCAAAAAAAGTACGAAATTCCACTGGAATCTAAGATGCTTTGAATTATTATGTATCAAATTAATCCGTTTTCAACACGCGTACTTGTGTGATGATGCTACAATCGATCGTTGCCCATGGCGTTGGGTAAGTAAGCTTCGGCTCGTCTGAATCGTATGTCCTCTGTCTAACTTCGCCCTGATCACTCGTTTTTTAAAGAAAACTCGTTTTTTAGAGAAAAATTTATTTAACAGTGATTTCGCCAAACAAATTTATTGATTAGAAGAATAAAACCAATCAATTCGACACATTTCTATCAAAATTGTACACCAAAATTGTAGAGGCAAAACCGATGAGATCAAAATTTGTTTACATTAAAACTTGTTTAATTGTCAGGGTACTATAGAACCCATCAAATTTGATTGACCAAATGTTTTGCCATTCTCTACAAACTTTACGGAAAATGTGAAATCGCAATGAGATAAGAAACAGCTGGGTATATCCTTTATGCTATAATTGAAATTTCCCATTTTATATAAGAAATCCTACAAAATATGCAACAAAGGAATTCGAATTATTCATTACATCTTCATAGTACTTACTCCTTTTAAAGTCCACTTGCTAGTCAGTTTTAACTCGTCTTAAGCGCCCTTAAGCGGTGGATTGGGAAAAGGCAATGCTAGAAAATCACACACATTTAAATTCACATCGATAAGACGTGAACTAGTCGACGAATCTGCCTAACGTGGTCTTATGCGTATATCAAGCAATTTCACAAAATCTCTGTCATACATAAGTTTGCAACTAAAAGTATAGACGTTTGTGCCCACTTTGTAAAAATCCCATTCGTATACCTTAAACCGCCCGAAAAAACGTTCACAGTCGAAGCTGTGGACTTCTATTTTCTAGGGAACATTTGTGGGCAGCCAAGAATATGGCAAAAATTTCAAAAACAATAAAAAATGTAGCTCACACCAATTGCATGCATCATACAGTACATAACAATTGTAATGTACGAGTATATGTGATTTCACCTCATTTCTCCCTATAGGAATTTCGATTGCAATTCCAATTTCTATAAAATTTCGTTTTATTACTACTACTTTTGCATTTATTTTGCCCTTATTTATATCAAAAAGACACCAAGAGGAGCATTATAATGAAATTGCTCACGTACATAACTAGATATGATTGTACCTGCTCATTATGACTAACTCTTGACTAGTCTTGACTTGGAAACTATGTATTTAATTGGAATGATAAGCACAAATATTACAAAAAAACAAACAAAACAAAAAAAAAAATGCGTAAATTTGCTCCAAAATATATATTTGTAATCGATAATTTATTCTTTCGTTTATTAATTTTGTACCGGGAAACTTCACATTTTTTTAAATCAGAGAAGAAACCAGAATAACTCACCCGATGTGAACGACGCCTTTCATACAATATACTTTATCGAACTTATAACCCGTCTATGAACAAATTTAACAGCTTTCATCCGAGATGTTAATGTGGTTCTAGAAGGGGGATCCTTTGATGGATTGTTCTTACAAATTGGACCCAATTTGTGGAAAATTTGGTTATTTTTTACTAAACATTTGCCAATTTTTGCAAATATATTCAAATTTGGGTGCAACTGGTCCAATTAATTTATAATGAATAGGTTTAGCCATTTATTAGTTTCAAAATCGCCGGTGGGACAAGGCTGTCAGCTGTAAAATGCTTGTGATCTGAATTGTTATTTATTTAGTGAAAGTTTTGCTATTTACGAATATGGATCGTTTAACGACCGAAGAATGCGTAAAAATAGTTAAATCTTGCTACGAAAGTGGTGGTTCAAACGTGGACTCTTTTCGTGTATTATGAGGTGATTATAGTCGTCATAAAGGACCCACTGTGCAAGGAACACGTTACAGATGTGCATCATCGCAATGTACGCACTGCCTTCTGTTAATGAAAGTGTGGCGGATAATTCGAATTTCAATTCATAACGCTATAGCCGTAGGATAACCGACTTTTTTGACCTGGTTTCAACAAGATGGTGCCACGAGCAATGCAATACGACCAATTTTGGCTTTATTGTGTGAGAAGTTTTAAGAAAGCGTAATTTTACGCTATGGCGACGTCAATTGGCCACCAAGGTCATGAGATTTCACGCCTTTTATGGGTTTTTCTCATGTTGGACTACGTCAAAAACCGTGTTTACGTGGATAACCCCAAACGTTGGAACATTTCAAAACCAACATTCGTCAAATTATCGCCCAAAACTACCTCGAAATGACCCACTGCTGCAACCAATCCACAGGCGGTCATTTAAATGAAATTACATTTCGTAGATAATGGCCAGGTCCAAGCATTATAATGTGTGTTTTATTTAACTTTACTTTTGGAGCCAAAAAATGGATAACCCTGTATAGTTCAAGAATTACAGATGGGCAACATTTTGCTACATTGTCAAAAAATTACCAATAATTGGCAAAAAAAAAAAAAAAACAAATTATAATTTATTTATTTAAATTTTTTGCATAGTCTTCAAAGTAAACCGCCCCCGCACAAATATAATTATGCCAACGTATATTCCAATCATCATAAAATTTAGTGGTAATTTCAGTTTTAGAAAGAGGAAAAAGTCAGCCGGAGCCAATATTGTTTATTGGCACAAATTTTCTCACAACGATAACTCTATGAAATGCTGCGTTATCAAAATGTGTAATCGTAGTGAGAAATCCATAAATTTTTCTTTCCATAAATCTATAATTTTTCGACGAATTTGCTAAAAAAAGAACATTACCATTAACATTATCTTGACTTTTAATCGATTTTTGCGTCATTTTTTTCGGTTTCGACTCAGTTGAAAAACGGCACTCTAAAGATTGTTGGTCGGTTTGCATGTCTAACTCGTAAACCCATGTCTCATCACCAGCCACAATGAAGAAAATTCGTGTCTTTGAGAACGCGTTTCATACCCCAAAAAAATTGTGGTACAAATTGATTCGTTAAACACAGAAAGCACAGCCTATAACTCTCTTAAACATAAATGACGATTTTTATTCATCATTTCCTTCATTATCCACGGTAGCAGCAGCTGAAGGCCTTGATGGCCGATCAGAGCGATTAAGTCTATTCGCCGTAAGCAGTCTATAACATTTCCAGCAATTCGGTACACCAGATCTCATTTGCAATACAAAACTTGACTCAAATTCTTTGATCGATAATTTTATCGATTATTAAAATTTCGAAAGATACTTGAGATGAACTGACAAAATCGATCAGCGCAAACACGGAATATCGCGCTCAAACTCAGCGTCATCACCACCATCAAGTTCCCCATGCAAATCAAACTTTTAGAAAGGCAATTTTTTTAAAGAGTTTAGAAACAACATTTAACATACAGGCTTAAAGTATTGGTTTTTACGCCTTTTTATAAAATAATACTGGCCCACATATCGATTTTTTCTGATAAAAAGCCTACACTTTGCGAAAACAATGTTAAAAAGTCGAAAAATTGACGACTGTTCACAATGGATTAAGTAATATAGCATATACAGGGTTGCCCATATTCGACGGACCCATGTTTTTAAAAAAAATCAAAGAAAAAAATAAAAATTTGGCGGTTGGCAATCTTATTCATTTAATTTGTTCCAAGTAGATTTGTTTACATCAATTTTTGAATATGATATCTCTCAAATGGCCGCCTCTGGCGTTGATGGCGCATTGTGCCCTTTTTGCAGCATTTTCCATCGTTTTCGCCAACATTTCGGCCGGAATAGCGGCTATTTCTTCACGAATGTTGTCCTTGAGCTCTTCTACGGTCCTTGGCTTGTTAACGTAAACCTTTGACTTCAAATGTCCCCACAAGAAGAAGTCAGCGGGCGTCAAATCGGGCGAACGCGGTGGCCAGTCCAAATCACCACTTTTCGACATCAAACGGCCCGGAAACAAATTCTTCACAAAATCGATTGTTATGCGACTTGTGTGCGGTGGAGCGCCGTCTTGTTGAAACCAGAACTGCCTCATACGCTTTCGACGAATAATTGGCATCACAAAATTGGTCATCATGTCGCGACAACGCTCCTGGTTGATGGTAACAGCATGGCCATTTTCGTTTCGGAAGAAAAACGGCCCAATGACCGTTTTCGCACTAACGCCGCACCAAACTGTGACTTTTTCGTCATGAAGAGGCAATTCTTGAATCTCCTGAGGATTTTCAGTGGCGTAAATACGGCAATTTTGCTTATTTACGGTCCCATTCAATGTGAAATGGGCTTCATCGGACATGATAATTTTGTTCCAAAATTGATGATGATTGGGCCCATTCCAATCGACGAGGCTTGTCCGCAGGCAACAATCTTTGCGTAAATTGAATTTTGTACGGGAACAAATGCAAATCAACGCGAATAATCCGTTGTAAAGTGGACCGAGCCATGCCCAACTGCTGAGAACGGCGTTTTTGGGATGTTCTTGGGGACCTCTCAACACTGGCTCGTACGGCAGCGATATTCTCGGCCGATCGCCTTGGTCGACTTTTATTTGGCCTCTTCGGATTAGAAAGAGCCTCACCAGTCGAAAATTTTTCGTATAAACGCTTAATGGTGTTCTTAGAAGGCGCACTTCTCACATTTTTTAATATTTTAAAAGCACGTTGAGTTTTCACAATTGACTTCTTCTGTTGAATGTAAATTTCAACTATTTCAGAGCGCTCGCGTGGCGTGTATTGTTCCATGGTAAAAATCTGCTTGGACTGACGCTTCAAACGCGGTATGTCATTAAGCGATCTGACATCTCTGTCAAAAGTTATGGCGTTGCCAGATGGGTCCGTCGAATATGGGCAACCCTGTACGCACATTCTTTTTGAAAGACGCTTTAATAGGCTTTTCATAAAAACACAATTTTGACATGATCCGATCATAAAGGACCGTATCTCTGGAAATATAAACCTATCTCACCTATCGTATCGTTGCGAGAATGATCAACACTATCGGTGCAAATAACGATAAAATGTTTATAAAGACACATAATTGATCACGGACGATACTTCAGCTAACTTGTTAACAATAGTATAACAATATATGAGAAAACTTATCGACTCAGTTGTATTCAATATGTTCTCGAATGCGCTACTCATTTTAAAATTTGTCCACAATTCTTTTCAGTTCTAAAAATGGTCCACACCACAATTATACATATAGTTATCGATAAAGCAGAAATGATTAGCTATGCGATTCAAATTTATAAAATATTAAGTATCAGTTACTTCAGTTAAAAAATTATCGATAAGATGACAACAGATGCACATCGACCTCATTTACATAACACGACCATTTTTTTTAGAAAAAAATATGGAAACAATTTTTGTGGCGGCCAATTAACAAAAGTCAAATTTTCTATATGCAAAAACAGGATTAATATTTGCCAAAAAAGTTGAAAATAATTAATGCTTTTGCCAACTACCTATATATAGGTAGATAACAAGTTACTATCTCCATAACTTGGGGAGAGAATTTTTTTAGTAGTAAAATAAGTTGATATTGCACAGTTGGTTTGAAATTTTTATTAATAATATTTTCTGATGTAGAAAAATTATATATTATTATCACAAAGCCATCTTACACAAAATTCTAACTTTTATCGACAATTAAAAAAATATATGGAATCAACAATTTTTAACATTTTTATGATGGTGGTTATTTATATGCGTCAATATGTCAACATTTTTAACTACAGGTTTACCACTCAAATCCGCAATTACTTTTTAAAACATGAATTTATTTTTGTAAATATTTCAAATGCAACAACAAAATATACGACACATTACTAATGGCATTTAGCATGTCTAGCGATGAATCAGAGAAATTTTCATATCTTCTTCAAAGAATTTATAAGACACATTTTAAAACAGTATGAATCACAATACGAAAAAAATATGTGTATTTTCGGGGAATTTTCATTTTGTTTCTTATTAATAACATATATGATTGAAATTTAAAAAATTAAGAGCAAGTATTTTCCCCCATCATACAAATATTGTGTCAAAGTGCATTCAAGAGTTTTGCGTTCGTACTTTGCATTTTATTTTCACGTCGAAAATATATACCATACATGGCCTTCAGTATATATGAATACATATGGATTTCCTAATTGAAGTGTCTGTCACTCTGGCATTACGTTTCTGAAATGTAAGAGTACAAACAAATTTTTTCTTTGTTTGAGAACAATTTAATGACCTCTTTAACTCAAGTATTCCTCCAGCTGTTGAAGTGGATTGTTATTCCTTGCTAAAGAATCTCTGCAATTTTCTGCTAAATTGAAAAATGTTTGAATTGTTCTGCTTTGTCGATTCGTAGCATGTGCAAGAATTTTATATTATTTAACTTTCCAACCCTGACCGTGATTTGTCAGTTTGGGAAAGAAATGAGATAGTTCAGAGGACATCAGTCTACGCGTCTAATTGTAAACTTAGAATAACTTCTAAAAATAATACATATTTGAGTTCAATAAAATATACACAAAGTGCTTTGTTCGAATCACATGAATATTTTGGTTTTGATATTTTGATTAGTTTTTGCAGAAAATTTTTGTTATCGAAAATGTTTCCTTTATAAAATTTCATACTGTTACCTTAGTTGGGAAAAATGTATTTTTTAACTGGGAAAAGGAGAGATTTTTAATGTATGTGTATAGAAATTTCTTTTTTTTAGTTTTAGATAACAAACTAAGCTTTAACTATCATGTGGATAATGTAGTACGCCGTTTAAATTATTCACTCCGAAAATCAATTAAGGAGAAATTGGTTCATGCTTATATCATGCCAAGTATTCTATATTGATGTGAGCTATATAGTGGCATATATACGAGTATAAACAAAATATGAGGAAAATTCAGATGGCGTTTAATAGAGTTATGAGATATGTATTTATACTCACTGAGGCGTCGTGTTCATATAACACGGTATGTTAAGCATTTCTTGGGCTGTACTTTTAAAAATTATATCGATTTGAGGTCTTTGTTGTTATTTTGTAAAGTTGTTCGACTGTGTAGTTCTCAATTTCTTTTTAATTCGCATTCCACTCGTAATAAGCGGCTTCTTATTTCTAAAATAACCTCACTCATGGGTCGTGCTTTTGTAGTAAGATCAGCACGAAATTACAATTTACTACCAAGCCATTTAAAATGTTTTAAATTATGTCCTGATTCTTATAAAAAGCACATTCTGCAGCACTTTCAGACTTTCCTCTAAAATTTTGTTTTCAATTAAATTGTGAGCAGACTTTATTACGATTATCGATTACTATTACGATTAGCTTATATTTCCAGATTATATACCGATTAACTTCTAAATTAGTCTTTGTTCACATTTTTTGTCTTTAATAATCATACGTTTTTTAAAATCATATTATATTTTTATAAATTTTGTATTTAATTTTTATTTTTTTTTTTTTAATTTATATTATTGAGTAGATTAAATCTAATAGATGAATTGTTGCATATTGTAATTTACTTATAATTCGTCGGAAGGCTTTAAATTACAAGCCAGAATAAATAAATTAATTTAAATTAATAAAAAACATGTTGTCGACGATATTTTATTCTCATCAAAGTATCAGTTCCAATATAATAATCACCATTCATATTATAAAAATATAAAAACATTTCAAGTTTTTAGAAATATTTATCATTGTCATCGGTATTTATATGAATAAATTTTTTCTATAGTAATAATTTCTCATAAACGTTATAAAAATTATAACAATTTTTCGACCAAATATAAATTAAGCTTTGTCCATCGCATAGCATGAACAGTAATATTTTTTTGGCTTCTTTCCGGAGAATAGTTATGTCGATAAGTTTTTACCGAAAAAAAATTTTCAGGTGCTATGCTTACGGAGAAAAAGCGTATTTTTAAATTTATCTTTATAACAATTAAAATTCGTTGGTTCTAATATAAATAAAATAAAATATTTCCTTAAAAAAATCTTATCGACAATTTTTTTCTGATAAAGTCATTCTATATTATTAATATCCAACAAATGTCTTAAAAATATATGTAACCAATAAACTGTAAAACATAAACGTAAACAATAAGGATTTTCTAACTGGTTCCCGTAGATCAGTATTGTTATCGATATCGCGATTGCTGTTTCCTCCTGCTTCAGAGATTAAAGTTTTGTTTCCAGCAGGAACATACAATTGCAAACATAAATATAATCTTCGGTTACCGTCAGTATCCATTGACTCATTGTCGTCATTGTCGATAATAAAAATTATAGTCCTGCTTGAGAATATTCCTTTTCGATACTTTCAAATATATGTATCTGTACACCTCACTACCCCTTATCGAATGCTTTAAAATATTTTTTGTAGGATAATAGTAACATATCGCTGAACTATACGTTTAGCCAATTTATAATTAATATTTCTATAAAACTATCTATAAAAAGTGCTTAGCAGAAAGCAATCCGAAATCTTGCAAAATTTAATAAAAACTCCGCATCTCAGAAAGAAAATGTCTGTCTAAATATGAAAATTACTTAATTTTTTTTAGAGTTTCTAAGAGGGTTAGACAACGCTGTGTCTTTCACACGGTCCAAAGAATTTTTCTAAAATAGCTAAGATAAAGGAATCGCTAAACACAAATATGTGTATGACTTTTGCCGACTATTCACGATGAAACTCCAAATAAAAGGAAATGGTAGGGGATTTGAAGCTAAATTTTTCGACCAGACAGTACTATGCTGTTTGGCGCGGATAATTTTGTTAAGTGGCAAGCAACGTCAACTTTTTTTGTTGGTTTTCAACATTGAAATCAGAGCAGCTTACATTTTTCGCGTCATAATGTGTTCATTCATACATTTGTCAACTTGTAGCAACGGTAGCAATAAAAAAAAGAAAAAATTTCACAACTTTTCTAATATTATCGAACATAATATGACGCAAAAACATAAGTTGTTCCGATATCGGTGCTGGAAATCAATACTAAAAAAGATAGCAATGCTGCTAAATTCTTTCACGATCAAACAATATCTCGTCGCGAAGAAAACAGTACCTAACTTAACTCAAAAACGAAGAGTTCCATCGCGAAAACAACTTAATTTTTATCAGCAAAGATGGCTTATACCCAATGAGGACATCAATTTGAAAATAAAAAAGCGCTAAAATTAAAACCCACAAATATTCAGGTTTTGCAAAAATATTCAAGTTTTTAATAATATTTTATGTTGAACGATTTTTCATTTCAGCAAAATATTTTGTAAGAATAAAATGTTATTTTGGTAGCCATTGGTTGTCTCGCTTCTGAATTAGTTGAAGTCGCTCATTTGCAACAAGATCGTCATAACTCAAATGCAAAATGACTTTAAATGTTTGGTTTCTAGTTTAACGATTTATCGAAACAGCCTGTTTGGATAAATAAAGTTCCTTATCCTCATTAAAATTTTTCAAATTTGTAATGTAAATGTAAAAATTTTCTCGATACTCTCTCTCCCCCTTTCTTCTCAACAAAGAGAACAAAAAACGAGAGTGATGCGAAAGGGAGCAGAAATACTCTCATATGGGGCTGTAGCATTACGAACCAATACAAACCACTTTATTGAATAACTTGATAGCGTAGTATTATAAAAACTCGGAAATTTCTCCGAACATTTACAGTTTTAATGCATTTTATTGAAGTTTTGCTACCTAAACGACTGCTTTAAACGCCTTTACAACATTGTGCAATCGTGTATCTTCAATTGCCACGTCTGTATCACATCACCTAATGCAAATTTCTTTTCCCAGAGCTTCCATGCTTTTAAAATTACTCATAATTACATGATAAGTTGATGCAAAATGACAAGAAAATATGTGTGTCATTATAATAAATTGTACCCCACAATGGAATTGAAAATGGGACAGTAACTAGCCGAAATCATTGCCAGAACGTAAAATCCAATAATATTCTTCACAACATTGCATCTCTACAATGGCAGAATACATTCAAAAACAAAAATCAGCAAATACTTATGAATAAGTGGCTGTTGAATTATTAGCTATATTATTCAGCAACGATCCATATGGGGTTAATGCTGCATCACATGACGATCTTGCAAAAGACTAAGCAAACATTTTTTTTTCTTTTTGAAGAAAAACATATTTTTTAGCCGTAAGACTAAGGAAATGCATACGTAAAGAAAATCATATGAAAACAGAAGAGAGGTATTCGTTTTAAATCGATAAATGTCACTGTCAAATGCAAGCTATTTGCATTTTCCTCTTCGGGTTTTTATTGTCGTTTGTTTTTTTTTTTAATATTTATTTTAATATGAAATGGGGAACAATCATATTATTTGACTAATTTAATATTTTACGAGTCTGGTGCGATTTTCGGTTTGATATTTTCAATATTGGTACTTACGAATAATGGAAGAGAAACCAAATTAATTACCTGTAATTAGAAAAAGACAAATATTTATAGATGTATTGGCAAATAAAGTATAGAAGTCAAAACATCAAAAATAATTAAGAGAACAAATTTCAATTTTTGAACTGCTCTATAAATAAAGGTAATGAAATTGTGTATAAAATGCGATTTGTGTTAATAGCTTATATTTTCGGGAACTTTCAACTTAACTGATAACTGTTTGTGTTGTCGATCGCAATTTGTTTTTGGATTTTTTCGGGAGCAAATTTGAGCAATTTGTCGAAATAACAGGTCTTTTTTTATATGTGTTATTGAAGTAATGTTGCGTGTAAAAAAGTTATAAGAGTTATTAAAATTATTAGATGATAATTTTTTTGAAAAATGAAAGAAAAATCTCGAAATGAAAAAATTCTATTAGAAAAGTTATCGAAATAACAGGTTATCTATAAAAAATCATTATCGAAATTAAAATTTTTGAATGTTATTGAAAAAAGTTTCGATATTATAATTTATATATAAGGAAGTTATCGAAAATTGATCCTGTTATTGATCGAAAACTGATTGTTATTAAAGTTAACCCCAAAGGTTCTCAAAATAAAATCATCTGTAAGGAAGTACCTTTCCTGAAAAAATTGTGAAAAAAGTTGGCAATATAGCAATTTATCAATAAAAATTACAGAAATTCTAATATTTGCACATAAATTTTGTCGAAATTATTATTCCACTGCAAGAAAGTTATCGACACCTTAAGTTGTCTGTAACAAATTTATCGAAATCTGATTATATTTTCAGTTTTAACACCAAAATAAATGATCTAAAGCGTGTCAAAATCACAAATTCTATTACGAAAGCTCGAAATAGAATTTGTCATTTTGACACACTTTAGATAATTTATTTTGGAGTTAAAACTGAAAATAAAATCACATTTCGTTAAATTTGTTACAGACACATTAAGGAGCATATAAAGGGTGTCCCAACAAGAACGCAAGATTTAAATTTAGCGCCATTCGAAGTGTCATTGTTTGACATTTGAACAATTGTGGTCACAATAATGCTCCAAAAGAGTCAACTGTAAAGAGATTAATGGATAAATTTGCCAAAACTGGGTCTGTTAGTGATGTAAAGACAACAACGCGCCTTCGACCGGGTCGATCGACCGAAAATGTCGCAGCTGTACGTGATGATGTCGCTCAAACTCCATCCACCTCAATTCGACACCGAGCTCAGCAAATTGGTGTCTCCAAATCCACTATGCAGCGAATTTTGACGAAAGATTTGCATCTTCATGCATATAAAGATCAATTGACTCAGTTCGTTATTTGGGTATTGGAGAGACAACATGAAAATGCTGATTTTGCCGATAAAATCATCTTCAGTGACGAGGCCCATTTCCATATTGATGGCTTCGTCAATAGGCAGAATTGTCGCATTTGGAGTGAGGAAAATCCTCGAGTGATTCACGAGAAGCAGATGCATCCTCAACGTGTCACTATGTGGTGTGGATTTTGGGCTGGAGGAATCATTGGATCTTTTTTTATGAAAATGAGGCATGTCAAGCGCAAACAGTCAATGGTGTTCCGTATCGTGAAATGATAACCAGTTTTTTCGTGCCTAGAATTGAAGAAATGAATGTGGAGGGCATGTGGTTTAAACAAGACGGCGTCACATGTCATACAGCCAGAGAAACAATTCAATTCAATTTAAATCTTGCGTTCTTGTTGGGACAGCCAGAGAAACAATTCAATTCAATTTAAATCTTGCGTTCTTGTTGGGACACCCTTTATATATATGTTAACAATTTATATAAATTATAAATCCTGTTCAAAAGTTATCGGCATCTTAAAATTGTAGAAATGTAAGAAAATCTGTAAGAAGTATACTAGTATATGAATAAATATGTATACAATATTATAGAAATAATTTTTTTTTAGAACAATTTTGTCAAGGAAGTTATCGACACCTAAATTTCGCTATAAGAAAATTATCGAAAATTAGTTGCGTTATTAATTTTTAACCCTAAACACTAAACCGTTTATTTTAATGTTAAATTTAAAACCTTTTCACTTCAGTTTGAGCTAAATTTAAGAAAATCTATTGTAAATTTAAATTTCTAACACAATTTGAATATGAATATAAGCAAACTGATAGCTCGCTCATGTCTCTACACGCCTGCAAAGGAAATAAGGAGAAAATGAACCAAATCTAAAAACAAACTATGTGCAAATTGACATTTACCGAAATGTCCTTCCCTCATTATCAGGGCAAAGAGGTGGCTATGACAACCAATAACGATGGTAGTGACGGTGATAGCGATGGTGCCGATGATGTTGTTAATGAAAGTAGGCACTAGTAAATGTTTCAAGGACTTTCTACATTATGAGAAATAACAAAAACGACAACAACGGAATAATTTAAAAGGGCCACCTTTATATGCGGGCGAATGGTCATGAACAGTTTTAATTATGGATTCGTTGTGAGCTTTTGACATTTTGTCTGAATTTGGAGGAGATATTTGCCTTGGGAATGAACTGAATGAAGCGGAAGCAGACGGCCATACAGCATGGAGGCCGCGCTTGATGTAAGATAATGGACTACAATGTAGCTGACATAAAGAATGGTTGTGACTTGCACTTAAAACAACCAGCACAAGTTTTAGAAGTTATATTTCCCATAGCCACCCCGTGGCAAAAGGTATATGTATAAAACAATTAAAAACAAAATGGCAACCGCCATTAGAATCTCAATTCAATTCGCAATAATTTTCGTAAAATTCCTAAAAGGAACCAGCAAAAAGTGGTTAGAAAAAAGATCAAACAGAACAATTTTTTACAAAATTATTAAAAAAAAAACAAAAGAGATGAGCAGCATAAATGTGCGAAGTTGAAGTGGTCATTTAGATAAAATGATGAAATGAAAGTTCAAGAAATCCCGAAAGGTAGTAAAATGTAAAGTTGATCAATTTTTTTGTATGTATTTGCTTGCACAAGAGAACATGTTTTAAAATGGAAGCCGTGTTTGCACGCATTACTTCAAAATTTTAAAATATTGTCAAGACTTCACCATTATTATCTAATTTGTAAAACCAGCATTAAGCTATTTTGTAGCTTAAGTATTATCCATGATTCCCATAGAACTCCGTTTTTCCTTTTCGATGATGTCATTTGCCTTGACAATTGCCTTTGCCTTGACAATTCAGCGGTCCATACCATATATACTATTATCTGTTTTATTTATTTCAATTCATCCCATGAAACAGATATTTATCATCAGTGATATAATCGCCACCAAGTATGAACTTAGCCCAATAATTCGCATGCCCATGAGAAACTGTATTCAAGGAGACCATCTGACGCCACTGTCACGTACAAAATACAATGTCAAAAAGACTACCGTTGCGCAAAAGGATATTATATTTAATTTATAAAAATACAAAGTCAATAATTTATAATGAAATGTTATAAAGAAGTGGCAAGTTTTTCGCTTTTACTACAAAAACATTAATTAATTCGAATTTATGAAAATACGAACATTTAAACTGAAGTAGGAATAAGAAACATTTTTCCATGCAGATTTATCTAAATTCAAAATTTTGTTATTAAGTAACAGTTGAAGAACATAAACTTGTCAGATCCATCGGATAATGCATCTGTGGCTCTGAAGTTAAAGAAACGATTCTAGATAATTCTCTTTACAAAAGTTATCGAATCGATAACTGAACTGAGAACATTTTTCCTACGGCTTATCGAATGCACTAAATTTTTTTTAGAAAAGTTCTTGCGTCAATAGCTTTTTCGTGGGAGAGTATTTGTAGAAATTACAATTACCCGAAATCGGTAAGTAAATTATCTAAACCAATTGTATTATACTTTTTGTGCCTCAACGGGGAGGAATGAGAAATTAAAAAAAATTCAAACGTAATCGATCCTGATTCAATATTCCATCTTCCCGTCGAAATTGTTTCAATATTTAAACATTAAAGTGGGTTACTTTAATGGATGTGCTTATAATTATGAGGGATTGTGATTCGCTTTCTTCGGTTTTTGACGACAAAAATTTATCGAAAATATAACATTGCAATATTACTGAATTATGAATCAAAAAACTTATACAATCTAGTAAGAATTTAAAAATGAAGAAAATGTAGACCGAAGTATTAGTTTCGAAAGGATTTTGTGAATTTCAACAGGTTTTTTTTTTGTGCGATATAAGTAAAACGATAAATGATGCTAATGTTAATGTTCGATAAATATGTCGCGGCAATTTTCATATGCGCGTCTATTATATCAAAAAAAAAAAAAAAACAAATGTTAATCAAAGGCAGTTGGTGGTGAGGGTAAGTCAAGGTTGTACTCACAAAAATGTTCATAATACTTTGCCATGGAAAGTTCAAGTACACACGAGCTTAGATTTTTTTTTTCGTTTTTACAGACAAAGCTCTGTAAGTCATAGTCATAATAGAAACGGCAGCGACAAAAGCGACAATAGCAATTTACAGTCAAAATATGTATAAATTACACTCCAGCCAATTCAAATATATTACGACTACTGCTTCTGATTCAGATGTCGACGTCGATGATTTTGATGATGATGACTGTGACGACAGTATTGTCACAAGCAGCTGATTGTTGTGTCATTATTGGCATCGGTTAGATAAAAGTAATTGAAAACACACTTCCAAAAGTTAATTTGCCGCAATCTTTCTTAGATTTAGACATTCCCAAAGCAAATTGTTATGGTAATATTTTAATACATATTAAAACGATTACTCTTGAAATGAACACATATAATAACATCGATCATGAAGGTGATAACAATATAATAAGCGTGAGTAAAACGTCACTCTACACATGAAGTGAAAGCGTAAGTACCATCGAGCAAAGCGCTGATGTAACACGGACATCATTAGGAACACACCCGATGGTAATGCAGAAGAATTGATAAGTACTACATATGGTGGTGGTACAAATTTTAATGAATTTGAACGGCTTTTGTCACGTTACAATGAGTCCTAAATCAAAAAGGAAGAATAGTGCAGAGAGATTAACATTATTGGCGAAACGATAATATGCGTAGGTAAGTAATATGCGTAAGTAAAAAATTCGACATAGTTGTAAAAATATATATGAATATAAAGCTGATATAATAATAAAAAATTTGTTTAAATAAGAAAACGTCACAGTCTCAGCCGTATTTTGCCAAAAACTGGTCATTTATTGTAAAAAAAAAAATACTTTTTTACTTCTTTCTGATATCGTACAAATATCGCTTCGATAAGAAGCTTCATCTTTTGTAGTTATGCAGGAATCGACTCTTTGGTTTCTCTACGTAATGTGAAGCGCTGCTTAGGCAAGCTATGTATCTGGAGAATACAGTAGGTGAGGTATGACTTCTCAGTTGGGGCTTTCTAAGTAGGCTTTGATAGAGGCCTCAACGTTATTGTGAAATATAATAATTTTGTCAATCTCAATCATCAATTGTGTTCAATATAGAGTTCCAGTAATAGTTTCTTTCGATTTAAGCTCCTTTCGGTTATGCCGAAAGGACAATTGACGTTCACCATTTCTGGGCGTCATCTCAAATGAAACCCCCCCACATGCTTTCTTTTAAATTATTTCCAACGATTTCATACAATGTGAAATTGCTTGTTGAGTCACTCCTAATGCAATTGTATGTTCTTCTTGCGACTTTTTCACACAAAACAAAATATACGATGTAATAATTTATAAGTGGGACCATCTTTTGTAAATCAGTTAAAACTTACTTGTACTTCCAATAACATTTTAGGAAAAAAAATCAACATATTTGTAATTTAGGTAAGTTTGGGATTCAGTTATCGAGAATTGATACTGCATCACAGAATTATGTTTGAAATACGTCATTAGCAACAAATTTCAAGTAGTTGTTGCCATCAAATATCAAAGAGTCCATTGCAAAGAAAGATACTAACAATATTATCAGTTTATTCAAATAAACTGTCGAATCAGCAGTGCAAGTACTGATATGATAGACAATGAAAAGGAAAACAATCTCCCAATAATTAGGAAACATGCAAGTAATTACGATGTTGCAATTAAATCGCAAGCTGAAAAGACCGACGATTTTCTGTTCAAATTCAATCATAACCAGTACAGAAATTTCTCGGCCTCACGGCTAAGATAAAAATGTTAAACTGTCTTCCATATCCGCTCTATCTGAAAAAATACAGTTTTTCAAAAGCACGGAGTTTGAAGTTAACATTGATAAAGTGAATTAAATGGCGACTGAAAATCGTTATTTAAATTTGAGACTGAACTTACTCAATTCTTACCACTTGTCGCCGTTCAAGAACTAGAACTAGTCGATACTGGCCCACATGCATACGAAACATTATAAAAGGTGGTGAAACATGGGTTTACAAGCTTAATATGCAAACTTGTTACCAAGATTTAGAGTGACGCCTTCCAATTGAACCGACACTGAAACAAACATATCAATGTCCATCAAAGATCAAAGTAATGTTGACGGTTTTCTGTGATTATTAAAGAATTGTGCACTCAGGGTTCTTGGTAGAATGTCAGATGGTAAATAAGGGATATTACCAGGGCCTTATGTGGCATTTGTGACAGCAAATTCGTCAAAAATGGAAGATTTGTGTAAAATTGAATATGGCACCGGTTCATTTTTTCTCATTTCAAAACTCAAATTATCACTCAGTCGATATAAAAGAGAATTGGCGGCAAGAACTGAATTTTCATCCGGAGAATTTGTTAAAAAAAAATGTTTTAATGATTGAATTATTCATTGGATGGGGCTCGCTTTGAAGCCAATACAATAAATTTGAATGAATAATAAACGTATATTCATTCAAATACAAATATATATCAACCGATTCGCACTAAGCTGCACATCATTTAAAACGTCAAATTGCAGTCAAATTGACTGAATAAGAAAATTACGAGGTGATTGGAAACTAGAGTTTTCCCTCATGTTACCGTTCAGACAATTTGAAAGACACTTCCATTATATATCGTTGTAGAAACAAAATTTCGATAATATCTCTATTTTATAATGTAAGAAAAATTTGTAAACATAATAACATAATAAACGAAATATTTTTGAAACTTTATTACGAACAAGCCACTATCTTTCAGTATTTTTTTTTAACCCGTCTTACAACTGTAACAACATATAACAAAAACTATCGGGAATAAATATAACGTTATTCATTTAGTGGTTTCAAAATCGCCGTGTCAACCGAAGAACGCGTACAAATAGTTAAAATTTACTACACGAGTGATGGTTCAAACGTGGGTTTTCAATCGTACAACATTTTCCTCTGCGATGAAGCTCATTTCTCACTGGGTGGTTATGTCAACAAACAAATTTGTCGCATATGGGGATCGGAGAGCCCAGAAGTGATTGTGTAAAGGACATTGTATCGGGAAAAATGCGCATTATGGCCTGGAGCTGTCGTTTAGTCTTATTTTTTCTAACAGATATTGTATTTCGTACCTAATGGCCAGGTCTAAACATTATAATGAAATAAAAGTTCAATCTTAATGTGTGTGTGTATTAACAAATATTATAAATATTATTTTATTTTGCTTTGTTTTCTTTTTCTTTCTTTTCTTTATTCCCGTTTTCTTTTACCTTCGTTTATCTGTTTTTTCTTGTTGAAATGTGAACTCTTTACAAAACAAAAGACGCAGGAGACGTAATTTAATGTTAAACCAAACACAACAAGAGCCAGCAGATGGCATAACGCGGTAGTTAGTTTTATTACCTTCGGATTTGTTAAAGCTCATGATATCATATTATTGCTGTTATTTACATCGGGTGTTACGTAGCGGCTATATTGCTAAGATGAGTAATGGAAGCTGTTCAGACATTCACATATGTTTAGAACCATTTGTTCGCTTATGCACATAATGCTGACTCAACTCCATGGGATTTGTTAATTCATGAAATCTAATTACCCCATTCATGTTGTAATAAAGTTCAATAACTCAAGCAATTGGTTATTGGTCTGCACAAAGCAACAAGTAAGACAAAGTAAGCAAAGTTTTCCGTTTTGACACAGTGAAATGGGAGACATGAATCAACAATGCCATGAATTTATAAACTATGTTCAGATATTCACATATGCTTAAAACCATTTGTTTGTTTAATGCACATAATGCTAACTCAACTCCATGGGATTTGTTAATTCATGAAACCTAAGTACCCCACTCATGTACTGTAACTCAAGCAATTGGTCATTGGTCTGCACAAAGCACCAAGTAAGACAAAGTGAACAAAGTTTTCCGTTTTGACAGAGTGAAATGGGAGACATGAATTAACAATGCCATGAGTTTATGAACTACTTAAGTTACAATAAGAAGTTTTCAAATTTGTACAGTAATAAGTAGAATAAGCAATTCAACATGAATGCAACTTAGCAATAATTTAGTATTTAAGAACGAACTTATCAATAGAGAAAGTCAAAAGTCTTCGGGCGTACAACATCATTTCTTTCTCCGTCTTTAACCAAGTTCAAGTGCTTGAGTTAAAAAACAAAATTTATCTTGGTGATACTACTTTGATAAAATAATAACTACAAATCTATTGAAGGACAAAATAGTCCAACAATATACAGAAGCAATGTTAAAAAAAGCCAAAACAACAGCAGAAGAAGAAAAACAAAAATATTGTGATGGATTTGTTTGATCTGCACCAGTAAATTGAGTACAATGAAACATTCTATTTCAATAACATACATTAATCTGAAAATATTTTTTCATTTTATGCTGTTTTGAACAGCAATCAAGTGCTTGTATTTGAAAAAAAAAACTAACTGTTAAGCAGAAACCTTAATAGATTTGTAATTGCAGGTTTATTTTAGATATCAAATTGATGAAATGTTTTCTAGCTTATTTTAAAAGCGTAGAAAATATATAATTTCAATAGTTCCAGAACAAATTGTCGTACAGATTGATTGTTGACCGTTTTCATATTAAAACTTTTAGCTTCATTTATTCAGCTTTATCCGGTTCGATTTTATTTTAACTCATTAAGGACCATCAATAGGTTACTAATTTCCAAAATTCACCGCCTTCTAGGAACAAATATCCCACCGAACAGTACGGAAATTTCAGTCAGTTAAACTGACTTACTTACCCCTTCATCGAAACGTACTTCTGCGCAGCTGCAAAGGTGTAGATTTTTTATCAAAAAATACTACCAGATATAGTAGAGTTAAACAATCAAAATTATAACTTTCTGAAGTCCTTCGCTTACGAAGGATTTATGCAAATCGGTCATTTTGTGTTTGTGGCAAGGCAATGCCGCGTATTTTCATCCGCAGAACTTCGTATTCGAACGGGAAGTACGAAAGTGCAATAAAATTAAAGACACGAATGTAGAAATATACAGGATTATCCATTTTTCGGTTCCCCAAAAAAAAGTTAAATAAAACACACATAAAGCTATGATTTTGATGGAATTGTGATTGCATTATAATTTAAATTTAAATGACCGCCACTGGATTGGTTGTAGCAGTGGATCCTATTGAATTAGTTTTCGCCCACTTTTACATTACATTTCGTGCGGTACGTTTGGAGATTAAACCGTAAACACGGTCTTTGACGTAGCCCCACAAAAAAAGTTTAACGGCATCAAATCGCTTAATCTTGATGGTCAATTGAAATTGCGTCGCCAAAACGTGAAATTACGCTTTCTGAAAACTTCTCATTCAATAAAGCCACAATCGGCTGTGTTGAATTACGTTTGAAGTGAGTGAGTTTTAACTATTTTTACGCGTTCTTCGGTTGTTAAGCAATCCATATTCGTAAATGCCAAACATTTCACTAAATAAATAACACCTTTGATGACAGGTATTTTACAGCTGGCAGCTTTGCCAGACCACTAAATGGACAACCCTGTATATGTTAAGTAAGGTAATATATATGTTAAATATGGAAGAGATCGAAAGTATGCAAAGACACGGAATTAGAGTCATTGAACTTGCAGCAACACTGGGAGTGACTCAACAAAAAAATTCACATGGTTTAAATTCGTTGGGAATGATTAAAAAGAAGGCAATCTGTGTTCCATATTAACTCAGATTGTGGATGCTATTTTGCACATGTGAAGTACTACATGCCAGGCATAAAAGAAAACAGTTTTTGTACCAGATATCAACAGGTGATAAAAATGGAGTAACTATGATACCGCAAAGAAGAGGAAATCTGGGGAATGACGTGTCCAACATCGACGGTGTAAACATTGTGAATTTGTTAAAATCAATTTGCTGTCGTGTATTACGAGTTGCTCAAACCGAACGAAAACATTACTACCGCACAAAGTTAATGAGGTTGAGCCGTGCACGACATAATTTTTCTATAGTGTTTGTCGACATGTTACGGCGACGGCCAAAGCCTACTTAGGAACCTGCAATTGGAAAACCCTATCTATCCCGCCGGATTCGCCAGACATTACCCTTCCAATTATAACTTGTTTCAATCAATGACAAACGGCCTGTCTGAGCAGCGCTTGACGTTGTATGAAAAAATCAAAAGTTGGATCGATTTCAGGATAGCTTCGAAAAACTAACTTTATATGCTATCAGAAAGACGAGAAACTGCTACACTACTTGTACAAGTTAGCACACATGCGCCATCTGGCTATGATTGTGGCTTTACCGAGCTGCCGTATTTAAGGCTGGTCTGTGCAACCTGGCATCATGGTTTAAACTTAGATAAGTAGAGAATAAGAATAAGAATAAGCAATAGATAAGTTCTAGATAAGCAGGCACAAGGGAATCGAATAAAAGAGCGTTCCACAGTTCACATGCGTGAATAGTTAAAATTAAAGTAAAGGCCTTTTATTTACACGCTCACATAGTGAGCAAGGCAGAAACTTAACTTACACTTTTGACAACGAATGGCAGAGGCTTATTTCCAATTCCAATATTTAATACATATTAGTACATATATACTTATATAAATATTTTTGTATGAAAATGTTGATATGAATATTTTTCACACAGAGGGAAGTGGTTCAACTTTCTGATATTACGCCAACAACACGTGGCATGGATAGTTGACTTGACATAACCACGAAAAAAAAAAATAGTCTACAGGCGACAAATATTCCGCTGCAAGTGTCAAACTCTTTGGTCCGCAACTTTTGCCACAGAGTAAGAATTTTTGTAGTATTAGCTATACCATAATGAAATGGTATAGCTAATCTATGATGTTTCACTTTGATACTTGTCTCGAATGATAAGGGAATCATCAAATACTCTATATTGGAAAACCAAAGAGCATTCAAATCTCCCCTCACAATTTATGAGTGCTGATTGAATAATATTGGAAGTTTTTTCTTTTATCAAACGGTGTACACTTATTTGTTCTCCCAAAGTCATAATAAAATGATACAGGAATTATCTTAATGGGAGTAAATTTCAACAAAAATCCAGAACTTCACAGTATGAAGAAAAATATATCGTTTTAATATCCAAACAAAATTTGGAATATAAATATAGAAGCATCGCCATAAAGAGCAAGAATTGATAGAAGTAAGAACGGACAAAATAGAAGTTCAAAACTACCAAACCATAATTTTGTTTTAAAATCGTTAAAATAATATATCATCAAATAACAATTTTGAAAATTGGTACCCTATAGTAAACGTGTGATGCTCTTGAAAATCCAATTCTATTATTTTGGGATTATGCTTTCCGTAACCTCTTCAAAAATTATTCAAATAATACAAAGTTCATACAAATGATGTGTGAAATCATTTCGTTTAACCTTTACCCACATTTCAATGGGAACATGAAGAAAAAAAAACACTAAAAGCATTAGAAATATAGTGAAGAAAACGAAAAAGGAAAAATGAAAGAAATTTCAATTTTTTTTTTTTCTGTTCAGTTGCCTCAAGAAACATTCGCTTATTGACCGTGACAATGGCATTTGCATCAATTCTACAACACACAAATGTATATGACTATAAGCGCCTTTTTTAGGTGTGTGTGTGTGTGTGTGTGTGCGACTGTATAACATTATGCGTTTGTATTTGTACATTTAGGGGCGAGTGTGTGTGTTGCTGGTCTTATTTTAAGGAAGAAATTGTGGCAAATTTCATCGAGCTGCCGCAACGAGCCAACGGAAGAACGAACTCTCTCAGTCATGATGATGCAATAAATTAGAAATTTTCATGCATTAAATTTAAATTTAATGCATTTTCGTTGAGTTGTTTTAATCGCAGTGCCATCGTAAATGTTACTATCACTTTTGGCTGAATGGGTGTGGATATTTTGTAATTACTTTTCAAATTTATCTGCGTCTCTCCTCCATTTGCTACGATTTGCCTACGGGCCAATTAAGCAAACATTTACGTCAGATATTTAAGGCAAAGCTTCTTAGCAAAAAAGGGTGAATAAAATCGTTAAAACAAAATACGAAATACAGACAAGCCAACATTTAAATTAAAATAAAGCATTTCAAAAGTAAAATAAACATTTATGCGGAAAAGATTTGTTAAGCTACACGAAGTGATGAGAGAAACTGAAGGCTGAAAATTGAAGTGGTGGTGATGTTGGCGGCGATGTGTTTGATTAGACGGATACATGAGCGTATGACGTATATTTGTTGGCCAATGTTGTTGATATTGCCCATACGCTAACAGGCGACGAAAACTTAGCGAAAAGTAGAGCTAATGAAATCTACTATACTCGTAGATAGGCGGGACATAAAAGATTTATTGCCTCCCCAATTTATGTATTTTGTAAAATATTCAATAAAGAAGCAGAAGAGAATGCAAAACGCTGATTTTGTCAGAATATGTTAACAAATGTCTACAATAAATTATAGAAAATATAATTGGGATAAAATTTAATGAAGCAAATTAGAAATTTCTAATTTGTAACGTCTACAGTTCTATGTGAAGACAAATTGTAAAGACGTCTGTGACGAAAGCTGGTGGAGCGATAACTTTTCTATAGGCAAAATAATAGGAGCGATAACTTTTCTATAACTAAAGTTATCGGAGCGATAACTTTTCTATGGCTAAAGTTATGGAAGCGATAACTTTTCTATAGGGAAAATTTTTACGAAAGTAATGGGACCAAAAAGTTTTCCATAGGAAAAGTTATAGAAGCGATAACTTTTCTATAGACAAAGTAGTGGGAGCGATAGCTTTTCTATAGGCAAAGTAATGGGAGCAACAAGCTTTCCATAGGAAAAGTTAATAGCGCAGCATTTCTATAGAAAACGTTATTGGAAAGGCATTTTTTAATAGGGAAAATTAAGCGAACAGTTATTAGAGATATAACTTTACTACAGGAAAAATGATAGAAGCGGTAACTTTTCGATAAAAAAATATTGAAAATTATCGATACGAAAATGGTGGAATAATACTTTCCGATAACAATTTTTGGAGCCGCAATCTTTTTATAGAAAAATTATAGTATTATAGCAATGACTTTTCTATGAAGAATTTGTTGCATGAATATCTTTCCTATTAGGAAAACAGTTTGGGATAGTGCTTTTATTAGAGGATTTTATTGGATTGCTAATCAAATATTGAGAAACGTTATCGAAATGGAAACCGATAACAGAAAATCGATGCAAAACTTATGTTAATTGATTCCAATACGTCTTTTTATAAGACAATCTATATTTATAAACTATGTTTATTATACAACATATTCGTTGAGTCTTTTGTCAGTCAATTCAATTTTTTGAGGAAATTTATTTACTGTCCTATTCAAAATTCCAACTTGATACTGTCTTCTTTTACTGACTTTAAACATTTCTTGTAGGGTCTTAACTGCTCTTTATTCTACTTTCTATCTTTAATATGTGCGCAAAACTCTATTACATTTAGTTTCCCACAGAAAATTCTTTTTATCCTGTTCAATTTGGGTAAATTTCGGAAACAGAAAATACGGTACATTTTTGCATGATCTATTGCACTCTGTAGTGTTGTTCATATGTATACAAGGATTATAAGAAACAATATTTTACGACCAAAGTTCAATGACACATTTTATCGCGCAATTCGATGTAGGACAAAAAGCTTTCCAGGGTGGAATATTTAAAATAAATATTCATTTTGTATGAATTTTCGTTACACAGAAGTGACAGATTTAAATTAACAAAATTTGTGTTGAAAGATCCCATTTTTATAACCTCTTTTCTGCAGAAAAAGTTTGTAGTTCAAAAGAAACTATAGATGTTTTTCAGTGATTTGCAAATAGCGGTTTTGAGAACTAGAACCGTATGCATTGTAGTGCATCTTGATATATACTGAGTGTAAGTAACAGCTATAAGCAGTCCGGAGTTATTAAAACGAAACGAAATAAATAATGATTAATTCTGTTGCAAAATACTTTGGAGAATGAAAAAAAAAACTATTTCAGGTAGAATGCCAACAACATTTGTGAAACAATTAAAAGTATCCTCTGATTCGTTTCAAACCGAACATTTTCTATATAAGTCATCAAATTTTATATAAGATTCGATTATGTATGGATTTTATGGATTTTACATTACATTGAAATCTACTAAAATACTAACCAAACTTGAATTCAAAATCCAACTTTGTCTCAAAATACTTATCAGAAAGAGCAGGGCATTGGGTGAAGTTTTGACCTATATTCACTCTTAACGGCGCCTTCAACCTTAAAACTAATGTTCTGAATCACGACATCTGTATACTTTTCTAGAATTCTGAGATTCTTTAATCTATTCGTAAAACCATTTCTGCCATTTTCACATCGTTTTCCATTAAGTTGACTGCCACTGTAGTTATGTTTAGTAGAAAATACGAATTATTTTAGGATTTCTATATGCTAAAGTAAGTTGCAACAACAAAAAAAAAAAAAAAATCTGTGAAAAAAAATTATGACAAAACCAAAAACAGAAAAAAACTAAATTCAAATTTTGCCAGTTAAACAACGAAAAAAAAGCTGAAACTACTGTCAGCGGCATACAACAAAAGAGGGCGTTCTCTTATTTTCAATCGAATTTCCGAGCATCTAGGTTGTCAAAAAATTGGTCTTCTACAGTCTACTAATTAGGAACTGCGGAGTATTGATTGAATTCCAGAAAAACTGTCAATTTGTATGGAAGGTATGAGACAGGGTATGACAATGCTGTCCATTTTCGTTGTGAGATCTTACTTTGAAAAATACTCATCATATACCAAATCTGACTAAATTACCGAAACTAGCTGACCTAACAGAGAAGATACGAAAAAGTTGAGAAAAATGTTCTTTATTTTCCAAAATAATCTCCTTTTAGCTCGATACACTTTTTTAGCGATATTCTATAGCGTCTACACCCTGTTTATAGCAAGACTCCACCTCTCTTCATTGTTGGCAGATCTTTTACCACCGAGGCATTTTTTCAAGTTTGGAAATAGTAAATAGTCCGAAGATCCTAAATCTTCCAAATAAGGTGCGTGATGAAGCAATTCGATTTTTAATTCGTTAATTTTGGCCATCACAATAGTGAATGTGTTTACTGGAGCACTTTCTTTTTCGCAAAATTCATTCATTCATTCCATAATTTCATCACCTAAACGATGCTACAAATTAGGACAATATTCCCCGTTGATGGGTTTTCCTTTCTGAAGGTAATCAATAAAAACAATACCATGCGCATCCCAAAAAATAGATGCCATGACCTTGCCTGCAGATGGAACCGTCTTCGCCTTCCTTGGATACGATTTTCCCATTCCAGTCCACTACTTTGAATGTTACTCTGTCTTTGTCTCGGGTGTGAAGTGGTAGAACATTGCCAAACCTTCTACTGAAACATCTTCACGACGCAGTTTTTGCTCTTTTGAAAGCAAGCGCCACACCCATCTTTCTCATCTTCAAATCTTCCGACAATATACGATTTGTAACACTTATTAAAATGCCTATCATTTTGTGAATTTTCTTAAGCATGTCTGGCATGGACACCTCAATTGGTCGACCACTATGGTGTTCGTCTTGGCAGTTCGTACGGCCTCGTTTAAACTCTGCTATCCAATAGTTTACAGGGTATGTTCCCCCCCAGAGTAGAGTCTAGTCTTATAACGATCACGAATTTTTCCCATGTTTACAAATTCACTGAGATGGTTTACTTTTGATGATTCAAATAGAAAAACTAAACAACGTGGCGTTTTGAAACTTAAAACGTATGTTTTATAAGCTTGCCACCTTTCATCAAAATATTTTTTTTTCAAACTACTGGCACCATCCATACGTCAGGTCAGTTAGTTTTGGGACCGCTCTCGTACCAAATTTGACGCAATTTGTTGTATGGGAGATAACAGAAGAAAGTCTCTGTTAATCGGTTGATTTTTTGACATTATGTTAAGCGTTATAAACAAGTGCAATGGACAAAAATCTAAGTTACTCCAGTCTAGGAATGTGAAGTTGTAGGGGGAAAACTACATTTCTGAAATTAGATCAATTTGTATGCGAGGCGTCAAAAGGGGTGGGTCGATATAGCCCATATATATTTCACGGTTGCGATATTGCAAAATATTAGACTGTGCCCCAGTCAGCCGACTTAATCGACTTGAACGCTCATAAAGCGTATTTGGCCAAAAGAGTTTAGCACTTTATACGCTTCCTTCCGGCTGTTACAGTTTTGGACTTATCAAATGGCATATACCGTAATTCATGCAGGTGAAGGTGTGATAAATGATTTTGCAGAAGAATAAAACCAAAGAAATAGTATCAGTAGGTGTTATAGTTACAAAACTTAAATTTTTATAAGTGGCTAAGTGGCCTACATTTCCCACTTTTCGTCTGTCTGCCGGTAGCTAAAGTAGGGAGCTGAAAGAAAACACATAAACCACGACGTGTCTTCGTTGGCTGCAAGCGGACCTCAATATCAGAAAAAAAATCATCTTCATCTTGTCATTTTTGGATAGTGTGAATTATGGGCAAACGGCATCATCGCTATGGACTTTTTTGAAAACGATTATGACATTACGGACAATAAATTTCTTTTGGTCAAAATTTGAAAGATGGTTCCAAAAGGAACCATCTACGTGCCGCAAACCCGATAACACAATGGATATTCTGCAGCAGCGATTTAAGGGCATGGCTATCTCACTATCACACTCAAATCACTACATATCCATGCTATGGCAATCCTGAAGTAGACCTAAGAAAAATGGTTCCAAACATATCACGTCTTGTACCCAAGATGGTACAAATTGTATGCAGTCATGTCCGAGTCTAGCGATTCTATCAAAGTTTATGCATTTTTGTAGGATGCCATTAACCGAGGCAAAGCCTTCGGTAACGATAGGCTTTTTGCCCTAATCAGTCATTTTACACCAAATGAACATTCAGACAGTATGCAGCCTATCGTTAAACCTCTCCAACATACTTTTGGGAATATTTATGGAGAAAGTTGCAGTAAAACAAGTCGAACTTTTCATCGACTTTAAGACTATGGTCTAGTACAAGAATCTAGTGAATGTTATGCGTATATTTTCACATACGAAACCTTCAGTGAAGATGGGCAAACATCTTAGTGAGCCATTTTACATCAATGGAGAATTGTAACAGGGAATTGATAATGACAGCTACAGTAACGCGACTGGTGTCATCTTCGATAAAAGCAATGTATTACTTAAGTACGTTGATGATACGGACGTTGTTGACGACGAGGGCAAAACTTATGTTTTCTGTTTCATCCAACAAACTTAGCTTTATTTAGATAGACGCGTGAGTGACGAGAACTATAATTTTGGAGTGGTGGATGAATTTATCTACCTCAGCTGCTCATCAGCGGGAAAATTATGAGATGAATGTTTTTTGCAAACAAGTGGCCTTCATTAAATCGCTTAATGAAAATGCTCTTTGTCGACTACCCAAAATCTAGCTGTATCAAACACTGGCTTTACCTGCTTCGATGCATAGCACAGAATCCACATCCTTTGAAAAGAGTCTAGACATTCTGGGTGTATATCCTTAAATCCTTACTTATCGTAAATCATATTAAATTTATAATGTTCAGATGAGCTCATTTCCTTTATTGAGTATAGATGTAACTTAAATTATGTTTAGCATTCATTGATGTATTGTCGTCTTTCAGGACAAGAAAAACTAAAATAATCAATTTTGTTCCCATCACTGACTGTTAGTTTCAATTTTGATTTGATGGCTTATAATTTTTCTTTCCCCATCAAATCATTGATAATGGACGTCATCTTAAGGTTGATATACATTATTCCACTTGAGAACACTTTGCAACTGTTACAAGCTTTTCGATATCTGACATCATATGTCTTGGCCCACCTAATGGGCACCTTTTTCTTTGGATGGCCCGGCGAGTAAATGGCTTGAAGTTTCGTGCCCATTAATGGCTTTTATGTGCAATTTTACAACAAAGAAGAAAACGTAAAGATTCGCGTCAGCTACTTCGTTATGTAAATGTTTGTTTTCACTATAATTGGTTAAACGTTTATTTCGTGTTTCAGCTCATTTCCCACATTCCAGTGGAGCGTTCGAACGATAGGCAGACCACACGTTTTTACCATTGGAGGTGGCGGCACACGCCGCTAATCTGTGCCTACTCGCGATAGCAAATTTTCGAAACGATTTTATTTTTGTAACAAAACTGCCATATATCTGCTATAGTCGTTCTGACAAAAACCGTTGTACCAAATAAAACGTGTTTTGCTGATATCTACCGCGTCGCAACATTCCTCCAATTGCTTTATATCTATAAATGTTATTGGTTTCAAAACGATGACGCGTGGAAAGCAAGTGAACGTGTTGGGGCCAACGTGTGAGTCGGTGTAATCTGCTTACATTGGCAATCCATGATGTAGACGATTAAAACAAATTTGTTGTAAGTATAAAAAAACATTTATAGGTTTCGTCAATTAACAGAGGGAGAAAAAAGACCACTTGGGTTTCTTCATTGTTAACACGGATCTAGTTGTCTTTCTACACGATTAACAATTAACCAACATTTCTGTCTACAATCGGCTTTCGCTTTGTTTTGTTTAACTGTTAGACTATATTGAGCATAAATTTACGAATATTTACATATTTATGGCTTTTTTTAATACTGACAGAATCCATTGCTAAGTTAGTAAGCTATGGTATTAAGCAAAGGGATGAAACAACAATCAGAATTTTGTGAATGTTAATTAAAAAAAGTATGTATTTATAAATATAGATTAGAGTGGCTAATTACGTGACTTTATGTGCAGTCTACTTGTGTTCCGCAAATTCGTAAGCGATCGATTTTGAACTACTGAACTAACAACCAAGTAATTTATACCCTGTATGCAACTCAAACTTATTGTCATGAATCGAAAACCACCCTTCGTACAATAACTGCATACTTTCAAAAAATAGCCCGGGAATTTATGCAAGATATTGGCATAATTTAATTAACATTGAATGGTTGTCTTAGGAGCAGATTTCCAACTAAAGTTATGTATTGTGTTCCTTCCACGAGACAAAAATTCGAGACATTGTTTGTCCGTGAAAAAATTTACCAGCCTAGCTTGCACGATATCCAACTCTGAAATTAGAAAAGCTGATAATTTTATGTCACAATTTGTTCGATAATCCATTTGTAAAATTGTTAAGTTACATCTTTCTTATTACTATTTCATTTTCAAGTTTACAAACGTATTAATGAACAATTGTAACACAAAAATGTACACTATTCCGACTCCAGTGTTGGAAATCAATAGAAAAGAAGTTGCCATTGTATTGTCTGGTGGAAAAAACTAAAATAATGTGCAATATTGGATCATGTTTTCTATTACAATTTAAGGATGTACACATGATAGATACGAGGAGTGTAATTGACCACTGTTTATCTTCTACCAAGAGATAGAGAGGAAAGGTTATGGTATTGACCTCCACCATCTGTAAGCGCAATAATGGAAATCTGGTCAGCATTAATTTAGTGGTTCCACAATGTGGCACAAGTGAAGAAGTCTCTCCTTTTATCGGCGATGGCATAGACTGTCCTCTTATACAAACACAACGAGGCCAGCAGTCCTACGATTTCCTGGAAAGCTACTTAAGACAGGTGACGATGAGTTGCTAACAAGCAACGGTTGTTCATGAACTGATATGAACACAGAAACTAATTAAATGAAAACCGGCTCCATGATTGGGGTGTGCTGCCTTAAAATAGTCGATCAAAGTGAAGTACCAACTGCCGCTGCCTCTATTTTTCCCTTCTCAGAGTAAGGTACTGCCAAGCGTGATGTGTGAAAGACTAAACCCTATTCTATATGATCTGGACCTATATGTTTGACTTTAGGCTTGGTAAATCGACTATTGGCTAGATATTGGCCAATAAAGATTCAAGATGAATCGTTTTAATACAGACGTTTTTGAAAAACGTATTTTTTTACATTTTTCGAATTTGAAACAAAGAAAAATGGTCGAAATTTGTCGAAAATTTCGAACTTGTCGAAAATGTCAAGATTGCACAGAAAATTATTAATCCTTATGAAAATTTGTCGATAAAAAATATTCTGCAGCAATTGTTTAAATTACACATCGGACGAAAACTAGCAACACCCGAACTAGAAAAAAATTTTATTGGGAGTACAAATAAGTCTTCGTCTTTTACAAAAGATGAAAATTGCCGATGTAAAACGTCGTATTGTACGGTGGGACATCCGTAATATTAGCGATTTTACATCGGCAGCGCATAATTTTTGGTGCGAAAATATCGATTTTAAGAAGAAATCGGCAACTCGGCGTATCGATTTTTTGTAGAAGAATATATCACGACCGCTTTAATGGGAGATACTGTCATTCAAAAATCTAAGAACCGTAGTTTGTCGTCGAAGACAAGGAACGTAACGAAACATCGAAAGTGTACGAAGACATAGAATTCGTATCATTACTGAAGAAAGGTTCGTCCCAAATGCAAGTATAATCAGCAAATATATTAGAACAACAAGTAATTTAATGTCGTTTAAAATCTTTGGAAACGATTCAAAAGGAAGAAAATTGGGTTCCAGATGAACTGACGCCTACAAATTTTGAACGTCAATTTTGCATTTGTGAACTGATGCTTACGAAACATACCTACCTAATACGAAAGGACCTATCGTATCGTATAGTTGCTGGTGATGAAACATGGATCCATTCCGACAGTCTCAAGAAGAAGGAGGCGTGCAGGCCTGCATATTATATTAATATTCGAAGCCGAATATTAATAGATAAAAAGTCATGTTGTGTATTTGGTGAAACCAATTTAGTATCGGGAATTATAAGTTGCTCTAATCGAACAAAACCATTACTGGAGCTTTCAGCTGAACACAATTGATACACTCAAGGAAAATCGCGACACGACGAAATTATTCTATAACATGACACTGCTTAAAATCACAGATTGGCGGTAGCGACTGACCATAGGACAATATTTTGAATAATACATAATATATTTTTTTCTGCAATAAACGACAAATATCACCTAAAATCATTTGGCGTTCTCAAATTTTCAGAAATAGAAAGCAACACGTCGAGAAAGCAACTAGTCGAAATAGCTGTCCAAAATTATGGATGTTTCTTTCTTACAATTTTATGTAGTTTAGTAAGCCAGCAAGGTCATCAATTATCACGCACCCAGTTAATGAAATTACGCAACAGTTTGCGCACTAAAAATCTCCTTACGGCAAAAATTATCTAGATTTTCTTCAAAGAAGAATAATTTTTTGATTGCCAAAATATTGACACATTACAATCATAAATTTACAATCTCATATGTCTGCAGTTACCTTGTATTTTAATAGGGTGATTGATGGAATACACGAGCTATAGCTATCGCCGATCGCGCATTCATAGAACAGTGACATTCCTTGTCTAAATTATGGGAGGTGGTGGTGGTGCGCGCAGACCACAATTGGTGCTTGAGTGATTTATAGGCGGCGAAACCTTTTGTTTCCACAGCTGCTAAACTGCAAATTTAATGTAAAGCGACATTTGTTTTGTTATGCTTCTTTTGTATGAAGAAAGAGCCCACAAAATAAATGAGCTTGCTTTGCGTTTTATTGCGTTTTAAACAGTTATACGCCGACCGCTTTTAATCGAACAGACAGGGCAAAAATTATTTCTATACAGACATTAACGATTCAACGCACTATTTTTAAAAGTTTCGTTTTCTCTTTGATTGTCAAGTTTTCATGTTTTTAATGTTCTTTAAGGTGCCAACCATTTTCTATGATCTCTTAGTAAGACTGAGCGAAATTTGAAATTAGTAATATTTTAGTTATATAAAATATTATTACTAAATCTTATCGGATTTTCACAAAATATTTAGACTTTTTCAAAAATCTTTAAAGCTTTCTATTGAACATGTACTTCTCGCTTTCTTTATTGAATACATTTCACCATCTTCCTCTTTCTTTAAGCTTTCCGCCATTCATTCGCTTTCCACTAGTCTGTTTTTTTCTTTTTGTCCAAAATTGTGCTTTCCCTTTTTAGGAAAAAGCTTTTTAAAATGACATAGTTTGAAATTTGTGCACATGCCTCAAATGCAAGGAAAATGTAGTCCGATCATATATTCGTAATTTTTATGATATTAATGGTGGCTTAAACCTCATTCAAACTTAATCTGCTTCAAACTTTTAAGCTCTGTTGAATTTTTTTTTCTCCACTTAATTATAGTTACCTTTGGCATTATTTTAAACTGCTTTAGCACATATTTTCAATGTTGTAGGCTTACAGGACTGTTTTGATGAAATTGAAAGCCTTTGTTTATACGCATAGATTATTTATGCCGTTTAGGCCCGAAGAATTTCTTATCAATCAATTCGCAGTATGTGGTCATTTAAGCAGATAACGTTATTGTAAATTCTTATTTGTATTATTTTATATCACCTTAACGTTTGTTTTGAATGTTATAGGTTTATATAATAGGTTTATTGGTTCGTTTTGATGGCATTCAACTTATTACCTTCTGTTTACACTCATAAGTATCTTAGCCGTTTTGAAAACTTCTTACCACTCAAGCTTTTTGCTTTTTTCTCAGTTCGCAGAATTTCAACATTTAATTTGCTATGTTGAAAACTTAAAAATCAGTTGAAATTTGTTCTTTGTCCACTTAATATTTTCGATGTCTCAAAGACTTAAAACTCCAAAGCCCAAAGACGCTCCAGCTTTTTGACATATTTCAATTCACAAAATTTTGGCTTTAAATATGCTCTGTTCAAAGCTTAAAGCTCTATTGAAATTTATATATATTTTTCACTCATTTTAACTTATTTACGATGTTATAGAGCCATCTTAAATATGAAAACTGGAAAGTCGCTCTTATAAATCACGGTTTAAAGCATTAGGAATATCATAAGTTTTGTACAAATCATTTCTTTAATGTTTCTTTAGACCACCAAATTTACATTCCATTTATTGCAATTTTCCCCTAGCGAGCGTTTGACGATTAAGAGCTTTTTGCTCACATTTGCACTATTAGCACTTGACGGCTCTGTTAAATTGTGAAAGAGTTTCAATAACCCTTTTGAACCATCCTTTGCTGAGAACTTTTAACACCGACAAATTTACTTGCAGTAACGAATCTTAGAGACTTTAAACCCTCTTTTTCACTTTCGCTTATATAAACGGTAATGACGCGAAAGCTTTCTCTTGAACATCGCTTTAATGTTTAAACGAAATCTTTAATTGTATATGCAGCACTTTCCAATGGCTTCTTCTACAAAAACAAATTTATTTTTAAGAATAACGTCTTTTGACTGATTTTGGGATCAAAAAAACACTTTTTCCACTTTTTTATTGAATTTCTTTTCCATTCAACTGATTTGTAATGTTATAACAGCTTGAAAACTTTGGTAACCCATTTCTGAAGTGTGCTTAAAAGCTTTAATTTTACACAATGCACTTTTTTTGGCTTTATCAAATCACCAAATTTGCTTGTAGGAATTACTTTTATTACATTTCTTCATAAAAGCCCCTTTGAAGCTTAGAAGTTAGTTTTCATGTTCACAAATTCTCATATATGGAAATAAATTTCTGTAGGACTAAACCGCTTTAAAGCTCTAGGGAAATCTTCACGTTTACACAAAACTCTTTCTCCTGGCTTTCCTACACCACCAAAGGTTTCGTTATAGTTTCATCAAATTCCTTATGTACGTAACATACTTTCGTATTATTTTATTAACGGGTTTCCAACACGTATTTCACGTATTTTGTCGCTTTCAGCACTCGCGGAAACTCACAACAACTACGCAATGCGTACGTTTCTGAAGCACGTCTAATCGCAGAATATTCCATAAGATGACTGGGCGATCGTAATTGCCGCTTTTTCAAATGGCGATATTTTGTGGCTTTGCTGTAGCAGCCAATTCGTTGCAGCAAAGTGAGCTGTGTTAATTGGTTAATAATTGAAATCGTTACGGATTGTTTATGCGTTCTCATTGGATTTGGATCGTATAAATCTCGTGTAGCATTAACTTTATCTTTAATTATTATTAATTCCGTAGCTCTTTTAGTGTTATGTCTTTATTACACAATTTTCCGAAAAAATGCTTCCGTTTCAGAATTAAAATTAATTTAGATTAATTTGTCTGTTTAATTATATTGGACAGATTCAACAAATTCAACCTTCTTTACAATTCGTGTTCATATTCACGAATAAACTGAATTGATTTCTACAGGCCGAGCAAATGGATATGACATGGACGGACGATCGTACATTCTGGCATCATCTTGTGTTCAATATTCATTCTATTGAAATGCTAAGAAGAGCATGGGTCCGAAAGAAATTTACGATGTTGTATATTCGTTGTAAAAATAAATTGGCTTCTTGCTCAGCAATGACATTTTGTGTGTGGTTAATAAAACTACCAAAAGGATGTTCAATTTGCAGCTGTTTCGCATGAAAAAATATAATTTGTTAAAATATCACACGGAAAGTAATGTTTTTTTTTTTTCAACAACAATTTGATTTTGCGTTTTTCCATAACTTTAAAAGTTTTGCTGACATAACTTTGTTCATGCAAACCATAGTCTACGATTTAATAGCCATTTGTATGCTTTCTAGGACTAAACGTAATTAGCGACTTAGCCTTATGCAATATATTTTCAACTCATCGTTGTTCGTAACAAAAAACGTGCTTTTGTTATGCCAAAGATATCGATGCTTATTTCTGGTGATTTTGCTACCCATGTTTCCAACAAATTGTACAACAGTTTTATAGTGTCAACTTTTCTTTTTCTATTCTTTTTATTAAAATTTTGTCAACAGAATCCCACATTTTTAAAAATGTTTATAAAGCTAAGCAATAGTTAAGAAAATTATAATTTTTGGGCTTATACGCTGCAGTCAACATACTTTCAAACGCTACGATGGCTATAATATTATATTTACATAGGGTTATTTTTTAAGATTTAAGTTTTTCAGGTTGGCAGCACTGGTTGGTAATGGCGTCCAAACGTCATCTGTCAAAGTGAAAAGTGTACAGTTACTCTGCCATTTCATCATGGAAAGACTAACAAACGAGCAATGATTGCAAATCATAGAAATTTATTATCAAAATTCATGCTCTCTGACAAATATGCATCATTTGATACGGTCGTCATAATCGACCTGCAAATTTCGCACCAAATGTACTTTGTTGGACATAAAACCATCGACTCGCATGCGTAGAGTGCGTACCAAAGAAAATATTGCAGCCGTAGCGACCAGTGTTAATGCCGATCGTGAAATGTCAATTCGCCGTTCTCAGCGATTGGGCACAGTGAATTTTTTTTTTGCCCCAATTGGTTGAGTTGAACGGTGCAACGTGCCGCACTTCCACACTCGTGAAACAATGGATATGTTGAGGGATGAATTTGGTGAGCAGCTTATCTCCCGATTTAGCCCTGTGAGTTGGCCCCCAAGATCTTGCGATTCAACGCCTCTTGATTATTTCTTGTGGGGTTATGTCAAATCATTAGTCTATGTGGACAAGCCGAACACTATTGAAGCCTTACAGGATAACATAAGCCGCGTTATTCGTGGAAAACAGGCCGAAGTGCTCGAAAAAGTGACGACAATTCGGACCTTCCGAATGGACATTTTGAGATGGAGCCGCGGACAACATTTACATGAAATTATCTTTAAAAATTAAATGGTAAAGACCAATTTACCGATTCCAATAAAAAATTTTAATATATGATGCAAATTTTAGTGTTTTATTCGAATTAAAAAAAAAACTACGATTGAAAAATCGCCTTATATTTATAAATGCATCGTATTTATTAATATTCTTACCAAACAGTGTTATTCGAAATGTACTTCACTTGACTATTTTCTCATAAAAGTGATTCTCGGAATAGTTTTTCTGAAGAGGACATATGACTGTTCATTTAAAAATAATCTACGATTACGTGCTCTTATCTCTCTTACATCTTCTGAAACGGCTTTGAGGTACAAGTGGTCAAAGTTAGGAAGTTTATTATGAATTTTCGTTCTGTTTTGATTATTTGACTAAAGCAAAAGGGGAATTTCTGAAATTTTATAAAATGTGATTACATTATTAAAGTAGGACCAACATATATTCCAGCAGGAAAAAAGAATTTACTACAGCTTGATAACCTGTTTCCGATTCAAAGAAACAGGGCCTCTGAATTTTTTAATGTTCGCATCGCAGAATTATTACCTGATACGTTCATAACGATTCAGCTAATTGGGTTTTTCATCAATATATAAGCAAAATATGTAATAAAGGGTGTCCCAACAAGAACGCAAGATTTAAATTTGGCGCCATTCGAAGTGTCATTGTTTGACATTTGAACAATTGTTATTGTTTGCTGGTAGAAGGTACGAGGTTAGTATAAATGGAGCGCTACACGAATGAACAACGCATTCTCATTGTGAAATTGTTTTACCAAAATGGTGAAAGTTTTGCGGCCACAGTTCGCAAATTTCGATCAATTAGTGGTCACAATAATGCTCCAAAAGAGTCAACTGTAAAGAAATTAATGGATAAATTTGCCAAAACTGGGTCTGTTAGTGATGTAAAGACAACAACGCGCCTTCGACCGGGTCGATCGACCGAAAATATCGCAGCTGTACGTGATGATGTCGCTCAAACTCCATCCACCTCAATTCGACACCGAGCTCAGCAAATTGGTGTCTCCAAATCCACTATGCAGCGAATTTTGACGAAAGATTTACATCTTCATGCATATAAAGATCAATTGACTCAGTTCGTTATTTGGGTATTGGAGAGACAACATGAAAATGCTGATTTTGCCGATAAAATCATCTTCAGTGACGAGGCCCATTTCCATATTGATGGCTTCGTCAATAGGCAGAATTGCCACATTTGGAGTGAGGAAAATCCTCGAGTGATTCACAAGAAGCAGATGCATCCTCAACGTGTCACTATGTGGTGTGGATTTTGGGCTGGGGGAATTATTGGACCTTTTTTTATGAAAATGAGGCATGTCAAGCGCAAACAGTTAATGGTGTCCGGTATCGTGAAATGATAGCTAGTTTTTTCGTGCCTAGAATTGAAGAAATGAATGTGGAGGACATGTGATTTCAACAAGACGGCGCCACATGTCATGCAGCTCGACAAACAATTCAATTGCTGCATCAGTCATTTCCCGGTCGTGTTATTTCGCGTTTTGGAGACCAGATTTATTCGCCTAGATCGTGCGATTTAACACCATTAGACTTTTTTCTTTGGGGTTTTTTGAAGTCGATGGTTTACGCGAATAAGCCGACTCAAGTCTTAAAAGAGGAAATGGGACGCTGCATTAATGAAATACCGCAGCATTTATGCAAAACGGTCATTGAACGGTTTGTGTGCCAGCAAACCGCGGCGGCCATCTGCCCGATGTAATAGACTGTCTGTATACTTTACGATGTAATAGACTTTCACGATTATTTTTAAATATTTAAATATCTATATCTTGCGTTCTATCTAATATGCGTATGAGATTTTGGTCGTTTGAAAAAATCGATATTTCGATATCGATATTTATCGATATCCGATAAATTCCTAAAGATTCTACCTGTTGGCTCTTTCAAAAATATATACATGGAGCAAGTTGTCTGTAAAATAGCTGAAATACGGATGAGTTTTTTGTCGACTGAAAGAATCTATATTTGTGTAACTCAATATATCCAATTTAAGACGATTTGAGTTGTCTCTAACACGACCACACAATATTCAAATACCAATTACATCGTTAAATTAGCGATTGCATTTACAAAAATTCGTTCTTCGTTTTTTTTTTGTCTTTGTCATTTGTTCCATAACTAACAGTAATATATTTTACGTACGAGGCGTGTTCAAAAAATAAGGTGAATTTTCAAATTTCGCGGGCTATGTATATATACATTCGACTTTAAAATATTATTGTTTTTTATGTTGGTACACTCGTCTCGAAGATATGTTGACGGATTTATCCATACAGCATGTTTAGTTTGTTTGTGAGAGGCATAAATATGACAAGTGTATGACGGCGTCCTTTTATGGGTCTTTTCAATCTTGGGAACAGGGCATACAAATAAATAATACGAATTTAAAAAAAAAAAAAAAAAAAAAATGAGAAGAGAAGAGGATGTTTTGGACCCGCTCATTTATCCAGTGATGAGGCGATGCGTTATCCACCATGGCTCGAAAATGTCACGATTGCTGCAAATCGGTCCAATAGAAAAAAGCTTGTTCTTACTAAATCAAAAATGTTTTAATTTTTTTTTACTATTTATTCGGTAATTAAAAGATTCATGATCTCACATACTCGTACAGTCACCTATCATTGTTTGAGCGTTCGGAATAGTCAACAATACTTCCGTTGAGTAAGTCAAAAAAACAGAGTGCGTATAAGCTCACTGAATGGGGGAAGATCTCCCATTTCGTCTCAACAAGCGTATGAAATCGTTGTTATTAAATTGGCCTCAAGACAGATAGAACGTAAACCTGTAAAACGGCAGAAATTCTCCATTGTGGCGGTCGTAAAATGATATATATTTTTTTATTTTCTGGTCGTAAAGCTCACCTGACTGCCAATAAATTACATAACCGCCATAGGATGCAATTTTCTAATTTATATTGTCAGTCAAAACGAATTTTGATGTAATCGTGTATTTAACACTTATTTTTTCCTATCCCTGAGAGGTAATCGCTTTCAGACTTTGCTTGTATTCGATGATTATCACATCGATGACGTCTTAAGTTTGAGGTTCGCCAAAGTCCCGGCATCCACGTGGTCCAGCTTTTATTATTAAAGAGAATTGTACCAGTATCATAAGATCATGTATACAGACACATTTGTTCCAGACGTATATCAAATTAAAAGATTGCTTAACACGATCGTGTCTTTTGAATTGTCTGGAGTAGAAGACAGGTCAAAAAGTGGTCGCCCGCGCGTTGTCCGTACGAGTGCGGTAGTAAAGGCAGTGCGTGAAAGAATTCGGAGAAATCCCCTTAGAAAGCAGAAAATCATGTCCAAGGAATTGGATATATCAACCAGATCCATGTCTATGCTGATTCGGGATGATCTGCATATGAGAGCCTATCGTCGGTCCACGGGGCATCTTCTAACTCCTCAGCTAAAAAAAATTAGGCTGCAAAGATGCAAGCGACTTTTGCAGTGGCACGCGGACAATGGGCATGAAAGCATTCTATTTACGGATGAGAAAATTTTTACCGTGGAAGAAGTTTTCAACAAACAAAATGACAAGATTTATGCCACTTCATCTAAGAAAGCGAAAAAAGTTGTTCCAAGGGTTCAACGTGGCCATCATCCCTCTTCCGTAATGGTTTGGTGGAGGGTCTCCCACCATGGTGTCACATCCCTCCATTTCTGTAAAAAGGGCGTAAAAACTGGTGCAAAGGTTTACCAAAAAGATGTGTTAGAGGGTGTTGTGAAAGGTTTGACTAATACCCTTTTCTATAGACGTAGATGGATCTTCCAACAGGACTCTGCTCCTGCGCACAAAGCTAAAAACACGCAGGAGTGGCTCAGAGTCAATATTCCTGGCTTTATATCAGCAGAAGATTGGCCATCAGGGAGTCCAGATCTCAATCCACTGGATTATGCTTTGTGGTCAGAATTGGAGAATATGGCTTGCAAGACTCCCCACAGAAATTTGGGAAGCCTTAAAACAGCATTAACCAGAGCAGCGTCCTCGATCTTCATGGAAATCGTACGTGCGGCTATAGCCCAATGGCCACACCGTTTGAAAGTTTGTGTTAAAGCAAAAGGCGGCCATTTCGAGTGAATACAATTTTTTTTAATAACCAATATTGTCTTCTAATAAATGAAATAATTTTGAATACAATATGAATATTGGTTTTTTTTTTATCGCGTTTTATATTTGTAACAGAACATATGGCAGGACTAGGTATAAAGGTTGTCAGGTCTATCAAAAGATCATTAACCCCAATAAAACCCCTTCGGCCAAAAGAGCCGATAATTCTGCCCAGCAGAAAACAACATCTCGCGTTGTTTCTGATAAAAATGTTACCTTTAGGCAACCTCCTGGTTATTTCCCCGTTTCATCAGGCCCTCGTAAAGCTGGCAAGCAGCCTGACAAACACCCCTCGTCAGGTCCCGTAGAATCAGCGCCTCTTATTGCTGAAAAGCAATCTGGCACCCCCTTGCTAGGCACTTTTCCAGCCTTAGGTGCAAATTATCCGGCACTTCTACAAGGCAAGGCCGCTGAAAGGTGCCATGGATTCACATATGCAGAAACCTCTAGAAACGGAAACAATCCAAGACATAATAAAAGAGAACCTGATACAAATCCAACAGAGATGCTCTCTCTACACTCACTGATGAATTCCGCGAAATGATGGCGGTAATGAAGCAGATGATGCAGCAAATGACTGCAATGACCACAATGTTGGTAACTCTAATGTCTAAAATGCCATAAATTCGATCGATTGATAATAGTCTTGTGGAATGCAAACGGGTTATCTAAACACAACCTGGAAGTCAAAACACTTGTAGATATGCATAATATCGACATTCTGCTTGTCTCTGAAACTCATTTTACCCGTAAGGATTATTTTTCTATACCGAACTATAAATTCTATCACACAATACATCCAGATGGTACAGCACACGGAGGCTCTGGAATACTTATAAGAAACAACATAAAACATCATTTGTCAAACCCATATGCAAGAGCAGAAATACAAGCCACAAGAATAGTGGCTGAAGATTGGTCCGGCCCAATAAGTATCTCCGCAATATATAGTCCCCCCAAACACAAAATAAGTTGTAAAATGTACAAGGAGTTCTTGTACACTTGGTAATACCCTTGTCGCAGGTGGCGACTACAATGCCAAAAACACCCTCTGGAGCTCTAGGCTAACAACAACAAAAGGTCGTCAACTTCAATATGCAGCTGAATCAATGAACCTATACACGGTATCAAGTGCACAACCGACTTATTGGCCAACAGACTGCAGCAAAATCCCCGATTTACTAGATTTTTGTGTGACAAGAGGTATTAAGAAAGAGACAGTGCAATGTGAATCCATTTATGACTTGTGGTCTGACCACACCCCAGTAAAGGTAACTCTGGGCAGAAAATATTGCCTGCATCAAGAAGTTGTGTACTCCATAATAAACGAACTGACTGGAATCTCTTTCGACATTTAGTAAAAAATAATATAAATATACACATTGCTTTAAACTCAGATAACGATATGATAAATGGAGTTGAGCAGTTTAATAATATTATCCAACAAGCAGCTTGGAATTCTACCCCTTTGAATGAAAAAAATATACCCGAACGGAACAAAGTTCCATTGAGTATAAGAGAAAAAGGGGCTGAAAAGAGAAAGGCAAGAAAAAAGTGGCAGATAACTAGATATCCGCCTGATAAAGTGGTGGTGGTTCTAAATAAGTTAACAAAAGAACTCAAAGATCTTAAGTGTAGAGGATAGTAGAAAAACTGATAGAGATCTGGAAAATTTAGATGCAACTGCAGCTACCGACTACTCTCTATATAAAGTAATAAAGCATACGAACAGGTCCATAAAACACGATCCCCCTATTCGAACCATACAGAATACGTGGGCTAAAAGTGATTCTGAAAAAGCTGAAACTTTCGCAAAACATCTGGAGAAAGTGTTCGTACCTAATAAACAACATGGTAACGCCACTTTTTTAAATGAGCTGCAAAACTTTCTAAATGAAGATTACCAGATGGACTTGCCTATTACACACTTTACCACCTACGGAGTTAAAAATATAATAGCTGATTTAAAAGACCAAAAAGCCCCGGGATACGACTTGATCACTGATAAAGTCTTAAAAGAATTGCCTCAGGAAGGCTTACAGCTTCTAACAAGAATATACAATGCAATCATTTTAAAGTTGTACATTCCGCCACAATGGAAAATATCTCAGGTGAAAATGATACGAAAACCAGGAAAACCACCTGAAGAAACCTCCTCTTATAGGCCCATAAGCCTCCTACCTATACCACCAAAAGCCCTCGAAATTTTATTTCTCCGAAGATTAAACCCCATAATAGAGTCAAAAAAACTAATACCTGATCCCCAATTTGGTTTTAGACAGGGACATGGGACGATTGAACAGGTTCATAGATTAGTTGAACTGATAAATAAATCTTCCGACACGAAAAAGTATTGCAATGCGGCATTTCTGGACATTTCACAACCCTTTGATAGGGTATGGCACGAAGGTTTATTATTCAAATTGAGGAAAATGTTACCCACGAATTTCTTCATTTTTCTGAAATCTTACCTACCTGAACGAACCTTTTTTGTTAAACACGGCGAAGACATGTCGGACATGCTTAAATCGCATGCGGGAGTACCTCAGGGCAGCATTATTGGTCCTACCTTATATTTGATTTTCACTTCGTACCTACCCACAGAAGAAGGAACTCTTATCGGAACGTTTGCAGACGATACAGCTGTTCTTGCCACTGACGTCAACCCGGATCAAGCATCTAGAAAATTGCAAAATCATCTCGATACCATAACAAAATGGCTGCAGAAATGGAGAATAAAGGCAAACGAAACGAAATCGGTTCAGATAACGTTTACACTTCGGAGAGGATGTTGCCCTCCCGTGTCTATTAATAATGTTGAAATACCTCAAACAAATGATGCAAAGTATCTAGGTATTTATTTGGACAGAACACTGACTTGGAGAAAGAATATATTTACAAAAAGACTGGCCTTGGGGGTCAAGCTAAGACCCTTAAATTGGCTTTTGAATGACAAATCCAAATTATCCCTAGATAACAAATTAAAAATCTATGAATGCGTCTTAAAGCCCGTATGGACATATGGAATCCGGTTATGGGGAACTGCAGCAAACTCCAACCTTGAAATATTGCAACGCTTTCACTCCAAAGTGCTGCGAACCATTACCGGTGCACCCAGATACTTCTCGAACAAACAATTGCATAGAGAATTGAAAACACCCTTCATAAGGAAGAAGTCCAAATACATGAATCGTATTCAACAACATCCGAATCAGCTGGCGTCTAATCTGATGAAAGAAATACCATTATTTACCAGACTAAGGAGGAGAATCACACAGGACCTGGCTACTCAGGACGAATATAGCAGTAGGGACACTCGAGGAAGTGTCAATGTAAATATTAATGAATGTCCAAGGACAGATTGTAATAAATCCAGAATTCAAAAAAAAAAAAAAAAAAAATTTGTTCCAGATATCTATAAATATTAAAAAGGAAAGATTGATATTTTTACAACACCTGATATACGAGGACAATTTTTTAGGGAGCACAGAATTGCGAAAAATTATTAGTTTCTTTGAGTCAGATCTGATGTGGAACATATGGATGGGAAATTTAAATTTAAATGTTTTCCAGTGAAGATGTTGCTGTTTCCATACCTTCTATAGTTTTGGAGATCACAATCAAACAGTACCAAAAGAGGTTTTGATGCAAAATTTTAATATCTAATTTGTTGATGTCTCAAATACGGTGATTACCATGAGTATGAGTACTTAGTTTTTTTCACAATTGCAATAGATAGGCATAAAAAAATTTTTATTTATAAATTATTTGTTAAATTTCATAAATAGGAAAAAGAAGTGAAATTTTTCAAATCGTACCACCTGGAGTATTATAATTCGTCACCACAGATGAAGTTGGTAAAAATTTAATTAAATTCCGAAGTAAAAAATGTAAATATTCTTGATGCATATTTTTTTTTTCTTTTTAAAATAAGCACAAGTCGTCGCAGCTAATGATTTTGTATCTGCTTCAAACTCTGGAGGGGTAAACTAATTTTGAGTCAAAACGAGCTCGAATTGATCTTCATATGGCGCAAAGTACCTCCTTGCTCAAAATAAGTAAGAAAATTATTCGAGGAAATTTCCGGACTTAGTTTAAGTACGTTCTATTTTGACCGACAATGGCGCGATGGTTATTAGTACCACCGACTATAGTTCGCACGATTCCAGGTGCAAACACGCATACGAACATATCATTATTTGAGTGACGTTTACCTCGATGTGTGCGACAAGTAGTTATGTAATCGACAAGTCTTGCCTCACTCCCGTTGAGTGAGTCTGAAAATAGAACACTTGTAAGGTCAGTGAATGTGAGAAGCTCTTCCATGTTTTATTAATAGGAATGAGATTTTTTTACGTTTTTCATGCGTAATCAAATCTAGTGAAATTTATCCAAATTTACTAATATTGATTAGATTTGGTGTACTTATTTTCAACCCTATTTCAGTACAAGTTTTGTTTTTTTGGTGTATGTTGCATTTATTCAAAATTAGGAACCACCATAACTATAGCTAATTGGAATGAAATCATAGAAGAAACTAAAACGGCGCATTTTTAAATATTCTTTGCGTATTATTTTGGAAAATAGAGCTGACGCAAGAACATAGAACATATTTCTAAATTAACGATATTACATTAACAATTGCGCAGTACCTCGCAGAAAACTAAATTTGGCCAGCACGTCAGTAAGAAGAATCCCATCATTTTTGCACGACCTTGAAAGCTTTATCCAACATAGTATATCATTCTAGATCTTATTTAGATGTGAACCGTTTTGTTCGATAACTTGTTGCCCTTCTGAACGTAATTCCATTATGCCTCTCTCACAGAAACACACGTCCCTTTCGCAAAATAGAGGGACAATCGGTTGTTTTACTACCAAAATCAGTCGCCACAGATGGAAACAGATAATAACCACTTCGTGCCAGGTCCGGACAACAAGATGGACCCGAAAGAATCTCCCAACCGAGCTCCCGGAGCTTCCGGCGAGTCACTATCAACGTGCGCTGTCTGGTTCTTCTTCTGTTACCCAAAGTTGACGGCTTCTGGGCGGTTAATTCCTTCAGATGCTCAATTGTTGCCAATATGGGTCCTAAGTAGTAGTTAAGCCGTAAAGGAGCAGCTCATAGTAGATAATTCTCTACCAATCCCACCAAGCATACAGTAAATGTTTCCTGACCGTTAATCATTACTTGGCCACTATTTGCGCCGGCTTACTGTGATTTGACCACGACCGTTGTTGTAGATGACCTGCATTGCATCACCAGGCACAACCTGCTTTAGAAATGGGTCGATTTTGTTGCGATTTAATAGTGAAAGTCGTTCAAAGAACTCGACATTTTTTGTATTCAGACTTATTCAAGAAGATATATTTTTTACCACAAAAAATTGTCAAATTTTTTCAAATATCTCTAAACATAAAAACAAAACTCCAGATATTATTTTGACTAATTGCATAGTTTGACTATTTGCAAGTTTAGTTTGTGTGTAAAATTTGCACACCTACGCTAGATTTATGCTAGGACTTCGAAATAAACCGCATACTACATGCTCCTGTGTTAAAATGCCTAAATACATATAAATCTTATTTTTACATTTATTTATATATGTATACACCTATGTATATAAACATATATATATTTTTGTTATATATATATATATATGTCACATATGTATTTTACATACAGTTGCAGTCAAAATAATAGTAGTGGCTTCATAAAAATGTTGTTTTGTTTCGTAGCCTCGCTGTATTTACATTTCTTGTCTAGTTTTTTTTTCATTGCATAGCTTAACGTAAACACCAAAAAAAAAACTAACCGTTATGTTTGCATTCCATTGTTCTTGTTGTTTTTACAATGACTAAATTCAAAGAAGAACAGGTTTTTGGCAGTCAAAATAATAGTAGTGCTGACAGAAGTCAACGAACTTTGCAAGTAAACACATTCTTTTTTTGCAAGCTTTGTATATTGAGTTTAAAAATAAATAATTTTTTTAGAAGAAGCATAATTCTGATCCATAAAGTGCTAAGATTTGTTTTTAAATGGGGCGTGGCGTGCATTGTACACTAGAAAAACGATTGCTGATAAGGAAGCTGATTTCGGAGGGAAAATCTTATAAAGAAGTGGAAAATATTATAGGTTGCTCACCGACAATGGTACGCAATGCAATAAAGTACACTCCAGTTAGTGAGACACGTGGCCGTCCGCCAGTAGTAGTAGTAAGGTACTCAAAACAAAACCCCTTTGCTGCCGCTACGGAAATAAAAGACAAACTTTGTGTGGAAGCGAGCGTGGAAACTATCCGCAGACGTCTTAGAGATGCAAGTTTGATAGCGCGAAGTCCAAGAAAAGTGCCATTGTTGACGAAAAAACATGTTATAAAGCGACTAAAATTTGCTAAGGACCATCTAAATTGGACCCCTGAAAATGGAGGAATATTTTGTGGACTGCCGAGTCTAAAATTGTTCTTTATGGCGGGAAAGGCTCACGAGCCTACGTAAGACGGCCTCCTAATTCAGAATATAGCCCTAAATTTACGCTGAAAACGGTTAAACATGGTGGATCTAGTGTTATGATATGGGCATGCTTTTCATACATAGGAGTTGGACCCATATGCTGGATCAAAGACATCATGGATCGCCATCTGTACGTAAAAATATTACAGGAAGTGATGCTGCCATATGCTGCGGATGAAATGCCTTTGATACGTACCTTTCAGCAGGTCACAAGCCGTCTAGCAAAACAGTGGTTTGCAGAAAATAATATATGCGTATTGGAATGACCAGCACAGTCCCCAGATCTCAATCCCATTGAGAATTTGTGGTGTGACGTAAAGGCTGTGATCGCGCAAAGAAACCCCACAAACAACAGTACATTGTGGGAGGCTGTGACAGATGCATGGATGTCCAATGGACATTGTCCATTCCCGCAGAAAGGTGTCAATATTTAGTAAACTCTATGCCACGACGGTGTGAGGCGGTAGTTGCCAACAAAGGGTTTGCCACAAAATACTAATTAAGATGCTTACCCTTCGTAATATACATTTAGCCCACGCATCAATTTATTTTAGTTTGTACTAACCATTAAATGAATATCACTACTATTATTTTGACCGGCTATATTTGAAAGAATTTGAATACTTTTATATTTTTGTAATTATCTTGAATTCTTTTTTTTTTGTTTATTTTCTAGAATTTATAAAAGGAACTATGTTAAAAAAAATTTAACTTAAAAATTTACAAAATTATTCTGAAACCTTTTTACTCCTTTAAAATTTGCGCAATACCCACTACTATTATTTTGACTGCAGCTGTATATTAAAAAAAAAATCATACGGCAACTTCCTAAAACCTCAAAACGCTATTTCGCACGTGGTAACATCATATTACATCCCATCAACATTATTCCGCTACGAGCGCAAGGGAAAAATAGGCTTAACTTGTACATAGATCAAATATGCAAACAGCACCAGGCGTTACAGAGGCAAAATTTGATCTTTTCTTTCTTGTTACCTTTTGCCCTCACACTCGCCCCCACTAAGTCTGCAGCATAATAACGCTGATGTTGTGGACTTGCATTGGGAAAAAGTTCAGGTCCGTTTGATGTTTTATTTTTTCCTTTGGTCGCATTTATAACAATTGTTTGTTTCTCTATCTGCCTTTAAGGCAATCAGCAGCAGACTCAGGGCACATCGAGTATACACAGCACAGCGACTGCTGCAACCGCCATCCATCGCGCACCAATCGTATTATCGTACAATGTCAGTGGGGCGACGGTGGGGTAGCGAGGACCATCATCGTTGAACCCATGTGCATGATGCTCTTTCTTAGTCACTTTGAATGCCTGCCTACATAAGCATATCAAAATGTTGTTGTGATATTGCCGCTGTTATTGTTGCTGCCTTGTTTTGACGTTATACTCGCCTTTTTTTCTTTAATTTTATTTTCACCCAGATGAACTTTTCCCCTGCAATTTAACGTAAAACAGTTATAGGTAAATAAATAGTGCTAGTTAAATCTTAAATGGGGAATTAAGCGATTTCTTGCTTAGTTAAGCGGAAAGTGAACTTAAGACTTGTATTGTGATGACTTTTCTTGGTAATAGACAGTACTCTGGTTTTTACGCGAGGATAATTTTCTAAGGCTGATTTGTAGGCAGCTGATTTCTGATATAAATTGACTGCACCTGTCACCTTATAACTTGTTAATGTTTTATCGTACATTTAGGACTAATCCAGAACACGGGTTCTGTTCTCGCATGGTAATCTGTTTCCTTCTGGTTAATTATGCGCCGTGTTTATTAGGAATGTTGTGTGAAATTTCACCCGGATGGACAGACTTACACGGTTAAATCGATAAATATGATTAACAATATATACATATATACTTTATGGGATCTCAGTTGAGCATTTCTAGTTGTTGTAAACAGGCAATCTCTTTATACCTGCCTATGCCACGGTGAAGTGTATAAAAACCACTTTATTCTACTTTTTTATGCAGTAAACAATACAGAAATTTTAGTCAGATGAACTGATTTTCACGTGCCTTCACCCAACATAGTTTTTGATCCGATGCAAAAGCAAGAGGGGTGCCAAAAAGGGGTTGTGGTATATCCCCACTTTCTTATTCAAAAAGACTCCAAATTAAAATACTATAAAAATAAAATTATAGCGTTCTGAAAACCACCGCTAAGATATTATAGAGAAACCTTTCATTTTTGCAAAATCCGTCAATTTATATGCGTGGTATCTTAAGTTAGTTTTTTTTTTTTAATCGAATAAAACACATTAAAATTTGCATCATATATTAAAATTGTTTATTGGAATCGATAAATTGGTCTTTGCCATTTAATTTTTAAAGATAATTTCATGTAAATGTTGTCCGCGGCTCCGTCTCAAAATGTCCATTCGGAAGGTCCAATTTTTCGTCACTTTTTCAATCATTTCGGCCTGTTTTCCACGAATAACGCGGATTATGTTATCCTGTAAGGCTTCAATAATGTTCGGCTTGTCCACATAGACTAACGACTTAACATAACCCCACAAGAAATAAGCACGAGGCGTTAATTCGCAAGATCTTGGGGGCCAACTCACAGGACCAAATCGAGAGATAAGCTGTTTACCGAGTTCATCCCTCAACATATCCATTGTTTCACGAGCAATGTGGCATGTTGCACCGTTCTGATGAAACCACATGTCAACCAAGTTCAACTCAGCCAATTGGGGCAAAAAAAAATGTGCGTATCATGGCTCGATATCGTTCGCCGTTGGCGGTAACATTTCTTCCACGGTCGTCTTTGAAGAAAAATGGACCGATGATGCCACCAACCCATAAACCCCACCAGACTGTCGTTTTTCGGGATGCATCTGTAAGTCATGTATGGAATGTGACTGTTCATCACTCCAGATGCGACAGTTTTGCTTGTGTACGTATCCGTTCAGCAAGAAATGATTCTCATCGCTGAACACAATTTTTCGATAAAACAGCGGATTTTCATTGAGCTTTTGTAAGGCCCATTCACCAAAAATTAGACGTTATGGTAGGTCATTCGTCATTCCATGATGAAGTGGCAGAGTATGCTGTACACTTTTCACTTTGACAGACGACGTTTGGACGCCATTACCAACCAGTGCTGCCAACCTGAATAACTTAAATCTTAAAAAATCACGATATACTTGATCAAAGGTATTAAGTGTAGCAAATTTGACTACATTCAATACAACTGCTTGAAAGATATGACACTGAAAATATATGGGCTCGATCAGTCATTTGTATGGGAGCTGCAGGAAAGAGCGTGATTAGTTGATCGGTTTTTCTTAAGTTTTACCAATAAATGAAATAAAACAAGTTCACATGCGAGAAGCATTTACAAGATTTCCCGACTACTTGACCACTCAAAGTGTTCGTCACACACATCGAGGAAACCGCCGCTCAAATAATGATAGGATAATGAATAAAAATCTATGTTACCGCACCCACTAGTTAAAAATTGCAGAGGAAAATTGAATCTAAAAAAGAAAAGAAGAGGAAATCATGGCGAATACTTGGTCATGTTTCAACATCGACAGCTAAGATGAATATTCGTGAAGAGAAACTAATGTTGCGTATTTGGTAGAATGAACTTGGTGTCAGTCAATGCATCGGAAAGGACGATATTGCCTAGTCGATTTTTGTCAAGTTTTGCAAATATTATATAGCAATATAATAAAAAATGGGTTATTCCAGTCAATACCGTCCATTTTTATTGTTACACTACTAAGCGAGCTCCTAACATGTACCAAATTTGACAAAATATAGTGGAACCGGATAGTAGATATGAAGCTAAAAATATATGGTTAAATCGGTTGGTTAGCCAATAGATTTTCCCAAATTTTACCAGGAATTTCAGAACAAACTAATGAACAGGCAATCAGGTCACTAAATCAGGTACACTGACTGAACGACACAATTACTGGTGCTTTCTGCCGAATTCAATTGATGAGATTGAGTCGAGCACTAAAGCAAAAACACGCCCATCACTAGTCAACACACAACAAAGTTATTCTATTGCTTGATAGCGATCGTCTTATGTTACCGCACCAATTGAAATCAACTTAGAAACCCTAAATTAGAAAGGGGTTTGTTTCTACTCCCTACATTGTTTCCCCCGTGAAGCATAAAATATAGTCCATAAATACAACATTGAGGATCGGTTGGAACCCATTTTCGTACATAATATTATATATAATAGAAATCAATTATTTTCCCAACAGATGACTTTAGTCATCTGCATCTTTCGTTGTACAAGTGCGACGGGTTGCAATAGACGGCACACAGTGGTTGGAGAAAAATGGAAATAAATCTGCAGTTTCTAAACGGGTGGTCTGATTTTGATGCAATTTCATGTAGTTATAGCAGAGGTGTAGTCGAGTTTAGTTTAAAAAGAAAGTTATACTTACATCTAAAGGGGGAAAGAAATGACACCAACAGTGCATAACTTATTACGTCATGCAAAAATAATCATTGAAAATAATATTCTTTTCTTAGGAGAACTTACAGAAGAACCTCAAAAATCGAAAAATCGAGACTTCAAGATTGTTCAGCAGTTTAGCTCAAAAAAGTGTTCTAGACAGACTCAAAATGAGGACTTTTTCTATAATCTTATCTTGTAATCAGACACTGTTTTATCATCTATGAAGAAACGTTAGATTTGTTGCAGAAATTTGACATTTGTAAAAGCAATAAATTTAAGAATTTGCTGTACCATTTAGATATGGAATACTGGGAATAAGATTATTTCGCTAAATTAAAACAACAGTTTATAAATTAAAAAAAAAAAAACAATCAAATATTAGGTAAGTATCTACTACCTCTTTATGGCAGAAAATATCAATTTTACTGCGAGGTGCTAAATTTGTGTTCAACAATTTTACACATGGAAAATGTAAGGTAGACATATTGTATATTAATGTCTTGGAAATTGTGTCTAATTTTCAGAAATGCACAACGTTTTTAAAAATTGTAAAATTCGTGAAAGATTTGTTGAAAAAAAGAAAAGAAATGGTTCCAGCTGAGTTTTCGTAAAAATGTAATGATGAAAACAACCCTATAAAATTTTTAAATTATGTAGTAAGTGCTAACCTTATAGAAAAAGTAGAGATTCAATAGCAGAAACCCCTAAATCCCAAAAAGCACTCAAAAATTCCCTTTGCAGAATTATTCACAACACATCAGGCCATAAAAACCAGGTTTTCATTTTTTGGTAGGTTCTAATTGAAACAATGCTTGCTTCACAATGTCCGTTATGAAGTTACCATTCAGAGAAATATAAATATGTTATCCTTTTCTTAACAAGTTCATTTTATAATTATAAAAGAATGTAGGTTTTTTTCGCAAAAAATGCTAATAATCGAGTTTTTTTTTTATTTTTAACTTTAATTACGTATAACTTTTGACTAGATGCTCCTTTTTAAAAATTCTTTTCTTCTAAACACTTTTTTGTTTGTTAATCAAACAAAAACAAGTTTCAAGTTTCAGAAACTGAGAAAAATTTGTTTTTACCATTAGCTAAAAAAGCGAACTAAGGTGGGAAAAAAACAAAAATGCTTATTTTAAAAGCCAAACAACTCCTAAAGTTTTAGAGATATGTTCTTTTAAGATCTCAAAAACAGGAATACATACAGGGCAAAATAATTTAAAATAATTGTAATAACAATTTTTAATCAGATGAAAATTTAAGAAGTTCTATAGTTTTAAAATTTTAAAATTCCCGAGGTGCCATACTTTGAGGCATTGTGCCACAACCCCTTTTAGAAGTACAAGGTTCAAATTTAAAACTAAAACTTAAAACTGAAACTTGACTACACTTCTGCTATAACCATATAAAATTTCACCAAAATCAGACTACCCGTTTAGAAACTGCAGACTTATTTCCATTTTTTTTTTTCAAAACCAACCATTGTGATTTGGCTTATTGTTTGAGCGAACTTCAAAAATGGACACCAGCAAAGAAAAAATATGTCATATTTTACAGCTTCTCCCCGATAAAAACAAAAACGAAAGCCTGACTTTCACTAAAAATTTGAATAGTTTTTAAGGTCCTGATAATATA
>JAHXMU010000037.1:550662-597927 GCA_019455685.1 Philornis downsi
TGTAGTAGCCAATAACGTGCAATTTGATTTCAACGATTTCGATCTGGTAACTTTAGTGTCCACGCCCTGGAAGGCCATTTGTCGCAAATGTCCGCAGAATATTTCAAATTGTCAAGTTCGTCACGTAAGCACTGTTTCGATTGCCCAGAAGCTAAACATTGCCCTAAAAATCGTTTAGAACCACTTGAATAAGACTAGATACAAACAAACCCCGATGTGTAGTTGTCGCACTAGCTATCGCAAAAAAAACTCATGGATTGAATTACCATTTGCAAATCGCTACTGCATTGTAAAACAATCGATCGGGTCCTACGAGAAAAACATAATATACTTATTTAAAAATGGATAATGGATTTTTTTCTACTTATGTAAAACGATTCTTTTTGTGCTCCAGACAATTGCGTTTTCTTGAGATAACCCTTTTGGAATATAAACCGCCTTCAATATGCACTGCATAATATCAAATTCCCTTGCCTTCCACGAATGTGAGTTATCTCACATTCAGTCTATTTTTAGACTCACTCAATGAGACCTACAGTTTAACGACGATTCCGAATATCACCGTTTGACAGACACGCAGAGGTGGCCGCCGCTCAAATAATGATAGGTGACAACATGTGGGATTGAACCTGCGATCATACGAACGATACTCGGTTGTACTCACCATAGTGTCACCGTCAGACAATACTATATGGCATAAACATTCTTGTAAAAACACTCATAAGTGATATTTTCGAGAACTATTAATCGCGATCGACTTTTAAAAAGTATTACCAATTGATTCAATTACTTTAACCATCACTGTAAGATAAACTACCTCCTACAATTGTTTGTGTCAACTTACAAAGCATTAACGTTAGGTTGCATAATTGTAGATCGGGTACGTTTTGTCCGTCCATCAATTGGTCGTCCATTCGCTGACGGCAATTGTGTGCCAAAATCAAATTAACAACTCTTGTGCTTTTTTCCATGTTTTACTTTGTATCTATCTATATTTGTATATTCGAGTTGGCAACATGAGTTTTCTTTTTCTTTGCTATTTCCTCGCATTAACTGTAAACATATAATACAGATGAATAGGCGGTAGCTACTACTCGCTGAGATCTGAAACGTTTTCGTCGACGGACGGACAAACAGCCGGTCAAGTAATAGACAACAACCACTGCGAATTTGCGGAAGAAATTGAAAGTTTTATTTATAGTTTAGCTAATTTTGTATCGCCACAATATGGTTGCTGCTACTGTACATTTAGTATTGTTACTTTTTCTTAATGTTCACAATAGCATTTCACATACGAGTATAATGCTCAAGGTACACGAAATGTGCGAATTTAATGAAATTGTCCAAAGAAAAAAATTACGAACAAGTGTACTAAATTAACTAACCACTTATGTAACTATCAATTACATCGGGTATGTTGTAGGTGTTGCAACATTGCCAAATCGTCACATTATATCTCTGTGTTAATATAGATTAAAGAGTAAATTAATTGTGGAAAAATGCTCTCATACTAAAATAACTGAAGGAACAGAATCACATCAAAATTCTCGAAATGCATATATTAGGGCATTCAATATAAAATGTCAACAGGTTAACCAATTTGTCAGGTATGTTCCAAAAAAGTAGTGGAATTAAAGTAAAATACGATTTGAAAAGTTAACATTTTGTTTCGGATGTTCTGCAAATGAATGGATGTTCTCATATGAAATGAAGTTCGAAAACAGAAATTGTAAACAGCTGATATTGACCTGAAAATTAAAATTACTTATTAAAACTACTATTTGTGATTTTTTGTGCATAAAATTAAAGGATAAATAAATACTGAATGCGGTGTTAGTGTCCACTATATACCAAACCAATGAATACGCAAGAGCAAAATTACAAAGGCGAATTTTGCGGGATCACTCAAATCCTCTGGATATAGGCGACACTACGTAAGTACACACATGTATGTACTTAAGTACATTCAATATACTTTTATAAAAACTATTACGTTTTTACAAAATTATCGCTTCAACAAAGATGCATTTTGTAACATTTTACATTGCATAAAATTGAGACTGCCCAAGTCATCCATTCCGGCAGAACTACAGCTTGCTGCCACATTAAGATTTTTAGCAGAAGGAGGATTTCAACGAGGGGTCGGAAAAGACACTAATGTGGCCTTAGCACGGAGCACCACCTGCAAAATTTTAAATCGAGTGCTTATTGTTCTAGAAAAATATATTTGTCCTAGGTGGATTAAATTGAAAATGACAGTTGATGAACAAAATTTGTCTAAGCGCCACTTCATGCAAAAATTTGGTATTAACGGTGTAGTAGGATGCATTGATGGAACTCACGTGGAAATTACTAAGAAGCAAAAAGATTCCACAATTCTTTCAATTTTACATGGTGCCCTTTTTCCAGGTCTGGATTGTTTTGCATAAAATGTAGCATTATTGCATTCTGCGTTGTATTCTTGTGTTTTCCCCTTCAAACAAGAAAAATTTTTATTCAACCACTTTGATTTATGACCACTTTTATTTATTATACTTACATGTTTACTTGCAAAAATGTTTGTTTCACAATAAAATGTCAAAGTATTTTTAAACCACTTCTTTTGCCTAAAAGTAGTTTCTAGAACAATGCAATTCACTACGATTTGATGATGAAAACAGAAATGAGAAAAGTAAAAAGTAAAATTCAGAACACCCAAATGTCAAAGTAGAATCTGGAACATACCTGTATGTATCAAAATTAATGTGCTATTTGTTTCAAAATCTCTATTTCCGAATAAAGGCTGGTGCAAATGTTAACTTTTCATGGTGGAAATGGTCGTGAAGTTCGAAGCTAAATTTTTTCACAAAACAATACTATGTGCATATTTCAACGAGGAAAACTTTCTAACACTGATATGTCATCGGTTGAATTATAAGCAGGTGAAATGAGCAACTAATTTCATAATTGTTTTTAAGCTTTTTGATGTTTTGTTGCAGTAATGAAATTATAATGCAAAAAACGCAACATTTACATTTTACAGATATACGAGGTGTGTTAAAGAAATAATGTGAATTTTCATTTTTCTCAAAAAATATTTATTTATTTATCAATTTCTATTTTATCTCCTTCAAAGTAGTCCCCCATCAGTCCAAAACCGAAAATAAAAAAAAAACCGGTTAAACGGTTGTTTTTATCACAATCCATATGTTCATTTTTTTTAAATATATATTTTCAAAAAAAAAAACATGGCACGGCGAATTCGAAGATAAATTTTTTCACTATACATTTTTCAAATTTTTTCACTGAGAACTATGAGACTGGAGGATTGGGTTTCCACATAAATTGTCCATAATCTTATAACTATTTGATGTAATAGATTGTTAAGACAATATCTGAAATTTTTATAGCATTATTTTAACCTTGGCATTTTGTATCTTTTTGGCAACTCTGACTAATCGATTCCTATATCTCATTTCCAAGTGAAAATGAATTAAAATTTATTGTGACAGAATGGTCCACTCAAGGAAAAATGTTTTCAAAAATCTTGGAATTTTTGCTAATTAACAATATCATCAAATGCGGAAATATGTGGAAAATTCCACAATTCAAATTAGCAAACAAACTATGGCTGCCGTGCACGAATCCACTATCACGTGAAACTGACATGTCTTTCACAACACATACGTGAAAGTGAAATAATTCATTGGGAGCTGCACAAACAACTTAAATGATAACCTCAAAAATATTACGATGTTGATATGTAAAATTTGTTTAATCTTACAATAGCCATATTTTTTCCTATAACAACTTAAAATGATAAACAATTTGTCATATTTGTTAAAAAATGTGTTCAGTCCATTGACGATCTGTTTACTTTTTCCATTTTCAATTCTGCCAAGTGTGTACCCGGTGTCAAAAATCTGTTGGCAATGGTGCTGACCACGCCAAGATTGTGAACATATGATACAAATATATGCCTACATTTGTACACATATGTTTATTGATCTGTATATATGTATATATATGTAACAATGTACACATCGCTTACTTGCTTATATATATATGTTGATTATATTCGTGGGAATTTGAGAAACAACAACAAACAGCTGTTTAATATAAAATTAGCACTGCAACAAAAAGCATTTAATCGAATCAACTGGCACGGCTTGGCCATAGAGATGGTGATGATAATGAGCGAGCCCAAACGCCAAGAAACCTCAAACAGCCAACCAGCCAACTCTCAGTTTGTGTTGTTAACACGTTGATAGCGTATGAATCAATATTCATTTTTATAAAATGGGATTTTTTTCAACCATTTCAATTCAAATGCAGTCTGTGCCAATGGGAATTATGAAAAGTACCCAGTTTTGTTTTGCTTTAAATATTGCTTGACATTTTTGTCTGTATGCGAATTCATATGAATTCAAACAATCCGCCACTCAAATGTCGAATGGGCGGATATTTCACCGAAATATGTTTCAAAAAGGCAAACTGAATTCCTATAAGGTATGTATGTTGGATATGCGAAAAAAAATTTTGATGCGAAGGTAGTGTGATGATTAACTAGAGTCAAGTGTAAAAAAAGTTCCTTACATCAGATGAAGATGGAGTGAAGAGATTCTCGCTGTTCATTTAATTAATTAATTTAGAAACGTTTAACTTGGCAACTGTAACCGAAGAAGCTTTCCAAATGAAATGAATAGGAAATATGCTAGAAACCTTAGAATACCAACAAGAATGGCTTCTCCCAATAGGAAGACATACCGTTTTACTTTCTGTGGGAAGGCCTCTCGAAGGCATCCAGATATAAAACAAAGTGTTGTTGGTTGATCATCAAAATAGTTCGCAAGAATAAAATAAAAATAAAACGAGTTTACAAAAAAAATTATAAAAGTTTAAACGCAGAGAAATGTTTGAGTTTGGATGAAGGGGAGAAGAATGGCTAGTAAGCAATGAAAGTAGTAAAGGAAATTCAGTAATTAAATTCACTCTAATTTTGTTATTACTTCTTAAGTCATTCTCAATGAAATAATAACTACTGATGCATGTTAACTTTTTTGCCCTGAAGTTCTCTTTCCAATAACTTTTTGATATTTACGCTATACTTTTTGAAAACGTCCAAATTAAAAACATCCACTTTTTCGCAAGATTTTAAAATGTTAGTTTTATCAACATTGTTTAAATTGTTCTAACAATATTTTAATATCATTTTTACCTTCGGAATGTCTTCATGAACGACTTTAGCTGGAAAGTCTTTGATACTTTTTGAAGCCTTCTATAAGGCATACATATTCAGAAGTGCATAATGCCTCCTTCAGCAAGACCTTCCCTAAGGTTTCCATAATGTTTGCTTTTTTGGCAGTTCGTCTTTCTTTTAAATACCTTCTGCGAGGTCTATTCATGGAAACCGATTATAAAAGACTATCCCAAAGTATCATATAATTCGAAATGGAAAGGAATAGGTAATGTGAATGGATCCTAAACAGAGCTGTCCTTCCGTGTTATGTACATCCCTAGTTTTGAGCTTTGTTATGGATGACGGCATAGTCTTTGCTTCTTTTATTTCCAATATTTTCCTATGTCTGTCCATCTATATTATACGATTAATGAACACCTCTAATTTAATGATTTTAGCTCGGTCTGTCTTGAACATCGGTATCACTTCCGTTGTATTTCTGCTGTGTTATATTCCTTAAAAGTTCGAGTTTTGGTCATTTCGGATGGCTGATGTATTTTTTTTTCCACACTTTACTGGTTTATTTCATAAAATTAGGGATTTCATTACAACGGGGACGAAGATAAAATCTCCTTTCTTTTCCCTTTCACCAAATTGAAAGAACGAATATCAAAAAATTTCTTTCTGAATTTACTCCAATAATGTGGTGGTCTAGCTTTATCCGTCTGTTCTGGGAGACGGAAATATAGTTGTCACCTTTCCGCCTTGTTCTAGAACGTAAATGTAAGAATTTTGAAAAGTTACCTTTTGCAGCGCATTTTTTTTTTTTGTAAAAATGTAGTTTCAGCGATTTGCTAAGAGCAATATTTCTTCCCCATTCCTAACCTTGTTTATCATTATAGGTACGGATTTCGAAACATCACTTCTTATTGCGTACCTACGCTATTAGAAGGATGCGCATCATAATTTTTTTTTTATGCCCGGGTTATAGTTATACTTTTACTATAGTGATCTCTTAAATAGGCAATTTTTCCAGTATGTGGTCATCTCCTTACGAATTTCGAAAATGATGTCATCTTATTTTAGCAATTTGACACTATCAAAAATTGTATTATCTTTGCAATTAGACTCCGTGTTCTCTCGAACATATTTTGCCAGCCTGACCATATTTTGCCAGACTTATACCTATATTCTGTGCAAACCCTCACGATTGGATGCCCCATTTTCGAAATACAGTGATTTGATGACGTGATGTAGAAAGTTGTGTAATGTATAGATGACCGTTTCTCATTTCGTACAAAGATGTGCGTTGGCTATCCACCCGGTATGTGGGTTACCTAATGCTCTCGATATTAATGCTTTTGAATTAGGTGTTCCTTTCTGGATGCAAGTTTTTCTCCCAAAATGTATATAATATAAAATACAAATCAAATGGTTCGCATCTTCAGAATCATTGAATGAATCAAAATTGCCTAAAAGTGGCCCACGAGTCAAAATGAGATATACTGAAAAAATAAAAATATCATAAATTAAATACATGCGACCAATTTTTATTCGATAAAACACCACCGATATGAAAATGTTATCTGAAATACACAAAATAGGAAAAGGAGAATTAAAGCGTTTTGGAACTTGGGACTGAGGAGCGACTCTCGTGCCATAAAAGCGACATACTGTAAAAATAAATAAGTGTATTCAAAAACATTTTATTTTTTAAAAACTAATTAGTTATGGTACTGCCCTCATAGTTTAGAACGTTTAGATATATTTCTACATATCATGCATGTGCAATTCCAAGAAGATGTCATCCAGAAACAGCGGTGGAACGTCTATTTTAATCAACTATATTTATTTATTTTCTTACTAAAAAAAAAGTCACCAATATTTACATAGCCAAAAACACAAATTTTTGTTTCTGAACTGAACATTCGGAACGTCCGCTAATGGCAAATTCTTTAGCTATTTGATACACCCTACATTAAATATGAGGTCATTCCATGTTTCAAATACAGCAAGAAGTTGCTTCTCACTTTCTGTAAGTTAATAACTCGCGCTCAGTTTAGTTTAGAACTAGATCCTTACGTTATGCATAGACTTTTTAATAGTATAAAATTTACAGATTTATAGTTAAATAATATTATGATAAGTTACAATAATTTAAGCCTTAAATGACGTGCAAACAAATAACAGTTCATACTAATGAAATAATCTTACATAAAATAATCATTAATATCGATTAATACGAAGAACCAACTTGCCAATTTGAGAAGATTTTCCTTGAACACTTAATATTTGAAGCTGTTATTGTTGAAAGTCGATTCCGATTAAAAGAAACAGATGTAAAACGTCGACGCCATGCACTACACCTATGTAGTCTCTTTAAAACAAACGTATAAATTACAATGTTTCACAGACGCAGACGCAGATGCAGATGCAGATACAGATACAGACACAGATACAAATACATATACAGACACAGATACAGATACAGATACAGATATAATTTTACCTTAGTCAAACACGATAAATGACAATTAAAAGTTCCCCCATATACGACACAATGACATAAGTAATTATATGTCTCCAGAGACAAGATATAATGACCAAATAAAATCAAGATCGACATAACGAAATAACGTTCTACATATTCATCAGTCATCACATCATACTGCTGTCACAAACCTTGATCCCTATAAGTGAAAGGAAAGATTCCATCTGCTATCTATTGCCAGCAATTACATAAATACAACTGGTAATACCCTTAATAATTTCAATATACGACATAACGAAACATTACAATTTCAGTTATCCCATGTAGTCTATGAAAAAGTAGAGATGGGACGCTAGTGAATGTGGGCATGCCAAAAATTTGCCATATATGTATATGAGAGCTGCTAAATCTCTCCGATCGAGAAAATGATCAAATTGTTTAAAATTCTAAAACATTTATGGAAAGCGGTATCGACAGTAAAATGTAAATTATTATTCAAAAAACCGGCAAATGAAAAATCGCTAAATTATCAAACCAGTTCAGAACATGTGGTCAAGTGAACCGACATACACATACCTCTACCTAACATCCTTTTGCGGCTGAGATATAATATTCTCAGATTCTCATCAAGAAATATTCTAAAGTACAACAAAAGAATAAAAATTATAATACTCTGAAGCTATCGGGTTAGAAATTATAGAGCGGCCACTGTTTTTTTTTTTTTTTTTTTTTTGTTAAATCGGCCAATTTGTGTGGCTGATAACAGTAGCACAGAACCAAGTTTACTAAAAGTCTGATGCTTGCAAAATTGTATGACATGAAGTTAGTGCTACCGAATAAATGAAAGATATGAATGTAGTAATATATGACCCAAGTCAGGTAATTTGTACCGGAGTTATGAGACAGAGACGTGATAATAATTTGTCGACTTCCTTTAAGTTTTACGAAGAATTACTAATCGATGCAATGGTCAAAATTTAAATTGCGGTAGTCAGCTAACTAGAATTTACAGAAGAATGACTGAATTTCGGAAAATCGTATAATTTATATAAGAGGTGCCAAAATGCGTCCACCAATAAGCTCCGTTTTCAAAATTGTGTTCAAAATGCAAACTAAATAAAAATATGAACCAGAGAATACCTGCATATGATTTAAATCGGTCGTTTTTATGGGTATATCCGAAAGTGTTTTATAAAACCAGTAATATCGACAGCAATTTAGGTGTCTACTAGTGAGCCGAATAGATGGGCATCGGTCAGTCGACTTCGAAAGCCATAAAACACATTTGTTGAGAAGACACGTTATATTTTAAATTCTTGCCCCTGGGCGCTACATTTTTGCAAAATTTGCATTTTACCGAGGCTTCTAAGGGTTTTGAACAAAGTCATACTTATAGCATAACAATTGAATACTGTGATTTTAAGTTGGTGACTGTTTCCAATCTGGTGCAAAACAGAAAACAATTCCTTAGCAACTACTACTGAACTATTTAAAATGTGGTTCCACATGCTTTAGGCAATATTTCACAGATCGCCGGCCGAAATCAGAAAAATGACAAGATTATAGTTCATAAATGTTGTTGTTTTTTATTTATTTCTTTTTGATTTTCTTTCAATTTTCTAAAAGCAGTGGTATACGTAATGGTTTCATTGGATAATACAAAAGATTTAACAGAGAAATGTGCATTTATTTTATTTATTGATCCTACAGAATTTTATAAAAAATGCTTTCATATATATATATATAAAAATATATATATACATATATATATATATATATACATTGACCGATTTTCCGGCGGCGTTCTGTGTGTGTGTGTGTGTATGTTTGTATTTTCCACATTATTATCTCTGGTGCAAAATTGAATATTAGCAAGCTTTCTACAGATTTTCGATTTCACATCATTACGGCGTCATTTATTACGATTTCATGGTCTATTTACCACGCCCAAAAGTTGAAATGAAAATAAAATTAATATAATTGAGATTTTTGTTTCTGAATTAATGTGCAAAGAACAAATAATCGCAAAATAATGGTCAATGGTCTGAAAAACATAATAATAATAATTACATATTAGCTGAAAATTCTGCCAACGTTCATCAGAAATTTAAAAAATAACTCAGTACTATATGAGCAAAAAAAACCTGTTGAAAAAATTGAATTTTTTTTTTGTCGACAAACAATCACGTTGTTTTGTTAATAACTGAGATGACAGAACTTTTACATCTTCTGCAAACAACTTTTAAAAGCAAAGCAAGGCGTCATTGGAACGTGAGAGTTGCGACCATTAACGAACGCGGATGAGCATCAAAAAAGAGATGTTAATAAAAAAAAGACTAAGCCAAATTTCAGATACTCCAGCGTTATTTTCCGTCATCGTAAAAATTAAATATATAAAGCGGTGCCTTTTTGGCGAAAAATACCACAATCATTCTTTTATGTTATCACTATTACTATTTGGCGATTATTATTCTTTTCTCGCAACTTTACATTTATGGGAGAGTGCTAGATTTGAAATAAAAATTAACTTTAACTTTTTTTTGAAAAACACGATCCTACAGACATATCTTTTAAAAAGCTGTAGTAATGAAGAGAACACGATCGCTTAATTTATTAGGGGAATACAATCAAGGACCTTTATGTTCCGTGTCGTTTCTGTTTCGGCATTGCAATTTTATTTCAAAATACATTAGAACTTTTCACTTCGCGCATTGAACCGTTCCTTACCAAAATTGATTCAGCTTCTCCATCTCAGAACATAATGAAACACATATTGTGATTCCAACACCTGAATCTGTATTAATACCTGACGAAGTATGGTTTTCTGGCACATAAAAAGACCTGACGCTAAATTGCACAAGGTAAAAATCAAACTCATCGACCATATTCGTGGAAAGAAAGCTCATGGATTTTGCACCACAATAACGCACCATCTCAGTTTTTCAACGGACAGAGAATTAAGAGAGGTTAGGAAGGAAAAAAAATGTTACTGATCTCTAAACGTTGAACATACGATATGATCCATTTCCTTTATATTCAGTTGGATATGGATAATAAGGGTTTCAACGATATTAACGCGGTTTAAGCCATTTGAGAATTTTAAGTTTTTTTAACCTCATTATTTTATGAATCAGATATTATTTCGTGAATGCATTGATATTACGCTACTTAAATGTATCCTTCAATATACAGCCGATATCTTGGCCTAAAAAATGAAACATTCCAATAACACATTAAGCATCGTACTCGTATATACGAGTATCAAGATTTAAAGACCAAATTCCTATTTTGCAAAAAGTTCTCGCGGAGGAAGATCGCTGAAACGATCAAATGAAATGAAAATTAAATTATGAAACAGTATAAGTTGTTGCTATGCTGATTTTTCACGGTGAAGGTCCATACAAAAAATGTTTATTGTTTTTTTTTCTTTTTTAAAGTGGCACATAAATATTTTTTATTTGTTCTTTTTTTCTTCCAATACTGAAGTCAGAATAACCCATTTGTTCGACAACACCTTTGTAAACTTCTGAAATACGTACATCTTCTTCTATCATTCTGCAACTTTGTCTTCATAAACTTACTATATTCTTCTCCTAAGTTTGTATCGATTGCTAGTTTTCTCTCTAAACTCAACAATCTACTGATACGACATTCTCCTTGAATCGCCTAGCTCCGCATCTTCCTTGAATGGTAACTTTACAATGAACCGAATACTGTCACTTAATGTTGTAGTAGTCGCAAAAATTTCTTCACACACGTGATCTTCAGGCCTTCCGTCTTCCGTAGGTATCTCCTCCATCTCCCAAAATCTTTCTAAGTCTGTTGTAACTGCTGCAATTACTTTCTTCGTTGAATCTTTGATATTCAGCACACCAGACAGCATCCAACCAAGTGTAGTTTCCTGTCCAAGTATTTTACCCCATTTTCTAACACCAGACTGCAGAATTTCTGGAAACTCACCAACACCAATCACCAAGTCGTCTCGATCCGACTTATTAAACATAGGATCTGCCAAACAATAGTTATCCCACGTCCGCATATCCTCTTCAAATGATTTATCGGGCTGCACTGATGTTAAGCTGCTCACAACAATAGCTTGAACACTACGAACGACTTGACTTGAAAACCGTGGACGCATTTTTAACTTTATTGACGACTTTGATACCCCTACCACCGTATTTCCAAGGCCAATTAAATCTATTCGCTCCCTTGTCCTGGGTAATTTCAGTATTTCCGCCGCTTCCTCAGATATTGAAGTCCTTTGTGAGCCTTGATCAATGAGCGCTCTAAATAACATCCGCTCTCCACCAGCTGCCTCAATTTGCACTTATGCTGTTGCTAACAATGTCATCGCTGAACCTTGTTTGGTTACCATATTCGTTGTTTTGTTGCTGCTTTGACGTTGATCGGGCTGTTTTCTCATCAGTTCATTATTATGCAAAAGAGCGTGATGTTTTGCTCCATACTGATCGCACTTCATATAAAATTTGTAGCACTTCTTGTCCATCCTGTGACCAAGTGGATCGCCTTATTGATCCACTTGCTCCTGACTGCTACTGACTGACCTGCAAACTTTCGGCAGTCCTGCAATATGTGTCCTGCTAAATCGCAGAACGCACATAACTTCTGCGATGTTTGGAAGGCATTCGAAGATTTTATTGCCTTTTGAGATCCACTACTACTCCTTTTATTGCTAACAGCTTCTTGTGCCGAGTATTGTTATTCCAGAGAGTTCATCACATCCTCCAATGCCTGTATTTCCTTAGTTTTCTGGGCACATTGCTCATACCACATAACCTCATCCTAATCCAATATTCCTCGCTAGGAATGAATCTACATCCTCCAAATCCATTCCCATTGATCTAAGGGCTTGTTGTCGTATCCAACGCATTTTTATGATTGACACTGTCTGCAAGTGCACACTAAGCAGATCGAGAATCCTGTCGAACAATGATGAGAACAGCACCTGTTGTTGTATCTTTGATTTAGCCTAGTCCATGCTGCTTTGTAATTTTCTTCCGTTACCTGCAGATGTCGTATTATTCTCGAAGTTTCACCTTTTACACTCGCTTTTAAACGATAGAGTTTCTTTACGTCTGACAGCATACTGCTTTCATCAATCAGCCTTACAAACAATCCACTGAAAGCCGGCCATTCATCAACATTTCCATTAAATATTGGGATTTTTATTTCCTCGAGTCTCACAGCTGAGGAACTCGTTTTACAATTTATTTGCTCCTTTTGGCTATCCAATACCCCCACTATGTCGTAATACTCCTGCCGGGCGTCTACGAGAGTATTTTCAATTTCATCGTCAGCTAAGCCTTTGCACAAGTCCCTGCAGTTGTTGTTCCAATAATCCTTTCTTTGATTCAAACTTTGCCGGGCTCAACTGATTAAGAGATATTTATATCTTTTATTTTTCGTTCAAACGGTTCAATCCTCGGAAGAATATTCCTATATCTTTGTTATTTTCCGTGGAAGCTTGGTGGTTTTCACCTCTAGCTGAAGTGCTGGCTATTTCCACCATCTTAGAAGTGGGTAACTTTGCTCATCACAACCCTCACCTACAAACTCACTTAACTTCCTTTTTAATTCTCTGTATAAGGCCTCGGTTTTTTCACCCATCTCCTGTAGAGAAAGTCCTGCAGCTCCGTATAATTTCTATTGATCCTCGCCCACTCCGCATCAATTGTTTTCTCGTACTGCTCCTTTTTTGCACCCCTCATCATCTCAGCATCACCGATCTTTACGGCCACATTATTAATAGTTGCCGCTGCATGCCTCGGTTTTCTTTGCTGGATCTTTGTTAAACATTTTTTTCGTTGTTGTTTTGTTCGTCGTTTAATTTGTTATAAAATCTTAAATTTTATTTTTATTTAGCGAAACTGACACTGGGTTTCAATGTTCTCAATAAAGTCGCGATGTAACTAACTTAGGGCACTTATTTGAAATTTATACGGGCTGTTTCCTTGCTCGAAGGACCAAATGTACCCAACTTTTTTAACTAACTTTTAAATGACAAGTCCGTACGCGCTGAGTTTCTCTCAAGAACTAACTTTATTACATTCTAAAATATTCTTACGAACTATGGGATCTTACAGTACACGAACACATTATTGATATACATTATCACTAACGCTCCTTGTAGCATGCCACACAGAGCGGCCGATGATTTCGATATGATTTCGATGAAACTTTTATTTCGTTATAATGTTTGAACAATGTTATTTAAATGACCGCTTTTGGATTGATCGCAGAGGTGGATCGTTTTGAGGTTGTATTCGAAAAAATACAGTCCAACGACACATCTAGACCATAATGCAAACAGTCACTCTTTCCCGATGCAATGCATTTTACACAATCATTTCTAAGTTCTCCGATATCCATATACGACAATTTTGTTTGTTGACGTAATCACCGAGCGAAAAATGAGCTTCAGCTCTGAAGAATATTGTGTTCAATTGAAAGTCTCTGTTTAAATCATTACTTTTGTAGTAAGTTTTAACTATTTTTACCCGTTCTTCGGATGTTATATGATCCATATTCGTAAATAGCAAACCTTTCACTAAATAAATAACACTTCAGATGACAGGCAGTTTACAGTTGATAGCCCTGCCAAGCAGGCGGTTTTGAAACCACTAAATAGATAAACCTATATTTTCTTCAAAAAAAAAAAAAAAAAAAGATAAATAAATAAAATAAAACAAAAAAAGTAAAATTGTGAATGTGGAAAAATAAACAGAAAATAACAATTCAAAAATATTATCTTTTGTTTTCTGTGCATTTTTGTACTTTTTACGCTTATAATAAAAAACTGGTGATTTTTAGACACAGCTCCATATGTTGGGATTGTAGGCTAAGTTTATCATTCCGATTGAAATACTACAATGACAAATAACACTGACATCCCATAATGCACGTACGCACATACTTATTTATTATAAGCACGGTAAGCGGTGCTGGATCGCTTTATCCAGATATTTTGCATTACAATATCTTACAGACACCGGGAGGTTCGTTCCAAAATCCGGTGAAATCAGTAAAAATTTGGCACCGCAAAAATTAAATGCTTCTCTGAAAAAATGTGTTTCTCTTTCAGGATTTATTCAACAATTTCCAATTCATTAATTAAAATGAATCATCGATGTAGGCGATGTGTACCTATACAGTGGCCGACAAAAGTCTACATACAATTTTCAATTCTGCCAGTTAACATATCCAATAAAAATGATTTGAAGAAAACATATAATTTTTATTAGAAAAATCTCATTTCAGTATGAACTCAAAGACTTATTTATGAAAAACGTAGAAAAATGTGTGATAAATGTTTACATACGACCTGCAAAATAACATAAACAACTTAATTTAAACAATGAAATTATTTTGAGTTATAAATTTAGTATTTGGTTAGTCCCTCTAAAATCATCTATGAAAGCCTTCCAGCTAAATTTTCTAATACAGTAAGTGTTGTATTTTGTCTTTCTTCTTGATGCTTCTTCTACAGTATTGGGACACTGTTACTCCCATATTTGTTCATTTTATATTCCAGAATTTCTAAAACGACGGTGTGCACGATTGTGTGAAGCATAGGGCAGTAGTCAACGCTTAACTCCTTTAGTTGTGTGTTATGGATCATTGTCTTATTGGGAAACACAACTATCTTCAAAGTTTTATTATTATTGACTCAAGCTTTTGAATTTGTTCCCAAAATATGTATTTATTGAAAATGATTCATATTTCACTTAATAATAAGCAGATTTCCAACTCAAAATGCAGAATCGGCACATCAAACCATCACGCTTAAACTTCACTTCTTTTCTAGCATGACATTCGGCAAATTCCAATCGAATTTTGCGATTTTTATCGCTAAGTAAAGAAGTTTTGCGGTGTGTTCGGCTGTGGAAACGTTCTTTGATGCACAACTATAACCGATCTTATCGCCAGCTCTACGATTTAGCTTCTTTAAGCAGCCACAAAGCTACTTACTTTGAATACTATCATTGTTTTTTAAAGTAATTGTAAATAGTTTCGGCTGCTGTTTTACTGAAATTCAACAATTTTGATGTTTCACCAAACGTTTTTTTGCTATGCTATATTTTACAATTAATTTGCAGGCATCAGCTGAAAAAATCTTTGCGAGGAGCCATTATCGCAACTAAACCCTGCTTGAACTGTCCGAACTTCAATTAGTACAAATCATTCCAAGCTTTAAGCACTGTTCTAAGATTGTTTTTAACCCCATAAATGTGGAGTTAAAAATACTCATTTCCACTGGAAAGACGTGCTAAATCCATATATTATGTAGGAGAAGAAAACATATATAACATGCCCATTTATCTGGATATGGGGTGATACATCATCCTCCACACTGTGAACTGCAGGTGTCAGGAAATCAGTTCAGTTCTTGCACATATAAGGTGTGTTTCTCAACAATAACACCATTTATCCAATAATTAAAAACGATTTATGGTGGTAGTTGATAGATATAGGGAAAAACATACCCTGTCATATAGTACTGTGTCTAAAAGTTTTCAATTTAAATAACGGCATAAAATTTCAGATCTTCCCACATACAATAGTTGTCTTATCTTATTGTTCTATTTTTTTTTTTTATTATTCAAGGTTTAAATTTACATAAATTGGAGTTGTTCCTCTCCACACTTTCCGAAAGAGTAGCATTAAAAATGCTGAGTTTAGTTCTTATATAAACAAGAACTACTTAACCAAATTGTCGACTTAACGCCATATAATCGGTGATGCCAAACACCCACTCTTCTCAAGAAAAATTGATATTTTTTTAGTATTTTTCAATTAGAGCGTTGCCTTAAGTTCATGCTTACATATTGTTTTTAGTTAATGCATAAATAGTATAATTGTCGAAGAAACACAAAAAATGGTCATTAATCCAAAACTGGATTCAAATTTTCCCCTGTTAAACCGAAACACGATCATGGAGCCATATGGCCATACTTCAATGCTGATTATTCATGGATAAACTCATGTTGTGAATTTAATGTGATCAACTTGAGTTGCTTAAACCGTATGAAACCGTCACTGGGGCTCTATATCTAACAAAACGTATGAGTTTGCCCAGAGCACTCAAGGAAAGATGCGCCAATCATTACTTCAGACTTGTCATGTCACTACTTAGAAATCCTCAATTATGACCTTCTACCAGCAACCGCCGTATTCGTCATAAATTGCTTTTTCCGATTACTGCTTGTTCCAAATGGTGATACGTGCCCCATCACATGAAACAAAAAATTGGGGTTGATTCCTGAATAACCTCCAAAGTTGAAGTTTCTTATCGAAGCTGTGTTCGTGTGCTGTCGGAAAGATAACCTAGAAATGGACAATGTTTTGAAATATAACCAATAAATGACCAATATTTGCCAGCACTTATAATAGCAACTTTTAAACGAATTCGTGTCACAAGATGTCATTGTATGAAAATCTTAATTTCTGCATCTGCAAAATCGTTCAAATTTGCTTATTATAACGAGTGTAAAATTTCTACATAAGACGTATCTTTCCCCATATAGGTTTGCTGCCTGAGGATATATATAACAGATTTATGGCGTTTTTTTTTTGTTGATCAAACGAATGAAAATTAAATTTTTCAAAAAAAAAAAATAATAATAACTTATCAATCGGTTCCCAAATCGGTTTCCTTAAAACAGTCGTGTATTTGAACATTCTAATCAAATCCTTGCATCTGATATTTTCCTTAAAAAACATTGCTAAACACCAATTTTAAAAAATTTGCCAATTCATCAAGTATTGCTTTTCTTTCTTGTCATTCAAATTCAATCGCAACAATGTTGTCTCATGATTATCGTACATTGCAATCTTGTGCATACTATTTATTTACATCTATTTAGTACATCGATTGCCAGCTCAATTCGATTATTTTCTTTTCGTTTGTCACTGTTTGTCACTGGCTTTGACATTTCGCCAATTTTTGAAGAAAATTTGAATAGCCCCCTACTCACACGATGCGGTGGCACTGTTAGTGTCACTCATTCTTAATGATTGGATGCCAGTAATTGTGAGCGATGTAAATTTGTTGTTTAACAAGTGAGCGGGCGCTGGGTCTTAATAACCAAATTTTTTCAAAACGATGATTTTGACATGTTGCATATGTAATTAAAAGTAAACGAATGTTCGATTTGATAATAAATCATAATAAATTTTTGCAAAAATCTATTATACTTGCCTGAAAAAGTTAATAAATAGTAAACGTACCTGAAAGAAATCAAAAGAAATAATTTAGTATTTGAAAGGAATAATATAGAAAATTAGAGAAATGTATATGAGCATGAGCATGAGATTAGGTGATGTTAACCGCACATTCGGGAAAATATTAAACAAAACTAAAAAAAATCTGTTTATAACTGCAATGAAAATATTCTTTGAAATAATAAACGGTTTCACACAATTGTTGTCAATCTACCAACGAAGTGAACAACAAAAGTGATAAAGTGGCATTTCAATTCAAAAATTAATCAATTTGCATCTTGTTCAAGAAATCCTCTTTTATTGTAAGATAAAAAAGGTAACAACTGTTGCATATTTTAAAATAGCGCGCAATTCTATACGCTCTGTCAAAAAAGCACCGAGAATTGGTCAATAAACGCATAAACTGCTTATTATTCATTCAAATTTATTGTGCCGCTTTCAAAGTAAACCTTCCATCTGAAATATTACACTTGCGCCAATGAATAATTAGGTCACTAAAGCATTTTTCAAATGCGTTTTCTCGAAAAACTACAGTTGTCGCTGCGAATTTACTTCCATGTTCTCTATTGACTAAAAAGGTTGCCTCGAAGTGGTAATTTGAGTTTTGGAGACAGATAACAGACGTTATTCCGAAGTTTGTTGAGAGGTTTGCAAGTCATATTCGTAAATTCACGTCTCATCGTCAGTTTTTAAGCGTTTTGTGAGAGTGGGGTCGAAAATGATGGTTTCTAGCAAATTTTCAGCGACTTCTAGGCGTATCCCTCGGAACTAGTCGAGCGGTGACGCGCTTCATGTTCTAATAATCGTATAATTTGGTACGAGTGGATTCGTGAGGTACAGAAAGTTCAGTGACTGCATTTTTCTCAAATTTCAATGACGATTTTCAGTCACCATTTCCTTCACTTGATCGACGTTAATTTCATTTGAAGACGTTGATGGCCAACCAAAGCGAGTCAAATCTTTCACCACATGTCGAAGGTTTTTGTGTTTTAAGCCGATTCGTCGTAAACCGTAACATTCCCAGCGAATCGGCCAACAAAATTCTTTTTTCAATGCGAAATTTCTTTCTTCGCTATTTTGTCCATTATAACTACTGCAAAAAACATTTGAGATGAACCAACAAACAGGAGATGGTTGCGCCAACTTGGCGACAAAAAGAATTTCGACGATCGCCTTTCAAGCGGACTTTTTCACTGATCAATTCCCGTCATTTACAGAATGCTAGATTATACTAAATTTTATGTAATTAAATGCAAGATATGGATCTAGAAATATGTGGGTTACATTGGGTAATTTGTGTGGAAGGTATCAGAAGGGAAGTGGTTAATCTGTCAATTTAAGTAACTTCTGTGAACGAATATAAAAATTAAATTTCGATAAATAGATCAGTTCGTATTGAAATTATCGGAATGAAATTATCCATTTTCATTCTCTGAACTTGGTTCACGCCCGGTGTGCATCAAATTTAATTGAACTGAAAATGAAGATGTGGACTAAACCGACCATTTATTTAGAAGTTAACAGAAAGGGTCGATTATCTACAAGCTTTGCAGAGTATTATAAACCAATACAAAGAACAGAAATCTAGGTTACTGCAGTCTACTAATTAGTTATTACTGAGGAAACATTGAATTTCAGAAAACCAATAAATTTGTATGAGAGGTGTAGAAATTCTCTTAATTTTCATTCTCTGAAATCGTTTTGCCAAATACATGACATGTGACAAATTTGGCTGTATTCAATGCAATTGCCTCAAGTCACTCTAAGATTTTACTTTCCAAATGATCCAAGTGTGCTAAATTTCATTAAATTTAGTGTAGCTAAATAAAAGATTGCTGCTAAGAGTACGCAGGCAAAATCGGTCTTTTGTATAGGAGGTAGCAAAAGGGAAAATGTTAATTGATCGACTTTCTCACATTTTGCCAAGCATTATAATCCAATGAAATAGACAAAAGTTCAAGTTACTGCGATCTACGGACGAAAAATTTGCATATCGGAAAATCGATCAAATTGTATGGGAAGTACCAGAAGGGCGAGTCAATATTTATGGCAGTTACCGCGTTCATCAACCAACGTTTGGTTTAAAAAGTAGCTTGCACTATAAATCATTCCTTATTGGTGTTAAATTTGTATCGTTGCAAATGATATGTCCTCAATTCCTTTCGTGTAATAATAGATTTGATCTCGGAAAGAGGACAACAACTGTCGCATTTTCTAAGGTAACACGTAATCCCACAAATTCTACCATAATCTATCACCAAAATAGTGATATACGCCCATTTTTTAGACACACTATTTGCACATTTAAAAGCGTATTATTTTCAAGCACCATCACGTCATAACTTTTTGCGAACAAAACTTATTTTTGTGCTACGTCTTTATAAAAAATATCCACATCATTGGAACGTGATTCATATAAAATTTCCTTTAGACTAAATAGACAGATTTTATCTAGCACAACTGCCAATAACAGCTCAAGCATCACCACATTTTGATAATTGCGTAGTCGCGGAGTATCAGGCAACATACGATCATCGTATGTCATCATATTTCACACCCATTTTTCTAATCATTGATTACTTTTTATAACAACAATTTGGCAATAAATTACTTGAGTTGATATTTGCCAAAATGTTTTGTTATCAGAGCACCAGTAGAATATTTCCAAACTATTATAGTATTATGATAATGTGGTTGACTGACAACAACTACATAAAAACAGCTATTTGACATTTTGTTTGGTCTACGACTCTAGAGAGCGAAGATTAATTTAGATCCAGACATCTAAATGGTTTTTATACTGACTATAAATGAATTTATTTACTGACTGACACACTGACAACAACTACATAAAAACAGCTATTTGACATTTTGTTTGGTCTACGACTCTAGAGAGTAAAGATTACTTTAAATCTAAACATCTAAATTGTTTTTATACTGAGTATAAATGGATTTGTTCATAACTTTAAAGACCTCCCTGCTTCAATATTTCAGTATATATCAACTAACTGATATGGGAGGCAAATCCGATAGAAGGTAAAAGTGTTTTTTTGTTTATTAAGTTAAAATTTATCAATAAATTTCAAGTGCTTCAAATCCCTCTGAAATCCAGTACATATCAATACTAATTAGCGTATACTTCACACTAAATAGTATTTAATCATTCCATGGATAACATGTTCGAGCCTTTCAGCAATCTGATAAGCAATATAGGAGCCAATACAGGAGTAGCCCACTCAAGTTCAGCGTCTTCTTTAGGATACATCAAAATTATCGAAACAAGGGTTCTATGATCAACCCCCTCCAGGGCTATAAATTAGATAGTTTCATTTTTACTACGTAGTCGGTGAAAATCATTGTAGTGGTATAAATGTATCGAAATCATTCTTCTAAGAAGAATGAACCAAAAACATTCTGTAAAGAAATATCAAAAAAAAAAACAAAAAAAAAAAACGAAATTGTGCTGCGGGGAATAATATACCGAAGGTTATGCGGATAATTCTTATGATTTCTCAATGACCAAAGTCGGTTTGTTTGAAAAAATTAAACAAACCAGCTGAAACCGTTTAGTTGGGAAGAATCGTCTGAAATCTATATATTAGGTGGATTATATCGAAATTGTGATGTTGAAGAATTGATCAAGATCGGACGAATCGGAGAAAAATTAATCGATATCACGCTTGATCCAATAATCGAATCAAAATCGAAATCATATTTGTAGCGAAAAATCGATCGATGTTTGACTAAAATTGCTTTGATGAAAAGAATAAAAATTAACAAATACATCAGTTTGCATAAATCCATTAAAATCGATTATATCCGTAAATAATTTATCGATCGTCTAAACACAGCGTTTAAAATTTGGAAAAAAAAACATTCCCATTAGAAACTGCAAAATAAATTTAGACAAAGTTTAGACAATTCCTTCATATCATACGTTTGAAACCATGATTGTGATCTGCTTAGATGGAACATGTTGATGGGTGAATATTTTTAGGGTAATAGTAGCTAACACTGTGGCTCTTTTGAACTAAGCAGATTATTAATAAATCGGGAATGTGTATATGAACGCACTGCTGGCAACCATCGTACAATATTTCTTCAAACTAATTCAAACATGAAAACAACATTTTTGGAAAATTGAAGTCCAATATTTCAAAAAGATTTGGAAGTCTATTACCAGCATTCAAAAGTAGATACACGCATTGTCTTAGTATAAAAATATTTTACACTGCACTTACTAATTAATCTAAATTATTAAGTCCCCGGAATATTAAACTGTCACCACATACCGGTTCCCATTGCCTATTAATTTATATTTTTGTTTTTTATTTCAATTTAAAAAAAAAAAGACAATACAACTTTTGTCTAAAACTTGATATTTTAAGAACATTTTTGTTTGCAAAAATATCATAAAACGCCAAACCAGATATGCAAATTATTCGGACTCAAAGCAAAAAATAGCATAAAAGTCGAACAAAATGTCATCACAACGAAATTGATAACAACAGCAGTTTATAAGAGTTGATGATGACTCAGAAACATTACTCAGAACATATGACCAAGCAATCTGAGAATCCTTTTTCATACATTAAAGGTTCAATCTGATCCAAATATAAATGTCTTCAAAAAGTTTTTCTCGGATCTACAATTCAAGTTTACATAGAAAAATATGTATACAAGACGAAGTTCGTGACCAAAAGGCTTCCTTCTCCAATTTGTATCACCCTGGCTATCACATGGATCCATACTTCATCCATATTTAACAATTAATTAATAAGTAATTATTTTTTTTAAATTGTTTCAAGCTAAGTTCTGCTGTCAGTAAAAGCAATATCCATCTTAAGCCCAGCATACGGAGAGCATTTTAGTCGCAAAATGGAAATAATTGTCACCTTTCTACAAATTTGGACAATCAAATTGAAACTTCTGCAATAAATATAACATTTTCCATAAATTAAATTCTGTTAATATGGGAACCTTCCGGGATAAGAATACTTTGTTAAATAAGTAGGTCAATTGCAGTTAGCGGAGATTTCGATTTTAGATGTAGATGTTATTAAGCGCATCGAAATACAACAATAGCTTTGACTGGATCATATCATATAACTGAACAAAAACGCAAAGGGCGTCCAAGACAGTTACGCAAGGGTATTGAAGCCCTATAAAATACAGGGTGGCGCAATAGAACGTGCATATTGCATCATCTTTTTTTGCGGGGTAAAAAAGGAGCGGGCGGAGGGGCGCGTACATCGTTGGGTTGGCAGGCTCATGGAGTTTTAGTCGCTATGAATCACTTCGACGGGAAGCGTCGCGCATTTTGCGTGCGTGCATTTTACGAGAACTCTCGTTCATATATTGCTACTAGGCGACTATATTGTACTGAATGTGGACTACGGCGAATTAGTGAAGCTCCGAGTGCTAATTTAATTAAAATATGGGTAAAGCGTTTTGAAGAGACCGGTTCAACATTTAAACCACAAGCAAATGGTCGTCCAAGAACATCTAGGACCGAAGACAATGTTGAGAGAGTTATGGTGTCAGTACGAGGAAATCCACAAATGTCGACTCGCAAGAGATCGTCTGTCTTACAATTATCACGACGAAGTTTGTAACGAATTTTAACATTGGATCTTAAACTGCATCCATATAAGCTGCAATTAACACAAGAATTGAAAGAGTCTGACTTCATAGCAAGACTCGCATTTGCTAATGAAATGCTTAATCGATTTTCCAATTTTGACAATATCATTTTCTCTGACGAGGCTCATTTCTTTATGAATGGGTTCGTAAACCGTCAAAATTGTCGTTACTGGAACAGTGAAAATCCCAAAATTAAACACCAGAAACCATTGCATAGTCCTAAAGTGACAGTATGGGCATCAATATCTGGCAGAGGAATAATTGGTCCTTTTTTCTTCGAAAATCCGCGGGGCCAAAACGTCACGGTTAATACGGAACGCTATGTTAAGATGTTGGACGGATTTTTGGCTCCAGAAATTGAAAGTTCAAGAATAGTGAATTCCAGAACTTGGTTCCAACAAGATGGAGCTACCTGTCACACATCAAATGACTCCATGGCGGTGGTGAACCAGATGTTCCCTGGCAGACTGATTTCGAAAAGAGGTGATATCCCATGGCCCCCACGTAGTCCAGACTTGACGCCTCTTGACTTTTTTTGTGGGGATACCTCAAACACAAAGTCTACAGTAATAATCCAAGAAACATCGTTCAGCTCAAGGAGAATATCCGTGGTGAAATGGCAGCCATTACACTAGTATTACTGAAGAAAGTTTTCAATAATTTTCGTTTGCGGTTAGAGGAGAGTAAAAATCTAACACTTACACAATTTAAACCACAACACATCAATAACCACGCCATAAACAACTAAACACGCATAATTAACAACGCATCAGCGTGGCAATTTTACTCTACATTTGATTGTTAATTTGTTTTGTACTTGATCCCAAATGTGCTATTAATGGTGAATTAATAGACAGCTCTTTTGCACATCCTTAAAAGAAAAATGCAATAAAACAAACGCGTATGAATATTTATTAAAATATTAGCGGTACAAATCTTCCATATTATAGACAGAATAGAACTTGTTCTACTTGCTCGGATTTCGGTCTATTAAACCGGCTTGTTAAATCAAATATTTAACAGTTAAATCCGACCTCATTGAGTGGAATCAAACTTCCATCCAATAAATTGAACTTTGATCCCCTAAACTGAACTACGGTCTGTTAACTCGAATATCGTTCGATCAAGAGTGACTTCGGCCTTCGGTCTACTAAGTCGAAGTTCAAGTCTATTAAGTCAGATTTCGGTGCATTGAAAAGCTATTCGATCTCTTTAATCGAATCTTGATCGGTTAAATCGGAAAAGGTTATATTTAATCGGGCCTATGCCTATTAAAGCGGATTTAGATTTATTAAAATGGAATTCGGTTTAGTAAATCGGCATTCGGTATGTTAAATAGGAATTAGGTTTTGTAAGATGATTTCTATGTCATTCAGTTGCACTTAACTCCGAAACTCGGATTTCGAACTTCGGCCTATCGACCCCGGTCGCTCAAATTGGTCTTTGGTCTTTTAAATCGGATTTAGTTCGATTAAGTATCTATTGATTGATCGAGTTGGATTTCTGTCGAACAGTCGAGCTTCGATCTTCTACATGAAGACTTTTTAATTTAAATCAGACTTTAGGGTACAAAATCTAACTTCACTCGGCTAGTTGAGCTGCTATAGCAAGATACTGTTCGTTTCAACAGTGCCGTAGATTTTATATTGCACCGGCCCTTGTCTAACATAATATCCCCCATCCGTATTACAGAGTAACGTGAACTTGGTTCGTCAACAAACGTCGAGTTGCAATAAATATTGAATCGTTGATATTCTCCTGGGTTTCTGATAGATTTATGTCGACAAAAGCTCAAAAAAACAAACGTTTTTAAGTTGTCGTTGACGCAGAGCTGATGATAAAAACCAGAATTGCTGGCAACCTATAATTAGTGATAACAGTTTCCCAAGTTTCAGGTTATCATTTATCGATGAAACTACATCAAACTGCTCACAAACCAGAATCAGCGATTGTGAATCATGTATTTAACCCCGATTCGCAAACCACAAGCGATCCTGAGCAGCCGATGAAATTTAAATTCTAACCCAAATCGGAACCGCTAACAAACCCAAATAAATCATTGATGCAACACCGATTTAACGAAGAACCTGGATTACTGATACGGATCTGAAATACCGACAACCATGACAGCCATTCTTATACGTTCCACACACGCGGTCTGAATAAGGAAAAACTTAGTAGTTCAGAACATGATTTCTAGTATTTCCGATACAAATCGACCAATGAGCTTCGAAATTTAAACACACTATAACATCTCACAATTTGACCGGCTTTGCTCGAAATCGAACCATACCTTCTTGTGCCTATCATATGAAAGGATCTATGGTCGTCGGAATTTAATATCACTAAGATACCCTTTTACATGATTCGATCTTGATCTAACTTTGATACATTTCTGATTTTCCCTTAAAGTACAAAAATCTATTAGATGATCTGATTCTATCCAAACTTTATATAACTTAATTCATTTATTATTGCCCCTTAAATACAACTTTTGGAGGGAATCAAACTCCGAAGCAAAAAAGAGACCCTAGGAAAATAAAGAAAAATCGCTTTCTTGGTTTCTGGTTCACCAAACTTTGCGTCTTTCCTTCCAGAAAGCTAATTTTCTACGTTGCACAAACGTTTTTCTTCTTGATTTTTATAATGTTTCAAGGATAACGACGTAAACTACTAAAAAATGTTTTCATTCAACCAAATTTTAAAATGTTTTCGGCTCTTCTGCTAAAAACTTTTCTATAGAAGTATTAAATAACAATTTTTTTTAAGTTACGACAAAAGGTTTTCGAACCATTTCTACACTGCTGCATTCAAATATACCTATAGTTAAATCCATGCATTTGGTACTCGGTTAGATTTTTAAAAAAGTTTTGTATTTTTTAATTGCTTATTCCCCCTTCTAAATAACACGAAAGGGATTTAACAATTTGGTTAAAAGTGAATTTTTGGGAATTATTTCTACACAACCATCCAAACCCGGCTTTCAAGTTAAACCCACAAATGACTTTTTGGTTTCCCCTTATCGGTTTATGAAGTTAAAAATTATAATTCTGCTGGAGAGTAGACAAGAGCCAATGACGCCAACCTTCACCAATTTTAGAAATAACCAATTGGGTCGAAACTAAAAAGGAAACTTTTAACTTCTAATTTTTACAAATTATGACTAAACTAAGTCATCCTCGACAACTAAAAACTATTGAAATTAAGAACTGCCTGTGCGTTTTGTGGGGAAAATTTGCAGAAGAAACTCTTGCCAATACGCAAACTTTGATACCTACAAAAGAACAATTAGTGTCGCAAGATGCAAGATTACATGCTTGATATAATGTCCGCAAAATACCGTAGCTCATCTCGGTCCGACTGCAATTTCGAATAAATCCGTCAAAGGATTTATCACTATGAAGCAAATATAATTACGAAGACAGGGGAAAATGTACTCCTTTCACTTTCCGTAAGGGTTTGCCAAGGTTTAGGGTATGTTTTGTTTGAGTAAAGTCTTGTTTGTCCCGTGACAACACAATTTGGTAAGGAAAATCAAATTTAATAATTTTGGTAGTATTGTCTAACGTTTCCTGTTTCCCATTCTCCACCCATAGAACATTCCTCGAAAGAATACAATCCTCGAGAATCTGCAGATGAATTCCATTCAAGTAGCGTATATGGAAAGATAAATATTACTCACAAGGGGTATTTGTAGGCCATACATTCAATGTGCACAGCATCCCCCATTTGGTTGGCGTAAGAAATTCATGACGGCGAAAAATATAATGTGTCGTTTTGTGTTATCCGTTTCGTTTGTAAATTATATTGTGGTTATATAAAATACTAAAAATATAAACTACTACATAAAAGCCATGAGCCCCTCGAATCCCATTGCGGTGATAAAAGCATCACTGACCATACTTTGTTGGTTATGATGATGCTACACGATTCATTGTTACCCGCCGGCGGCGTTTTATAATGGATGAAAAAGTTCAAGTTTTGACCTAAAAAAAAGCGTTTTTTTTGTGGTGGATGGTACCGGAAATTGAATTTAAATTGACGTCAGAATTTATAATTTGTCTCAACGAGAAAATGCAATTAGTAAACAACGAAGCACTTAAATTCCAAACAACAAAACATCACTTGGACTACCTTCCTCTAAATAGCAGCCAGTAACATATCCCTGTTCGCTATGCAATTTGTTGTTTAGCTACTTAGAGAGATTTCTTATGTAGTACAATAAATATACGGTAGGTGGCTCACAGATTATTGCAATAAATGCCGTTATTAAAACAATACAAACATACGCCCTTGCATTCACGTATGAGATATGGGAGAGCTTCTTACAGTTAGTCGGCTTACACGCATTCTATTTTTTTTAAGTCTCAGTTTGATGGGTAGTCGACTACACGACTACTGCAGGTACCAAATACACATATGGCCGAAAAAATAAGCGCACCTGCTTATTTTTGCTTTATGTTTAATTTTAGTTACTTTGACGGAAAGTAAACACGGCAATTATTTTTTATTTAAAAAACTTTAATATGGTAATGCCTTTAAAAGTAAAAACAAAACTGGGGCTTTTCCGTTGTTTTCATTGTGAATTAGTTTTGTTCAGGTATGATTTCAGTACTTGGTCAAAATAATAAAACCATTGCTTAATTCTTTAATATTTGCTCAGTCTGATGTAGTCTTTTGTAGTCTATTTTACTGTTGTTTATCTTTATTCATAACAAAATATATAGTAAAAAAAAAACAGTCATGGGTAGAAAAAATTATTTCAAGACTAAGATATAGTGGTCAAAGTCTTCGTTCTATAGCAGAAACTATGAATCGGTCGCCATTTGGTCGTATTTGGAAACGACTATGCCCGGAATGTTCAACGCCCTAATGGTAAAAAATTGAATTTTCGCTTTACAAAGAAGACGGTCAAGCACGGAGGGCGACAATATTATGATCTGGGGTTGTTTCTCATTGTATGGTGTCGGTCCGATACATCGAATTATCGACGCTATGACCAGATTCCACTACAAAGATATCTTGGAAAATACGATGTTGATCTATGCTGTGGAAAGTATACCTCTTAGATGGGCATTCCAACAGGATAGCGATCCAAAGCATACTTCTAAGTTGGTAAAGGATTGGTTCCAAGATAATAATGTTGTCCTTCTTGACTGGCCAAGTCAATCTCCGAACCTCAATCCAATCGAAAATCTTTAGGGAGAATTGGAAGGGAGGTTCTTAAAAATAAGGATCAGTTATGGAATTTTGTTCAAAAAACTTGGTATGAAATATCAGTAGAAACCTGCAGGAAGCTTATTGCCAGAATGCCAAAAAGAGCCATCAAAATAATTGAAAATAGAGGTGGATATACCGACTTTTAACGAAACTCAGCTAACTTAGCAGAAAAATCTTTATTTTTTTACTTTTTTGCTTATTTTAACTAAACGTACTTTTTGTTTTGTCCAATGGTTTTTGATTAATTTCTTACTTTTTGAAAAATACTGAATTTAGTTTTATGTTATTGTTTTAGTATTTATTTTATTTCTAATGCTATAATAAAATAAATTAGTATTTGTTTTTCTTTCAATTTAAATAAATTTTCGTCTACGAGTCTTTAAAAAAAATATAGGGTGTACTTATTATTTTGACCATATATGTATAGGGCTACATCAGGAATCCAAGTACGCAAAATCATGAAGCGTTCCACATTTTTTGTGATATAAAGTGCCCAGTGGGTCACTTTTGGCAAGCAGAACTGAAGGCTGAGGCGACTGCTAAAATATATAGTTGTATTGGGAATTGAACCCGCAATCAAGCAAACGATAGCCGTATATACTAACCATCTTGCCATGGTCGGTCACTAAAACTAACATTATGCAATAATAAAATCTGTTATGTTCAACTAATTTCAATATCTTATATGTGTACATTCTGTTATAACAATAACCGGAATTGAAAACAATTCGTACCATATCATATGATTATTTGACAAGTAATGAGAGATTTGTTTCTGAGTTTGACAAGCAATCCATTCAATGAACGTCGGAATGGTGCCTTCTACACATCACAACAACACATCAAAGTCGATTAAAAGTCAAGATAGTGTTGATTGCTTTCTTTGATTATCATGACGTCGTGCACTTTGAATTTCTGCAAATAATTAGATAGTAAATGAAGAATAAATTAATAGGTTATGCAGCTTTGGAGGGAGAAAATCCATTAAAAACGCCAGAATCCATAAACAAATCAAAATGCGTTTGAAAAATATTTTGATTACCGAGTTACTCGTTGGCATATGTGTATTACTTCGGAAGTAGCCTACTTTGAAGACGATACAATAAATTTTAATGAATATCAAATATTTTATATGTTACTGACCAGTAAATTTTAACGGAATATATTCAGAATATATGTAATACATCGTATGTCTAGAGACAAAATTGCCAAAGAACTCCGCATTAAAAGCATTTTGCCATGACTCCTATACAGCGCCTGCTTTAAATTCACCATAAATTCTCACTATTTTCTTTTAGCATCCATGATAAAATACTATCTCATAGAATGCGCAAAACCTCAAAGCCTTTGTCGGTATATAAGAGGAGCAAAAGGAACTGTTCTGTGGCAAAAACTATATCATCGCTCATAATATATTCCCCATTTGCCGTATCAAGAAAGCATGGCGAATGACCCAAAAAAGACAACGTGACACCGTCATTTATTAACATTTCTAACTCAGGAGGTGCAAAATCCCGGCTACCCTATGATGAATTATTGGGATTACAAGTAAGTCTCTGACACCTTTTTTCAAAAATTGGTCATTTGTTGTGAACAAAAGAAACATTATGTACCTATATTATTTAAAATATCGTCCATTGCTAATCATTATCTTTTTCCATCTTTCTGGTAGTATACGAATCCAGGAATCAATCAATTTTTGATACTATTTGAAGTGCTGTTCCAACAAGCCATGTGACATCGGTCGGAATGTCTAATGAATACGGCGGATAGGAGAGGGCTTTCCAGTTGAGGTTATCCAAGTAGATTTTGATCGACACTGCACTGTGAGCAGTAGGATTATCATGCAATAGATTAATTTTATCGTGTCTTGAATAATAGTGGGCGCCTTTTTCCTTGAATACTCGGCCCAATCTCATCGATTGTGTTCGACAGGCAGCGGTTGTAATGGGTTCGTTAGATTTAAGCGCCTTACAATAAACTGGACCAAGTTAATCCTATCAAATACACATATTGGACTTGACTCTCAATGCTGAAGCATGGACACGTAGTCTCCACGATTTCCGCTTTTCTGGGTTATCGCAGTGGATACATTTTTCATCATCAGTTACGATGCAAAAAAAAAAAAACACTTTCGTTTATACCTGGCAAGCAGCATTCGCATTTGTAAAATTTATTTTCAACATTTCTAGGCGTTAAGCAACACAGTTTCCTTGCTTACGATTTTAAACCATGTGAAATTGCTTGTTGAGCCACTCCTAACATATTTGAAAGTTCCTTCTTTCCTTCTATAATGATTCCAATTCCACAATTTCGTATGCCTTCCGATTTCCGCTACGTTCCTTATCTTCGGCATCAAACTCACTGTTTTTACACTTCTCCCACTTGAAGCCTGGTACTATGCAGACTTTTCGCCGTGAAGCTCCCAATAACAGATATTGTCTCTGCAGTGTAAACTAAATTTCTCCGCTATGTTTTCTCGCGACGCAAAAACATAATTTGTTCCGATTTCACTATTGGAAATATTACGATCTCGTCATGCCATGTCTGGCAATTTCAATCATTACTTGCTGATGAGGTCAAATTTTGTAAAATAGCGGAGATTTATTTGTACTTTGATTTAAAAGTAAATTATTTTGTCTGCAGCGGTATTCGATGATTGGTCAATGATCGCTTTAAATAGGATATAATATAATAAAAATGTCCATATTTTATTTTATTTTTATTGATTTTTCTCAAATTTTGTGCCAATGAAAAGAAATTAGATCAAATTTCTTAATAAACAAATTTATTATATTGTTTAATTAAGTTAACCAAAATTGGTAATACCATGAAGTCAGTCCTGGAAGGCTTCACACACTGCACGAATTGGACCTGGTGGTATTTTGTGCCATTCTCGACGAAGAGCAATCTTTAAGGCGTTGACCGTTACATATTTTTTATTTGATACTTTGGCATCCAGAATAAACCACATGGAAAAGTTCACTGGGTCTAAGTCCGGGGAATATGGTAGCATTATTGTGAAGGAATGAAGCTAGGAACATTTCTTTGTAAAAACATTGGTTTCCACGAGATTTATGGGATAACATCAAATCTTATTGAAATGTATAATGATTTCCAAATCTAATTGATCATATATCCAAGGCAACAAAGCATCGTTTTAAATCTTTTCAAGAGAGCAAAAGGTCAAGCTCGCCTCCAACTTGCGAGTGGATGAAAGCCTTTTGTGAAGTTGTTAAATCTTAGCATTTTGTATTTTGCAGGGGTTCAATCGTACTTTATCTTTCAACATACGCCTCATGTTACGAGCGGACACGTTAAAATTTTCGACAATTGAACTGCGCTTTGCCGTAGATTGAGTTGATGTCCACCATTATAAAGGTTTTTGATGCAATTTGTAGTATTCCGATACACATTGCAGTGTGTATTATTGCGACACACAAACCTTTTGTTCACATGCAAATGTCGTAGCTCATTAGCAATGGCTGGCTGCGATTTTCAAGCCAAATATAAACAATGACACTATGGCGTTTGAATTTCATCTTAATAACTTTTTTAATTTCGATGTAACAGACTAACGTATATCAAAAAATGAGCGCGCCGTCATTAGTCGGTTGCGGAATATTCCTACAGAAGCGTGAAGTTTTTAACACTTCGAGTGACTTCCCCTGTAGAATAGAAGGTAGGATGTTGATTCTCCACGAACACTTGCAATCATGTAGTTACTCACGAAATTTTCAAAGAGTTCTTTGTCACATACAACTCAAAATAATACAAACGCATAACAATGGCGCGGATTCTTTTTATGTCGATAGCCGGAAACACAACAACAAAGTCGGTGGCACCTAGCAACTAAACAGCAAAGCTACCAAAATGCTTGCTGGGCATAGTTTGCATCAATACAGCACCACTTGAAGCTTAATAACTATCAATTATCATTATATGATAAGACACGCAATTGACATCACAAATAAAAGCTAACGCATGAATGTTTTGCGTTTCCTGTATGCGAAATAACACAAAATATTTATGGGATCAAAGATATTCTGTTTTGACTGTTTAGTAGATTTCTGTTTCGAATATTTAGTAGATTTATGGAAGGTTTCTTTTTTAAATATTCTAATTATTTATATGTGATTTATGAGATTCGATGCATTTGCGCTCGATTTTCAGCAAAACTGCAAAACTGGTCTTCAACCTTTAAAACCACTCACAACTTCGCCATTCGCTGATGTTGTCGACAAGACACAAAACCGCTAATTATTCACGGTTACATCTTTTGTAAAACAACGGAGACGTATTTGTGCTCGCAATACTAATATGCACACTAATAATAATATGAAAAAATTGGAATTGTTTGCGCCTATCGTGCATAAACTGTATTACTTTATAATCTAAAAATAGTATCACAAACTACACCAAACAACGGAAATAAATTTAGCACAGTGAGTTTACAGAATGAGCTTAAACCATGTAATACCCATGCACCAGTTTGGGTTTCGCAAGGGTCATGGGACGATAGAACAAGTACACCGTATAGTAACCCAGATCAGAAAAACATTCGAAGATCGGACATATTGCTCAGCTCTCTTTATAGACATCTTCCAAGCCTTTGATAAAGTGTGGCATGAAGGCCTTATTCACAAAATAGTCTCTTTTCTACCAACAAATACCCACAAGCCCCTGGAGAGCTATCTAAAGGATCGATCTTTTATAGCAAAATCGAAGGACTCTGTTTCAACTCAAAGAAAAGTTTCAGCAGGAGTTCCGCAGGGCAGTATACTAGGCCCTATACTACCTATATATACCATCTACACCTCTGACATGCCTGTTCATTCCCTAATTCAAACCTCAACTTTCGCTAATGACACTGCATTCATGAGCACTAGCACTTGCCCATTAATGGCTTCTAGACAACTGCAGTCTCATATACATACATTAGAATCTTGGCTCGAAAAGTGGAAGACAAAGGTTACATTCTCTCTTAGACAAAACAATTGCCCAGACCTCACTATTCACGGTAGTACCATACCCGTTCATAACCATGTCAAATATTTGGGTATTCATCTTGATCGACGTCTCACCTGGAAAAATTACATTGACTCAAAAATCATACAATTGAAATTAAAAATGCTCAACCCCACTGGTTTATTGGCTCCCGGTCTACTCTCAGCTTGGAAAATAAAATCACCATCCACAAAACCATATTAAAGCCAATATGGACATACGGCATCCAATTGTGGGGAACGGCATCGGCTTCTAACATAAATAAGCTACAGAGAAGGCAATCAAGAATACTGCGCCAAATTTGTGGTGCACCATGGTATATTAGGAATGATAACATACACAAGGATTTAAACATTCCTTATATTTCCGAGGAAATAAGAAAATTAGGCAGGTCATATGTATCCAAGTTGTCCTTCCACTCAAACCCACTCGCTCAAATCCTTCAACATTTTCCCGGTCATATACGGCTAAGAAGAAAGGACACGCTAGACTTGGTGCGGTGATAAAAAGTTCGGCTCGACAAAAATAAGATCCGGCAATGGCGGGATACTTTAGTTTACGATAGGATTAAGATTTGAATACTTATTGTAAATTTCATAAGAAAGAATGGAAAAAAACAAAACAGAATTTTCACTTTTTTCACTTCAAGTAGCCTCTTTTTAGCATTCCCACAAGATTCGTATGTTTATCATAAACAAATAATGTTTATATTCTATTTGAAAAGGGTGGGCAGGTGGCGGTTTCGCAAAAAACGAAATTTATTTTTATTGGAAGCAAGGAAAACGGCAAATGATTTTATACAAACCAATTAGCAAAAGAAAACAGCAAATATAAATAAGCTTTAACATTCCTAAGGAGATAATGGCGTAAACATTTTTCGAACCTGTTAAGACAACAAAGAAGGGCTAACACAACAAATATCAATAACGGAGATTTTAATTACAAATAACGTTTATTGTTTTCAAGTTAATAATAATACGAGTTCAAACTAATTTATGCAGCTTGGTGTATATTGTTTTTGTCATTCGAATCACCAGTTTTCTAATAAATATTTTGTTCGTTTTGTACAGTATATGCATTTAAGTTTCTGTAAAGTTTTTGTAATATACACCCGCGATACAAACAAAATATTGATTCTATAATATATATTTTGCAGAACTTTGCTCGTCAATTCATCAATTGTGTTGTCTGGGAATATAAAATTTAATTAAAGACATGCATTTGGCTTATGACTGATGTGATCCGATTTCTAAAATTGGTCTTTGCTGTAATCGTTCGAAACGCAAAAAAAAAATGTAATTCAATGGTTGCTCGTATCTCAAGTGTTGAAGCTTTACTATTATCTACCACATTTACTTTAATCCCTGATGTCAACCCTTATCAGCTTAAACATGCGTTTTTTTTTGCACTCAAATTGTCCATCTGATTCAATAAAAAGTTCATAGTTTTCTGTTGTAGTGATAACTACAGAGTGGCCCAGAATGAACGAAGTGGTGCGAATTCCTTATAACTTTTTTATTATAATTTTTTTTTTTTTTTTTCTTTTTAGTATTTTGTAAAGAAGACTTGGAGAATTTATAATGGAGCAATACACAACTGAACAACGTGCCCAAATCGTTGAAATTTACTTTGTAAGTCAACGGTCCATTGTGTTGACTCAGCGTGCATACCGTCGTCAATTGAATGTGCGGGTTGCACCCTCTCAGTCAACAATAAACCGTCTTATTGCAAATTTTCGAGAACAAGGAGCAGTAAGGAACCTTCCTGGTGCTGGCAGACGACGAACGGTGCACCCGGATGACAATATTCAAGTGGTACAGGAGAGTATTCAGGAGGATCCACAAACATCAACCAGGAGACGTTCGACACAACTTGGCATCTCAAGAGGGTCGCTGCAGCGAATTTTGCATAGCATAAGAATGTTTCCATACAAAATTCAAATTGTCCAAGAATTGAAACCGACAGATTACCAGCAACGACTTGACTATGCAATTTATTTCCAGCAAAAAGCACAAGAGAATCCTAATTTTATTCATAACTCAGTTATGAGTGACGAAGCCCATTTCCAATTAAATGGGTTCGTTAACAAGCAAAACTGTAGGATATGGGCTACGGAAAACCCGAGAGTACTTCATCAACAACAATTACACCCAGTTAAGTGTACTGTTTGGTGCGGTGTTTCTTCAGAAAGGATCATTGGCCCATATGTTTTTGAAAATGAACGAGGTGTTGCCATTTCCATCAATGCTGATCGATATCGGGCCATGTTGGAAAATTTTGTAAGGCCAGCCGTGGAAAACCATCCGCAAATATGGTTCCAACAGGATGGAGCCACAGCGCACACTGCGAGGGCCACAATGGCTCTCTTACGCGACATATTTGGTGAAAGAATAACTTCGCGTACAAGCAATTTTAATTGGCCTCCGCGTTCCTCGGATTTAACCGCTACAGACCTTTTCCTTTGGGGTTATTTAAAAGGGAAAGTTTATGTTAATAAGCCCAGGACTATTGACGAATTAAAATCCAATATTCGAGACGAAATTAACAACATAACACCGGAAATTTTGCGAAAGGTCATGGAAAATGTGTTGGAAAGAGCACATTTGTGCGAAGCAGGAAATGGCCACCACTTGCGGGATATCATTTTTAATAACTAATCAAAAATATTCCCCATAAATTTACTGTATTTAAAAAAAAAAAATTAAAAAAAGATGTCTTAAATAAAAAGTTATAAGCAATTCACACCACTTCGGTCATTTTGGGCCACCCTGTACTATTACTAAATGCAAAAGTTCAATACAGATTTTCATTAGTATTAAGCGATTATCAAACCATATTAAGGTGAAACTCGTGTGAACTAGTTAATTGTTGTTGGAAATTTAATTAATCTATATAATTATTAATTGACAATAAGCGTGTTTTGATATTATTAATAAATATAAATTTGTTGTGTATAAAAATGTACACACCAGAAAGGACGTAGTTAACTGCTACAAAAATACAACTTCCTTTGCTACAGTAGATCTGTGCAGATATTTTCAAAATTGTGATAAATAATAAGTGATTACAATTGACCAACTTTAAATTAAACTGGGCAACAATTCCGCAACAATTCGAAAACGTTATTTTTTACTTTTCAGCATATAGAATGTCTAAAGATATGATAAAAATATTATTTAATGGTTTAAGGTTATTTTTCGTAAGATATGGATCTATAGTATTGGGGCAAGTTTTCAAATGTTATATTAAGGATATAAAATATTAAGCCTCGCCAGATTCTATCGAAATTGTTCTTCAGACGAATTAATTTTTTTGGCACGTGTTTGTGAAACGCTCTTAAAGCGTTTGCTCCTTCTTAAAAATGTAGTGGAAAAAATTTAAAAATCAGATAGATATATAAACCGCTAACTTTGATTTTTGGTAATATTCCTTGGACAAATGCGTATTCATAACTCAAACGTAATCTACTCTTGAACTTCAGAAATTAATCTTATTCAATCTCCTTTTAACCATTTCATATCATAATCCATTTCATATCATTATTAAATTTGATAAAAAAAAATGCCAACAAATCTATAGCAAAAGCAACGAGATTTGTATCAGCAGCGAACCACAAACCCTCTAAATATCCGTTAAACTCGTATTATTTCAAAATTCTTTTAGATTCTAATACAATTTCTTTCGAAAACGTACTTCAAGCGAATTGGTTTTTTAATATGTGTTTGTGGCAATTTAACACAACATTTGGGCCCTTTGCAAAATTTAGTGGATATCGAAGATAGCCGCGTTGTGTATTAATTGTTGGTAATATTCCATTAGGAAATGCGCTAATATATTAATATATCATTTACGGTTTACGTTAAATCTGTATTCTGTACTGAACTAAATATATTTACCTCATTCCACCTCCTTTTAAATTTGAAATTGTTATTAAATTTTAGCGAAGAAATCTATTGCAAATCAAATATCTAAAGACTTCAAATGTATAGAGAATGTTAGTTTTTGTGCTCATAACATTTTTAATATATCCTAAATCTACCGAACCAGCAAACCACAAACCTCTGAATATCTGTTAAATTTAAATTGCTTCAAGTGTTGGGTCATAAATAATTTTGAAACGCTAATTTTGTATTATCGGTAGGTAACAGAATGGTCAATGAAGTATTTAAAACAATTTAAAAGAAGCACGTCCACTTAATCTCAAAACTGCTAATATGCTATATTTTCCAAATATGCTATTTTTTGAGATATGCAGATAAAATTGCGCAAAAAGGCCACATTGGGACGAATTGCGTGTCTACAGGAACTCCATCCACCGTTAACGGTGAGATATAAAACACAATTTTACCTAAATTGCTATCCACTTTCCAGACACCCCTTTGGTTAACAAGATATCACGAAAGAAAAATTCACCATTCAATTTAGTCCAATATATTCGCCTTGCATTTTTTCCAAATATATCAAAAATCAGGCATTACAAAATTTCGCTAGATGTAACGTTGTGAATATTTCCTTATATGTTTTGGGCATTAATGTCTGTTTTCATAAGAACCTACTGGAAAATTGAGACAAAACAAGCAATGAGACAAATATCCAAAACCATCGTTTTTTTATAAAGTTCAAACTGAATTTTTTTTAAAACATAGATTGCCGGGAAATTTTAATTTGTAGTAGATTTTCCAATTTAAAATTGCCTTTTGTTGTATGCTTTCTGTATTGCAATTTGAATATGGAAGTTATGCATTATTCTATTATGGATCAAGCCTCCCTTAATGTATGCTACATAATTGCAATATAGTCTATGCTTAAAATGAAAAACTACTATTAAGACATTAATATTTGGGTATTGTATTAAGTTTGTGGTTTAGTTTGGAACATGAAGAAATACATCTCTAAAGCCCTTTGAAGTATATATGTATATTCTTGATCATCATTAAAATGTTTACCGATTTAAGCATGTTTGTCCAATCGTCCACGTGTTTGTTCAAAGCATGTTAAAACCGAACTGTTTCAACTAAGAAAATGTTTCATAGTCACTTGGTTAGCGCTCCCCCTAATCATTTAACAATAGTGGCTGCTATTTAAAGTACACCTCACATAACAGTTCAGTTTTTACTTATTTGTCTCTCCTACTTCCACACATCACCTACAAAAAATTTTAAGCCATGGAAGTGTCCCGTTATTTGAATTTGCTCCTTTTTTTTAAATGATTGAAAAATGTATCCTTCTTTTTTTTGTCCATTTGAATAGCACCCCTCACGTGGTAATCAATTTAAGTGTGGAAGTCTTGCAGATCATCATAAATCAGATCGGATTACAGTAATAGTGTATAATTAAATATAAAACAATCGATTTAAAGTAAAATGGGCCGAGCTAAATCCTTGAGTATCGGGGAAAGATACAAAATTAAAACCTACAAGGAGTGTAGACTTTCTATTCATCAAATAAATAGCCAGAAAAACTAATAGAAGTCGCAAATTTATATCGAAATATTTACGTGACATCGAAGGCTATGGAAATAATATGAAAGGTCAAATAGCAAGTGCTGCTCGACTCTGCTGTCAAAATCAAGGGAAACACTGGCATAAGTGCCAGTGTATCAACGGTAAAAAAAGTTATTTTCAAAGCAGGATACTTGCAACACTTGAGACTTAAAAAGGAATCACCGCTAGACAATCTCCGTAAGGAACCACGCCTTAATTTTTGTCGTATGACTATGACGTGGAGTAGAGATTGGAATAGAGTTATATTTTCCGACGAAAAAAAATTTAATTTAGAGGTTCCTGATGGATATAATTACTACTTCCACGATCTTCGAAAAGAGGAACATCTACTCAATCGATTATGGTATGGAGTTATGGTATGGGGTGCGATCTCTTATTATGGCACAATAGAGCTCCAGTTTCTCTCTGCAAAAATGAATGTGACTTCATACAAAGCCGTGCTGGAAAAAGCGTTTTCTGAAGTTAAATATGCTTTCGGAGACTTGGAATGGAAATTCCAGCATGACAACGCGCCAATCCACACAGCAAGAGTCATCAAATCATGGATTGAAAGCCAAAATGTTGAAGTTATAAACTAGCCGCCTTACTCTCCAGACTTAAACGTTATTGAAAACGTCTTGAAGATGGCTAGTACGCAAGGTGTACGAATCAGTCAAGCAATATTCAAGCAAAAGTAAGCCCATTAATGGAATTAAACAAGCCTGGTCATGTATTTCGCTGGACCTAATCAAAAAAACTGTATGATTCTTTACCGAACAGAATATATGAATGTATTCTCAATTGCTGAGACTTGATTCAATACAACAATGTCAATATAATTAGACAAGCCGATTTTTATAAAACTGTTATGAAAATACTAATATTTTCTATTTGTTAATACAGCCATCTCATCAACAACTACATTAATAACCTCCCTAAGATATGCAAATACGAGTACACATACATACATTGTTTTCTTTTAAAATTTTAAACTTTAGAATAGACAGGTATCTCAATAATTATGTAACATATTGTGCTTTAGGTTACACACTGTTGCTTATATAATATTAAACTACAAACGTAGAAGTATACGAGGGTAGTAATCATAATTCATTTAGTGGGTGTCCCGGCGTTTCTGCAAGCCTGTGCAAATATTCGGTGAATCTTAAACACCGTGTGGAATACATGCACCATTGCTAGTAAATATATCAGAGTGGTTCTGGAGATTCCAAGCATGTTATTTTTCTGTGGAGGACGAACATTGTGAAGGCTTACCAATATTTTTGGCCGGTGATCCAAGTGTTGCCCTGGTGCAGCATAAAATTAAGTAAGAAATTGTAATAATCTACGAAATTATTGCTGACGGCTGCTTAAATGCTTACAATTTTAACTGAAGCTATAAAAGAGGCATTTGAGCTTTTTACTATTTACCTTTTATTTACATTCAGAAGCTGACATACAATTTCAAACACATGTAGCAGATGGTAAGACACGGTTTTACAAGTTCAACCGTGAAATCAAACAGCAACCCATGATATTTGGCCCATAAAATTGAAATGCGTTAAAGCAAAACAAACGGATACAGACATTTCAAAAATTTGTTAAAGGTAATAAAACATGGTTATACAAATATTTCAGGGCCAAACAACAATCTATAGCATTTGTCAAAGGAAAACAACAAAAATCAGCCACAAAAGTTATGATGCCCGTTTACTTCACCATAGAAAAAATTGTAGCTATACTTTCTTCGGATCAGGTCAGACGGTAGTTGCCAGATGGTGTAAGTACTTTTTGCAAGCATTTTTTAAGATAACGTAAAAAAAGGAACTAGGCAGTTAAGTTGTACATCACAACAATGCGCCAGTACATACAACTGGAAAAACGAGCGATATTGTTGGGCTGGCATTGAAGGAAGAAGTTCATCATCTTATTCCGCCAGTTCCAGTGCCATCTGATTTTTAGTTGAGATGAAAAGCATTAAAGTGGAAATCCTTAGTGCAGTTAGTAATAAAACTGTGCAACTCCAAAAATGCAATTTGCAAAAACATTTTACGAATTGAATTTACCGATTTAAAAAGTACGGAACTAGATTGTGATTACGCTTGAGAAAATACGAAAAGGCGAAAATTAAAACTATAAACTTGAAATACTTTTTACCCAGTTCTCCTACGCAAACTCTAGTTAGTGCCTCCATTCGTATGTTTTCACATGCTTTAGCCCTCTTATCTATGTTACCTCTGCAATCCCCTTCCTAAGTTTTCGCTTATCTTCTCTTTGAACAACAAATAACAACAGCTCGTGCCCATCCATATTGATTGTACTGACAATGAGCAATATCGTGTTGATGTTTGTTCTTGGAACAATTTGTTATTAAGCAATTTTAAAACACACGGGGCAGCGTTTTAAAAGTGATAGTTCCGGGAAATATACCTAATTCAATTAAGGTCGTCGTAAACACAACATTCCGATTTTGAAATAATGATAACTTTGTGGCGGAGGTGGGTGAAAGGGCAATGTGATGAACACACGTTAAGGTATTACAGCAGCTGAAAATGTACTATGTGGTGCACTACGGAATATGATATGGGAAAAAGCAAATAATACAATTTAATGAGAACTAACATTCGTCGTACGTGCTGCTATAGCTAGAAGTGGCTTCAGATCTTAGATGGCGAAATATCTAATAGGCTCTTTGTTCCGAGAAGTAACACAACGTAACATAAAAAATCCTTGATAATAACATTTAAAATGCGTTACTAACCTTTCGATGATACAGAAAGGATGCCGTAACCAATAATTATTAATTTCGATATACGAGGTGTGTTCAAAAGATAAGATGAATTTTACAATTTCGATTATTATTTTTTTTATATTGGCATTTTTTTTTTATATAGCATGTTTAGTTTGTTTGTGAGTGGCATAAATAAGACAAGTGTTTTACGTGTTTGGCGATTCGGTTTTTGTCTCCTCAATCGTCGCAGAACGCCATCTTTTCATGGGTCTCTTCAAACTTGGGAACAGGAAAAAGTCGCAGAGGCCAAATCTGGTAAATACAGTGGCTGAGGCATGATAACGGTGTTATTTTTGGCCAAATAATCTCTCACAAGCAAAGATCAGTGAGCAGGTGCATTATCATGATGCAAAAGCCAAGGTAATACTCTTTATTTACCGTACGATCTTGTGGTAAGAACTCCTGATGCACTGCGCCATGGTAATCAAAGAAAACAGTGAGCAAACCCTTGACATTTGATCGAAATTGGTGTGCTTTTTTGGTCTTGGCTCTCCTAGACTCTTCCATTTGGGTTTTGATTTGGGATTGGGTTTTGATTTCGATGTCATAACCATATACCCATGATTCGTCACCCGTTATGACCCTTTTAAGCAAATCTGGATTATCGTTGACGTCATTCAAGAATTCCTGAGCGATGCTCATGCGACGTTGTTTTTGGTCAAAATTCAGCAATTTTGGAACGAACTTCGCTGTCACACGCTTTATGCCCAAAATTTCCGAAAAGATTGCATGGCATAGCCAACCGATATGCCAACACCCTCAGCAAGTTCTCTAATTGTGATTCGACGATTTGCTTCACTTTCTCAACATTTTCATCGGTTATTAATATGGTGGGGCGTCCAGAGCGAACGTCGTCATTCACATTTTCTCGACCTTCTGTGAAAAGCTTGTACCACTCGTAAACATTTTTTTTTTTTACTCAGAGTACTCTCATTGTATGCCACTGTCAACATTTTAAGTGGTTTTGAGCACTTAATTCCACTTTTTACACAAAATGTGATGCATTTTTCTTTGATCCATTTTTTCGATAGCAGAAAATCGCCGAACACGCAAAACACTTGTCATATTTATGCCTCTTACAAACAAACTAAACATGCTATATGGAACCGTCAACATATCTTCGAGACGAGTGTACCAGCATACAAAATAATAATCGAAAGTCGAATGAACGTAATTCACCTTATTTTTTGAACACACTTCGTATTCCACCGTTTTCGTGGAACTTTGTGCGAATACTTTGGGAACTTCCTGTTTGTAACTCTGTGTAATTGATAAGATTTCTGTCATAGGTAATGGTAGTGATTTTTATAAGAAATGCATGTCTTGTTTTTTCTTCTAAACTTCTACTTTTAATGGAGGACCTGTCCTAATCAGTAACTTTTATTTCCGAAGTTCTTTTTTTTTTTGAAATTTTTAGGAAATTTATTGCAAAATGTATATTACGTTAAAAAAAGCTCCAGAAACTGGTATAAGCCCTGCTAAAAAGGATTGTCAATATTTTTTTTTTGTCACCAATTGGCACAGCCATTATCTTCACCGACACTGGGTTTGACCACAGTCTATTATTAATTTTGTTTACAGTGTTCGATTTTGTCGGTTCGTCTCAAGTACGCTTCCCGGTACTTTTTTTCCAGAATGTATGTGCATATGCTTTTTGTTAAATAAGCGGTCGATCTATTTTTCTTGCTGTGTCTACAGGATTTACAGAAGTGTGTACATCTGGTCAATCTTTGATTTGCCTGGTATAAAGCAACATTATTGAGACCCAATCAGATCAAATAGAACAAGATGTAGTAGAATTCGTAGTGTAGTGTAGAATTCGTTCCCAAAGGCAGCCTTCGAGATGGTGCGTTATCGTGGTGAAAAATCCACGTGTTCCATAAATCTGGCCTTGTTCGACGAAATTGTTCTCCCAACCCCCACAACATTCTTTATTTACCGTGTGACTTGTTTTTTTTTTTTTTTTAATTGCGGCTTTGTTGGAAGGCGCCATTCCAAAGCTTGTTGCCTAGTTTGCATATCAAACTCTTGATTCAAACGTTTGTGAGAGATGGTCGTGTTTTGTAAAGCTCCTCATTATTTTAATTAAAAAATAGCTTAGCAAAGGTTTTAGCTAAAATATTTGAGATCATTTAGCCAAAAGCAATTGTTGCTGTTATAAAAAAGTGTCTTGTAATACCAATCAATCCAAAAATAAACGATTATTTCAATCTATAAACAAGCCAAACAGTGCAGTAAACAAAACGTAGTAAACAAAACAAAATGAATTGCAAAAACAGCAACAACAACAATAATGAAGATTCACCAGCAGTAACAAATGTGATGCTGGCCGAAAATGAGAACAACACAACTAGAAGGAAGAAGAGGAAGAGAGGCGTAACAAAGAACCTCTCTTTTTGATAATGTGTTAAAAACACCCAGGCTGTCAAATAAATGACTCGCCGTTTAAGTTGCTGAATTTGATTGACAAGAGATTCGAGAACATGCAAGATCTCTTAAAAACGATGTTCCAGGAGAGTGAAGCAAGGTTGGAGAAATTGTTTGAAGCCAAATTCAACGATTTGAAAAAATATATGGAAAGTATGAACCAAAGGGTAATGAAGTTGGAAACTGTAGTTAACGACATTGTAACTCTGAAAAATGAAGTAAAGATGCTAAAATCACAACTATAGCGGCAGCAAAATTCTCTTGTAGCAGCAGATCTTCGAATTAATGGAATACCATATCACAGAGAAGAGAATTTATATGACATATCTGAATCAATATGTGACACTCTAAAAGTAAATACTCCAGCAATAAAATCCATCTTTCGTCTGCAAAATCATAACAATAAAGAAAGGGGGTATTCACCAGATGCTGTAATTATAGTTAAATTACTACTACTACTTGAAAACTTTGGCAAACTTTAGGAAAGCAAATAGGGGAAACTTATTACTGGACTATATTGGATATGGCTCTGATTCACCCATTTATGTTAACGAAAACCTTACCTCGTACAATCACAAAATCTTCAGATGTACAATAGAACTAAAGAAAAATCGGAAGATTTTTTCATCTTTCACAAACCGTGGTTTGGTTCATATCAAAATTAATGATAATGATAAGCCACTTTACATTGATTCGATTGAGATGTTAAATAATTTATTTCGCAATGAAAACCAATAATGTTAACTATTGTTTTGCCTTCTTTAATAACTATATCGTAAATTTTTGTCATCGTAACAATGTAATATTTCATGATTTGTTAAAGTATTTTATGTTGTTGTTATGTTATGTTTTATGTTTTTTTAATTATTTCGAAAGTCCTGAAAGTTGTTTAATTTATTATACAGTAGCTTTATGCCCTTATTATGCTTATGAACCATTCATTTTTATAACATCAACTTATGATTCAACGCTTTGGTAGTAACTTGAGTTCCAAAGATCGTACTTTTGATATGATACGTATATTGTGTAAGCAGAGAGAAGGACTTAATGTTTGTCATACAAACGCACAGAGCTTAAAAAGCAAAATTGTTGAATTTCGCTGTATATTTGAAAAATCTAATGTAGATGTTATATGTGTAACTGAGACGTGGCTTAAAGAATCAGATACTGATACACTTGTAAATGTATATGAATATAAAATATTCCGGTGTGACAGAGAAACTCTTGGAGGCGGTGTTGCTATATTTGTCGAGAAGAATTGTTTAAGTAAAATTGTTTTTAAAACATCAAAGGAAGAAAAAATAGAACACTTGTTTGTGGAAGTTGCGTCAAGTGAAAATAAAATACTCGTGGGTTGCGTTTATAGACCCAACCGTAGAACAAATACTGATAACTTTCACGGTTTCCTAGAAAATGTTACAGTAAATTATGAAGAAGTAATAGTTTGCGGAGATTTTAACTCTAATATACTAATAGAAAATATGCTCTTAAACGACATGCAGTCTATTGGATTATATCCAACGAACATCACAGTACCTACACATTATTCTACCACAATAAATTCCCTTCTAGATATTTTCTTTGTCAGCAGTCAACAAAATGTTTTACTTTATGACCAACTTATAGTTCCCTCCTTTTCAAGACATGACTTAATTTTCCTGTCTTACGAATTTAAAACTCTGCCTGAAAATAATATAACCACATATCATGACTTTAAGCACATTGACTACGGTACGTTGAGGACGGAATTAAGCAAAATAGACTGGAGCGCTATATATTATACGTTGTCTGTTGAAGATCAATTAACTTTCGTGGAAAAAAATGTTGCGTACGTGTTTGGAAAATCAGTACCTCTGAAAATTGCTAATAATAGTTTTAAAAAGAAGCAATGGTTTAATAAAAATATAAAATCAGCCATTACTGAAAGAAATGGTATCTTTAGACGATGGAGACAGTATAAAACGTCTGCACTCCATACGGAATTCTGCTTGGCAAGAAGAAAAGTGAATAAAATGAAAGAGAAGTTGGAGGAGAAAGAGTAATTGGAATACATTACGCGAAGTTTGTGTTGGAAAAAATCGTCTTAGTTCTGATGTTGACGTTGATGTTGAATTACTTAATGCAAACTTTGCGAACATTCCCACAATTCCCACAAATGAACATTTTTATGACACATACCTTTCAGATCAAAATGAAAACTCTTTTACTTTCTCTTGTGTGGATCAAAATGATGTGTTGGCTAGTTGTTTTGCTGTAAAATCAAAAGCTATGGGATTTGATAACATTCACCCTACATTCTTAAAATATATTCTACCTGGAATACTAAGTCATATTACTTTTATATTCAACACAATTATAACCAAAAGCATGTATCCAGTAAATTGGAAATATGCCAAAATCTTGCCTATACCAAAAGCAAATAAAGATTATCGGCCAATAGCAATTTTACCATATTTATCAAAGGTGTTCGAAAAAATAATTCATAAACAAATGTATGACTTCTTACAACAAAATAGTCTTCTCACAAAAAAACAATCAGGTTTTCGACCGAAACGTAGTTGCATTACAGCCATTCTCGATGTATCCGAGTAAATACGCAAAAATGTCGATGTTGGAAATATATCATTTCTTGTCCTTTTAGATCATTCTAAAGCATTTGATTGTGTTATTCACAGTATTCTTTGCAAAAAATTAGAAACAATGTTCAATTTCTCACCTTCATCCACAAGCTTAATTTCATCCTACTTAACCGATCGGTGTCAGTCTGTTTGCACACATAATAAAACATCGCAGAAACTACCGG
>JAHXMU010000037.1:597937-712830 GCA_019455685.1 Philornis downsi
GCTAAAACTTATATTATGCCCACTTTGTTATATGGGTGTGAAATATTTGCTAGTAGTGATTCTGCAAGCCTCAGAAAGTTAAATTTAGCGTATAATGCTGTGGTAAGATATGTGTACGGTTCGAAAAAACATGACCACATATCGTTTTATGCAAAAAAAATTGTATGGAGTTACTTTTCAAAATTTATTGGTGATACGTGTTCTAATTCTTCTTCACAAGATTATATACACCCATGAACCTCCTTATCTATATAATAGAATAGCTATTTTTGACCATTTCAATTAATAACATACATAGAATAATTTATTTTTGTTTATATAAAAAATCAGATAAAAAAAATATTGTTACATTATATTATATACCAAATGAAAAACCTGTACTATAATTAAAAGATATTAAGTCTTGTTGTACAGGTAATGTCAAATAGATAAATAAATAAATAAATAAAATAAATAAATAAACTCTGACTCGAGACCAGGTATAATTGGTTTGAACGTGAGGTCGCGGAGTTGACTCGTTCTAGCATGTCTTCAGTGATCTTTACGCGGCTGAGTGTTTGAAAAAAATGCAATCCTTACGGAACTAACTTTCATAATCAAGCAATAGTGCAAAATGGTGCATATTGATTCGTAAGACACAGAAAGTTCCGCATCTGTGTCTCTCAAACTTAAATGGCGATTTCCTGTCAGCATATTCCTCACTTTATCGATGTTAACCGTAGTTAAACACGTTGACTCTTATCTCAACCACTTTTGAATGCACTGTACCACTCATATGCAAGTGTTTCTGATAAAGTACATTCCATTCTGTAATATTTTCAGGGGTTCGGCACACAAAATTTTATTTGCAATACGAAATTTGATACATATTGTTCGTTCGATATTTTTATTTACTGAAAAAATTGCAAAATACCCTTGAGACAACTTGACAGAATCGAGCATTATATGCAAGTTAAATAACAGGCGGCGATTAAACTCTGTATCAATATAGAGGATAGTTATGCCAACTTAGCAACAAAGTGAATTTTGACAATCCCTTTAAGCGAACTTTTTTTGACGGAATGTTTACCCTCAAGTTTAAATACCTAAAGTATGAATTTATATAGATTGTTTAAATTCTTCCTTTCATATTAATAATCTTCCTTCATATTAATTTTCCATCCATTTATATTCAATTCTCTCACTAGTTTCTCATCCGTCCCATTATCATGTAGTCTTTCTGAACCTCAATGTAAATTTGTTACGATAGAAACAACTATGACCTGATAAAATTTTCCGGGAAAACCCCAGTTCCTCTGATGGAGGAATGACAAAAGCAAAACACATATTAAGGGAGCGTTAAATTAATTATCCACTGTTCTTTCTAAAAGGCATGGGGCATGCCAAAGTAGAGGCACAACGTTGACAAGTTAAATGTCATCCCTTCCCCTCATCAATTGGTATAAGGCACGGAAAAGAAGAATTTTGAAGGACAGTAAACATGTTTTCTCAATATTGCGACACTTTCGACGCAAAACGATGGTTACTCATTTACTCAAAAAGTATATTTTGTTTGTAGAAAATTTGATTAAGTCCAAATATAGACAATAAAAGTACAAATGATTCAATTGAACCGTTTAATGTTCAGGATACAGTCGATTGGATATGACCAAAAACACACGGCAAAATGTATTAGACAAAATGGCACAATTCTTGCATGTAACCTGTCGGGTATAAGAAATGACAGAGAAAACGTTTCAAAAAAAAAAAACATTTTTACAATATTATGTCCTTTTTGATGAAAAGGATGGCTGTTGATTTAATAATTCTATGTAGATTTGTAACAAAATATGATTCGTTTATAAAAAATTGTGCAACGTACAGTTGTAATGCTACAGTTGACCAGATTTAAGCAGAAACCAAACCAATGCGATTCCAACGCAGCAAGTAAACGTATCCGATTTTAGTTTTTTGTCGCAACGAAAATGTATTGATATGGGAACAGCTCTAGCCCAAGTTTACACTGTTACAGTTTTAAAATCTATTTTTATTATATTATATATTTTAATCATATTAAGGTCTTGCACAATGACTTATTTGCAAAAAATAGTTCTAAATTTTTTCACAAGATTTAAAATTTGAAAACATTTTTAAATTGATATTCATAATAGGAGCGGGTGGATCCTATGGGGAATTAAAGAATATGTTACATATGTAAACTAAAAACTAATGTCTAAACCAACACCTTTTCTTTCCTATGCTATCGTATCAATTAGAAATTTTGCTAAGCAATTTCTAATTGGGGGCCGAAGTAGCCGACAAACTGAAGACAGCAAGATGAACAAGTAGTGAACCACCTTTATATCTCAATCCCAAATGAGAATTCATTACAGCTTACTCTGTTGTGATTTTGCATTACCATCACGCTATATGGGAAATGTTTGAATCCGGAGGCAAGGAAGCCCAACATTTTAGTTGGGATACAAAAAAAGAATGAACCAGATCATATCAATCCGTACACCTTTTCTTTGGGATGTATTGAAAGAGATTAAAAGCGTGTAAAACGCAATGTAGTAAACATGCAAATGTGGAGAACGAAATCAAAATGCGTAATTTGGATGCGAGAAAATGTAGACCCACATGGAAATGAGCGTGAGCTTTGCATACGTGTGTATATTACGTTATTTTATTATTATTATTTTTTTAATGCAAAATCTAGAACGTACATTGGAAATTAAGGAAGTTGCAAGAGAACAATATGGTGGCGTAATCACTTTGAATACAACGGATGATATTAGCAGACAATGACTAGAGCGTGTTCTGCATTTTATGCACTTAGATGGAAATAAATGTAGATCGTTTGCTAAACATTTGTCATTTTCGAATATTTTCGTACTTGCCCGGTGGCAAATAGATTAGATCCCCTAAGGCTGCAGGATAATTAAGTTTGAGTTCCAACTCAAGAACTCAGATGTTCGCAAACTTTATGTCGTTAAGAAAAATATGTTTGCAATTTTTTGCCACAACTTTATTATAAGAGGGCGGTCCTAAAACAAGTCGTCATAACAAAGAAGACAAAAAGTTGGTATAAATTTTCTTTGTTTTTCAACATAATCTCCTTTTAGGCCGATAACCCGGATATTTAATAGCTTCTGTTCACAATTTCATCACCTAAACACTTAAATAAATTAGCATAATATTTGCCGGTAATAAACATACTCCGATGCGCATCCCAAAAACAGACGCCATGGCCTTGCCTGTAGATGGAACCCTCTTCGCCTTCTTAAGACACGATTCTCCCATACCATTCCACTGCTTGTACTGCTCCTTTATCTCAGGTGTGAATATATTCGGCTTTATTGCGATGAAATATCTCCACGTCTTGACGACACTGTTTTCGCTCTATTGAAAGCAAGCGCGGCACCCATCTTGCATACAGCTTTCTCATCTTCAAATCTTCGGTCAATATACGATACATTGCACTTTTTGATATGCCTATCATCCAATACCATTTTGATTTTTTTAACCACGTCTGACGATGATGTTTTTTGATGTTTTTGCTCCACAAATAACTATTTTCAATGGAGTCTGGACTGTACTTTCCCTCATTGGCAATGTTTAACCGACACATCAATTTCATTCTTCCATTGCATACAAAAAGTAAAAGTAATGCCATTTAAAGTACTGTAACTCAAACACAAATTGTTAAAAAGACACGAAATATCAACAGGCGCCCTTTGAGGGTTATCAAATTTTAAATAGGATATCATTTTTTTGTCAAAGACTCCTCGTGGGATAGTCCCGGCAGGGTCTCAGTGATGGACACGTTAAAAATGTTCATGTGTGTGAATATAAATTCGGGATCAATGTTATTTGATGTCTTCCGTTTTTGGATTAATAGAATTGTGTTAATATATACGACTTTTCATGTACTGAGGTAACTTATATTACTCAAAAACACTAATATTAGAAGAACTTAGCGCTCTGGGGAAGTAACGATATATTGTCACCCATCAACAGCAACTGCGTCTAAGTTACGCCATCGACTAGATCTCAGTCAACTGCTTCTACGAAAACATTTTTACTTCAGCATGACATTGAAGGTTGTATTTACTATAGTTAGAATTGTCCGATTTAGATTTACGAGTATAGGTAAAACCGTTTTGTTCGATAAATGGTTCCTAGTTAGAATTTAATTTCATTATGCCTCTCTTATAGAAATACTCGCCCATTTGGTCGTTTCCTTCAAGCGATCCAATTGTGAGTACTACAGAAACACATCATAAAACCTTACTGACCATTCTTGATGACCGTTTGTGCCGGCACACCACGATTCACACACGACCGTTTTCGCTTGATGTTATCGTAAATAGCCCAGATTTCATCAAAGGCCACCACCCGTTTCAGATATATGTAGGTCGGTTTTGTTGCGATTCGCACTAGGAAACTCGGTCCATGCATTTTTTATTTATTTTTTTGCGTTAACTCATGTAGCACCAGTTGTTGTATCCAGTCTTGTTCAAAGAATTGCAAGCGGCTTTTGGTCAATGTTCAGCTACTCAGTAATCGAAACGGTGCTTACATAATAGTTGGCCTTGACGATTTCCATTAGATATTTAGATATTTTCGACAATTTGCCTGCTAGAGCATAGACATCAGAATTATCCTTACTGAATCGACGAAACTAAAATTGTGTGTCTGTTATAGTATCAGAACCATAAACACTATTTATACGCGTTTTCGCGTTTTACCCTAAACAAAACTGTGAAATATGGCGCATTTCCTATTTTCTGACGTCCATTTTTGTCGTGCGCTCAAGCAATTCTTGAGTCAACCTATCACAAAACTGCCTTAGTAGTGTTTTAAGTACGAATTCTTATCTTTTTAACGTCAGCTGGAGTAACAAATTACTAAAACCATCCATTGGAAAAATAATGGATTTATTTTCAGAAGAAATTTCCATCGGCTGTTCGACGTTAGGCTGTTTTTACTATTGTTTGATTATTTTGCCGAAATCTATTTATTTCCCAGTTTTATTCTTCTTGGATTTTGAGACCTCCTACAACTGACAACACATTATTCGTTGTAATAAAAATTTTTAAAATCACTTTTGTTCTTTATTTATTGCCAAAAAAAATTACCCTCTGTAAATGATTTTATTTTTTTGTGTCCTGTATGTTGTTAACTATCCTATATTTATAAACTATAAATAATCGGTCTAATACAATGTATAGGTATATACACAGCTTTGTATTTATATGAAGATACAAAATGCTATAAAAAAAAGCAAACAGAACTTAACCAGTACAAAGGTTGTGATGAATTGCTGTCGCTGTTGCTGCTATTGTTGTTGTAGGCGCTAATCATAAACTCCTTTTTTTAAAAGGACCCTCATAATAAATGTTAAACAATATTTTCTGCGTATGATGATGTTTATCTTAAAATTAACAACAGCAGATACTTTTGAACTGAAACTACCGAAAGCTCTTACGAGGAGAGATGAAAATTAAAACTACGCCTGCGTAACTATATAAACATCGCCATTGCCACTAACCACCTCCGTCATGGTGACCGTGGGCATTGCAGCACTATTTTGTACATTCGTTAAGTTTAAATTCTGTGTCGTTGTTGGCGTATGGGCCACTGCTGTCACCGTAATGGCATCCCCGCCATGGCCGGTGACGTGTAAATGTTCCTCCAGCGATTGGACATCAAAATACACCGAATTGCATTCGCCACATTTGTATTTGGGTGAATTCGAAGCATTGGGATGCTTACGCTCAATGTGGGCTTTCAGGGTGATGGCGGAGGAGAATTGCTTGCGACAATTGTCGACGGCACAGGAATACGAACGCTGCTGATGCGTTTGCCGGTGGCGATAGAGAATGGCTTTTGATTTAAAGGCTTTGTTGCACACGTGGCATGTGGGCACCTTGCCGGCCGACTGATGGGTCTTCATGTGCATTCTCAACATGCCTGGCCCCTTAAAACTCTTGTGGCATATCTCGCACTGGGGCTGTTTTTTGCAATTCGCTCGTATCCAATTTGAATGTGAATGCATATGATTTTGCAGACCTTTGAATTGCTTGAATTCCTGTTGACACAAATTGCACTTGTAGCGCCCGGAACCCAGAACAGTCGTTTGTTGATTTATAAAGTCGGCTATAAGTTTCGAATCGATTTCGAAATCATCATCTTGCGCGGCTTGAGCTATTGAACAGGCGGTGGCTTGTAACTGTCGAGAATTGGCTAAATTGCGATTTGATTGAGCATTTGAACGTTTCGCTGGTGTTTTCTTTGCGGAGGAAGGCGAGAAGTTTGAATTCGAAGGCGAGGATTGTAGTTTGTTGTTCAGATGTTGTTGTTGTCTCTCAGACTCATTAGCATCACAGGCCGCTTGAAATACCGCATTCACTTCTGCCTCTTCCAGTGCATCCACGTCATCGACGTCTGCTGGATCAGCTGATACACAACCCTCTACCACAGTGTAATGAGTAAGCGAATTTTCCTCGACAAATTCATTCTCATCGCCATCCATTATGTGATGACCGTCCTCCACGTCTTGTTCGGTAATGAATTCTGAACCGTTCGAAGTCTCCAGTAGGACAGTGCCATCGTCGTCCAAAATTTCTTCTTCCATATGAATTTCCTCTATAATGTCGTCATCTTCGTTCTCATCTAACTCCTCCTCATCGTCCAACACGTCATGGACCACAGTTACATCAGGCAAAATAAACTGCGACTGTGAGTGATGTTGCTGGGACGTGGTCACAGTGACGTCCTCCAGATACTCCAGTTCATCATTCTGTTGCAGCAGTTGAGCATGTTGAATTTGCAGTTGATCATCTTCTACCACTATGGTTTCGCATATTTGGTCGCGGTCACTGTGATGCATGTGATCTTCGTTGTTTCCCTCCTCGTCGTCGTCATCATCATCAATTAAGTGTTGCTCTGACTGTTGCATCAGAGCATCTTCATCCACCATTGTTAGCTGGTCATCGTCTAAAATTGCTGTTGTGTTGCTGTTGCCCACATGACCCGCAGAACGCTGGGGCACAATTTGTACTAATTGCAAGATCTGTTGGCCATTAGGTTGCTGAATTAACTGCAACGTCTGGCCGTTAGAGGTTTGTATCAATTGGGGCGCGAATTGATGTTGTTGTGGAGGGGGCGGAGCAGGTGTGGGCGCAGGATTAGGACTACTAATGATTTGTGCCAGTTGAGGTGGCCCATTGGCGTTTGTGGTTAAGATTTGTGTGGTGGTTATGATTTGACCATTGGGCAAGAGTATCTGTTGAGGCAGAGTTGTAGTGGTGGTCGGTACCACAGTGGTAGTGGTAGTGGGACCACCACTTGAAGTGTTCGAGGAAATGGGTAATAATTGGGGTGGATTGAGAAGATTTTGAGAATTTTGCAGGCGATTGTTTTGTAGGGAGACAGCTTCGCTCAATGTTAAAGTTGGGGGATTGGTGACAATTTGTTGCAAATGTGGCGTTGGTTGGGAAGAAGCCTGTTGGATTTGCGCTTGTGATTGAGGTTGCTGCAAAGAGGTGGACTTTTTGGCCAAGGGCTGCAAACGCTTTAAAGAAGTTTTTCGTTTAGCAGTTTGCTGTAAAGCTAGTTGCTGATGCTGTTGTTGTTGCAGCAGTAATTGTTTTTGCTTCTCTTCCTCTTGCTGTTTCTGTTGCTGCTGCTGCTGTTGCAACAATAACTGTTGTTGTTGCTGCTGCTGCTTCACTTGCTTCTGCAGCAGCTTCTGTTGTTTCTGCTGTTGTTGTTGCAGCTTCAATTGCTGCTGCTCCTGCTGTTGCTGCAACAGCAATTGTTGCTGCTGCTGCAGTTCTATCAATTTCGCTTGGCTCTGCTGTAATTTTAAACCTTGAGCCTCATCCAAAACAACTCTGTTGACTTGATGCGCTCGCATAGGTGTAGCTTCTTGGGGCTTCTCATCGATAACCACCCGCACTGTGAGCGATTTTATGTATTCTCTTAGCTCCTTATCGCTTCGTTCCACTTGCATTTTAAATGCATGGCAACGGGAAACAGCATGTACACATTGCACACAAATCTTATCGGGCCATCCTTCCGTGGGCTCCACACTCACGCTGGCACACTCCATTAGCATTTCTGCTACCTTTTCACTGAATAGAGGACGCATATCTTTACGTTCGCATATACAAACACGACAGATTTTATCGAGTTCCAAAACCTTTTTGCGCTCCATCATTGGATTACGGAGGCGGAGCGGCAGATAGTGGGACGGAATAAGGTTAGCTGGAATTTGAGATATAATTATTGAGAGCGCCTTGTAGGATAATAAAAAGGAACTGGTAATAAAAAGGAGAGGAATATTGAGAATGCTTTGGTAAAATTTCAAATCAAACACGTTAAATGGATAGGGAAACAAAGTCGTCTCAACTAGAATCGAGTGAGAAAATGACCATATCTATAAAATTTTGAACTCGATTCATTTTCCAAGCCATAAAAAGGGTTAAGGAGGCCAGGCTGCCTAAAGGCAAGACCAGTTACAATTCTGAAGAAGAAGCGAGAAAAGATCCATATCGGGAATTTTAGCGATGAATAAGAAGCCCTGTATGCTGCATTTAATGGGAAAAGAATTGGCACATAAGCGTATAAGACATTGTAGACCTGAAAAGGCCCTTTGTTTCAAAGGTAACAACAAACCCTCAAAGCAAGTATTTTGTGAGAAAATCCCTTTTTTCCACGTCTTATTAATGGTCACCTATGTGATAGATTTCACGCACGCTGTCTAAAGAACTATACGCACAAAATAAATACACGTTTGGAAAACACTACTTACTGAAACAAGCAAAGCAAATCCAATAGTGAGTAAAAAATGCAATGAGTTGCGGTAAAACTGTGGAAATACGGACGGTACTTTCTGTGCATCGGATAGTATTCTAACAGAATCGGCCAAGAATTGATTTATTAATTGGACTTTTCTATACTAAGTCAATCAACTGTAGATTTCAATGGCATAAGTATGGGACAAATTGTAGACTGCCACATTGGAGCTAGTTGTGTATTAAGTATATTTTAGTCTTTTCCGAATACAAAACCTTCCAACACAATTACAAAAAAAGGTCAAACCTTTTGAGAATGATTCGCCGAGCGCCCTTACACTAGTTTTGAATTTTTACAAATTTTGAAACCATAATTTTTGTGATTTAGGTTTATTTACACATACCTAGCTGACCCGGCAAACGTCGTTTTGCCTTCAAATAAATAACAGCGCCACATATAGACTATTATGTTTGTCACCTACCATTATCTGATTCAATGTTAATGTGGTAAAAAAAATTAATTGCAAAAATCTCATCTCCAACTCCATCTATCACTTCAAATAAAACCTTTTAAACCTTTCGGAATACTCTACCAATAATTTAAGACCAAAATGAGCCAAATCGGTGCAACCGTTCTCGAGCTTTAGCGAGACTAACGCACAGCAATTGATATATATATATAGAATGGATAGAAGACAAGGCGTTGAATAGACCTACAAATGTATTATGTATCCGGAGTTTTACAAATCAGCTTAGCATTCCCAAAACACCAGCTGAAGATACTTAGCCATTGAGCTGTAATTTACCAACAATGCAACACATTGGCTTCACCTATAGCATAAATCAATTTCATATGTGTAAAATATTTATCGAACATTTTTAGAATTATTTTGAAAATAAATCAAGCTCCAAATGTAAGGTTTAAAACAAGTAAATGTAGTAGCAGGCACATAAAAATGTATCTATGAAAGTATGCTCTAAAAATGTGATCATTTTTGAGAATCTGATGAAAAAATTGTTAGTAATTGATGGTGATTTACTTTCTTATTTTGCAAACTATTCTCGAAAACTGTTCCCATTTTAATTTTGAAAAGTTTTATACGATGAACTGTTGTTTGTCAGAATAAAAATAAAAACTTTCGGACGAAATCTCATTCACAGAGAAAATATATGTAAATATTAATTACATATATATTGTGACATGACTAACGTTATCTCATTTGCATACAAATTCCATAGACCAAGCGAAAGTTCTTTATTTTTCATAATTTCGGATATATTTTCCTTCATGTTTCGCCTTTTTTTGGGCAGAGATACATAGAATGTTAAAGTTTGTGTCCCTTGAGCGCCTATGCTGCGGTAATAAGAAATATATCGGGGAAATATTTCCGAATTTTTTTAGTTGAATAGTACATAAAAGTTGTGACTTTATGCCGCTTATAATATACTGGGCGCTTTTGGGAGAATTTGCGTACTAAAAGTTACTGCCCCTATAGTGCAAGACAAATCCTCTGGCATTCCATAAATGAGATATGGGAGAGCTTCTCAATTTCAGGGAGTTACACGCATTCTATTTTTTGGCACACTCAGCGGGACTTGCAGTTTAACGGTGATTCCAAACATCACAGTTCGAGAAGCATTTATTTAAACTGCCAGTTACTCGACTACGCGAAGTATTCATCAAATACATTGAGTTAACCACTGCTCAAATAATAACAGGTGGCTGTATCGGGAATTGAACTCTCTTTCATGCTCGTCCTGTGATCCATACTGAGGTGTTGAAGATACTTGTAAAATAATGTTCCAAGTTTGAAGGGCAATACATACTAAGCTACTAACCCCACCGATAGGCAGAACCACTTACTACTACTTGCAAAATATAGGTCTGACAAACATGAATTAGTTTCATTACAACCAAAAACAAAAGAGATTCCTTTGCTTACTATAAAAGGGACAATCATTAAGTAAGTTAAATTTGTAGACAAAAGGATCGTTCTATTTATTTTTCAGATGTTGGTTTCGTGTTGACTATTAGTAGAGTTAACGATTACCTATACATTACAACTCGGAGTGTTCGCCGGGATGCCGCCACTCAAAGATAAAATAGGGCTAGAAACCGTGAATATACGAACTGTAGTCTTCGCGGCCGGTCACTATTTTTATTTCAACTAATCCTATTTTATCAATGCCCTACTTAGCTCCTATCGAGTTAGTTCATAGTTCACTAGTCCACTAACTGATAGTTGTTTCCGAAATGGTATTGTGATATGGTATTGCCTTTATTTTGAGATCCTGGCAATTAAGCCGATTATTTAGAAATTGTCAATTCCATAACAAAGAAATAATTGGCAGCCCCGCTAAGACGAACAATAGTCAGTAATAAGTAGCAGACTTTTGGCCAGGAATAATTTTTAAGTATAGTTTTTCTTAGGTTAAGAAATTTCCCCAAATTCCACTCAATTCATTTGAGAAATACGTAAAGGTAAGTGAAAAATAACATTTTTAAAACGATAGTCGCCACCGTACTAATCCCTTCAAATCAACATTTGAATAAAACATTTGCCAGACATGCGTTCTCACACATCTCTAACATTTCGACAAAAGACAAAATGTCTCGTTGAAAATATAAAATTAAATGGCCTAGGGTAAGGTTTCGCGCGCTGTGTGTTTGTTTTTGGCAGTGCGAACTTTATGTAAATATGCATATTTATTTATATATATTTTTTATATTTATTTTATTTATATTTTTTTTATTTATTTATATTTATTTTATATATATTTTTTGCAAATTCATTCACAAAATAAACTTGCGTTGAGTACACTAAATCTATCGAACACTTTGAAATGGAAAAATAGACTAGAAATGAAAGTGTTGCGTATTAGCAACCAACAATATGCAAGAAACAAAGTCAAAATTTTGTATCTGAAACGCAAATAACATCTTTATATCAAAATGTTCGAGGAATAAATTCTAAATTATCTAAATTGTACTTGGATAGTTTTGGGTTTACACAAGATGTGATTATTTTTTCTGAAACTTGGTTGAGTTTTTAATGATGAAATTTTTTGTAATAGATATCAAATCTATAGACTCGATAAAAGAACTGAAACTATTGGAGGTGGCGTGATCATAGCTGTATCTTCTCAATTTCCATCTGAAAAAATTTTAATTGACAATCAGCATGAAATTGAATTTGTCGCTGTCGTTTTAAAAGTTGAAAGCAAACAAATTTTTATAACTTGTTCATATATACCTCCATGTTCTGATCAATCGATTTATGATGAGCATATAAAATCAATTGAAAAAGTTTTAACAAAATCAAACATCGAAGATCAGGTGTTAGTATTTGGTGATTTAATTTTACCTTTAATAGTGTGGACTTATTTAAGTGAATCTTTTCATTATATTTTAGCTAAAGAGATAGATTGGAATGGTGATGTTACAAATCGTATATCAGACTTATACCTGTACGAAATTAATGGAATTCAAAATAGTAATACCCGGATTCTTGATCTTATGTTTGTAAATGAACCAGCTGCTTTTAGTTTAAAACGTGTGGATCCAGTGTCTATACCAGAGGAAACAAGTCACCCAACAATTGAACTAAGTTTTTCTGTATCATCCAGCAATAAAACTACTATAAATGAGAAAGTGTGTAAAACTTATTGTTTTAAACGTACAGATTATGACGCGTAAAACCAGTATCTATATAGTACGAATTGGTTGGAGTTGTTATCAATAACGAATGGCTACTTTGTTTCTATAAATTCTGATGCCCAATATGACAAATCAATCTATACTTTTGCCATAAAACAATCGGAATCAGTATCATTTCCACCTATATCCACAAGTGATATTTTAAGCGGTTTAAAAAACTTTAAATCATCGTTTAGCTGTGGTCCGGATGGTGTTCATAGCTGCTTACTTATTAACTGTGCTCATGCTCTATCAGTTCCCTTAAATATAATGTTTAATATATCTTTAAAATATGGTTGTTTTCCTAATCTAAGGAAGGAGTCGTACATTATTCCATTATTTAAATCAGGAAGCAAATCAAATATGGCAAACTACAGAGGTGTTGCTAAGTTAAATGTCATTCCTAAGCTTTTTGAAAAATGTATCACCGTTTCACTCTGTCATCGTTTCATCAATATGCCATTTTACCAACATGGTTTTTGTAAAGGGTACTCAACGACTACAAATCTGCTTCAACTTTTCACCTTAGAAAACCAGGGATTTATAAATGGTCAACATACTGACGTGATATATACTGATTTTAGTAAGGCTTTCGACAAAGTCAATCACGTATTATTACTTAAAAAACTTAACATAATGGGATTTACTAATATCTGTTTGAGCTGGATTCAATCTTACTTAACTGGTAGACAACAGCGTGTATGTTTCCATACTACATTATCCAAATATATAATTGCAAAATCAGGAGTTCCTCAAGGCAGCCATCTTGGTCCGATTTTATTCATGCTTTTTATTAATGATCTACAAATATCCATTAAATTTTCTAAGCTTCGTAAGTATGCCGACGATGTAAAAATTTTTCAAAGATGTAAAGCTAATGACAACCGCAGCCTTCTTCAACAAGATAAATTTTTTGTATGGTGCTACATACATTTAATAGAGTTGAATTTAAAGAAATGTAAACATATGCAATTTTCTAGAAAAATTGGTGAATATCATTCGTTCTACTTGAATGGTTATCGATTGGAACAAGTTGAGTCTATCTTAGACCTGGGTATTCTATTGGATTCGAAATTAAACTTTATTCAACACGTTACTATGACATGCAATAAACCACGCGGAGTACTTACTTTACTCAAACGATGGGCCAAAGTGTTCACTGATCCTAATGTTACGAAACAACTATACACGTCATAAGTAAGGCCAATATTGGGATATGGGCCTGTTATATGGGATCCTCATTACAATATTTATAATAACTGAATTGAATCTATTCAAAAATAATTTCTACAGTTTTGCCCACATAATAGTTATGGTCATAATTACATAAACCTACCATCGTACAAGACAAGGCTTACTATTATCGGTTTACCAACATTGCGCAGCCGCAGAACTATGCTAAATGTTACGTTTCTGATAAATTTAATTACCGGCGATGTATGCTCGGACTTCCTTCTGGAAAATTTATACTTCAACATTCCCAGACGGTCAACTCAAAATCAAAATTACGCTATGATGATCCTTTTATATTTGCTGCGATTTTAATAATCTTTATAATTTAATAGATTTTTCCTCCGGTGTTCATATAATTAAACGATTAAATTAAACTGATTTTAAATATGTAAATGTAATGTATTTAACATGGTAAAATTATTTGAATTTTGTCATATTATTAGCTAGTCTGTAAAGAAATTTGTTCCATAGACTATATTATATAAATACATAAATAAAAACTGATAATAAATGGACCATGTACATATTATGGACCATGCATAAAGAGATGATCTGTTTCTTTCATGAAACTGTAAAATTTTAACCGATTTACTAGCTGACCCGGCAAACGTTGTTTTGCCTTCAAAATGCATTTTGAATTATTAGTAGTTATGTTTGTCACCTACCATTATTTGATTCAATGTTAATGTGGTAAAAAAATTAATGGCAAAAATCTCATCTCCAACTCCATCTATCACTTCAAATAAAACCTTTTAAACCTTCCGGAATACTCCACCAATAATTTAAGACCAAAATGAGCCAAATCGGTCCAACCGTTCTCGAGCTTTAGCGAGACTAACGCACAGCAATTGATTTTTATATATATAGATTGTAGGTTTGCAAAATGTTCTTAATACGAACATTTATAAAGATATTAGGAATTCTTGTTGTTGGAATGCGGTCAAAAAAAAAAAAATGAAGCATATTATAAGCTAAGGATCTCCAAAGTGTTTTTTTAGCTGTTCGTGTAGGTTTTGGTTTAAGGAACACACAAAAGGTACAGGGGGGCTCAAAAAATTTAGAATTTGTGAAGTTCTTACATTATATGTCCAGAATTACGAACGACATAGAGGAAACAAATGTAGTTTTTTATTCGGAGAACTTGTGGAAAGTAATTAAAGACTGCATTTTAGTCCCAGCATCAGGATGGCCCAGAATGAACCATATTTCTGGTAACAAATGCAAGTATAGGTCGAAAACTATCGAAGATGATGCTCAAAAAACACGCATCGGTCGACAACAAACAGAAATAACAGTTGATCATTCTTAAAGCAAAGCTTTCATTTACCCATTTAAAAGCCACCGTAAGTTAAAGTTCATAATCACCGCAGCTGGTGATCGTCTGTAGGAGTTGCATACGTTATCCAGTCTTACAACTATCTTTGAGTGCAAACACCTTTGGAGCGAAGCAAAAAAAAAAAAATAATAATAATAATAAATAACAAAAAATCCATGACTAAAGTTGGGAAGTGCGTCCCAAAATAAGGCCTTTTGTCTATCTACTGCCTATACAGGCAAAGAAATGCAGAATGATTTCAAACATGCAAATTTTAGGGCCTTACAAATTCTAACTAGTTCTGCCCCATTTTTGTAAAGTCAATTTTTTGAGAAAATCTTACTTTTTTAACATTCTAATTTTTCCAATATCATTTTGGATAAGAAAAAATAGTGAACTATTTGTAAGTTCAATTCTTCCACAAAAAATAAATAAAATTACGCTAATAACTAAATCTCTCCTTACCTTACAAATATGAAATTTGCAAAATCTTTTACGCAGACGAACATTTTTTGATAGCTAATAACTTTTAGGAAACTACATAACTTTATGAACGAGGAATGCAGCGCTCCAGGCGAACTAAAAATTGCGTGTCAAAATTTGTACACCCCAATATTTTCCCATGCAGGGTTGACCTATAAGAAGTATGTCCTATTTCACAGAGCAGCTTTCGCTTAACATCCACACAGGGAAAAAACTGTAGACAAAGGAACCCTGCTTCAGCTTTAGACGTGGGTTTTGTCTAAGAATCAACAGTTCAGTCGGCAAATCTTTCAGATCATATTTTTAAAGCAATGTATATATTTTGCAAAAAAAGCTTGTCAGCGCTAACCCTTTGTAACTGAATTGACGCTTGTGCAACAATTCTCTCCATATATCGTGCCTCTTCGCCTTGAATTTCTCTCGAGTCACACCACATCGAACACATATTGTTATGGAAAGTACATACGAAAGGTCTGTTTGTTTAAAGTAATATATTTGGTTAAGTTTTGCTTTGCCAAAATAGTTTAGCACATAACTATCTGAGAACATTCTCACTGAATTTCCTTTTACACCTCTTTACACTTTTGAAAATGTAAACATTACATTTATAAATTACCCTGTAAGACTTGTTAGCGTGATACCTCCCATCATTCGCACTAAGAAAAAGATAACACCATTTACTAATAGAAAGAGAAAACACCGAACCCAATTATACTGATGGAACAAACCACCGTTCATCTCTCTCTATAGACAATCTAATACTGGTAAACATTTGAGCAAAATAGAAAATCAAAAAAAAAAAAAAAAAAAAAAAACAACAACGAGGTGCAAAGGGAACGATGAAAACATAAAAGAAAATGGAAAAAAAGTCGCACAAGAAGAAAATACACGATGCGAAGAATTAGCTCCGGATTTGGTCATGCTGTGAGGCAAAAAGAAGTAAAAGTAAGTACAAGATGTCCGAGATCCATTCGAAGCCACGAAATAAACCAAAGCATTCCGAATATGAAAATTAACACTTGGCACGACTACTGGTGCCACCACTTACCTCTTGTTTCGGCGTCCCAGGAATTAACACAAGGAATTATATAAAATAAGGCGATTCACTTGGTTCTGCGCTTCCGACTTTTACTAAATTCACAGTCCCTTACATGTTTTTTCATATTTCTTCGGTTGGGTTCATTTGAATCAAACTTTTTCAAAACAATAACAATCAACACAAACCGTTAGAAGAGTTTGCAAAACTCAGATATGTTTTTTTCCAATGATAATTTACATGAACGAAATAACTAGATTTCCAAAGTTCAAGCAATTGCTCAGGCAAACAATGCCAGAATTGAAATTTGTACGGGTGAGTCGACGAGACGAGTCTATCAAGAAAATTCTCAATACACGAATGACCTTTTGTCTTACTCTGACGTCGGTAAAACACAATGGCTTCCACTAACTTGAAAACGAAGTTGTTTCGTTTTTGACGGTGGCACTAGAAAGGGAAAACTGACAGCAACTAAACAAAGGCTGTCTCTTTCTCGCTTTTCCACCAAATAAAAGAGAAGGAAAAACAACAGCTGTTTGCCCAAAGAGCTGCCAGATTTTATAGATGCCATAAAAAACAAAAAAAAAACGTCTCTCAAATTAAAGCATAATTTGTTAAGCAAACAATTTCACATAGTCAACAGTTAAAATAAATCACAACCTGAGCACTTACCTTCGGGTTTTAAATTGAATAAAATTGTATCTTTTACACCACAAAAGGTATTTAATGCTCTCACCATGCAACCTTCTGTTACACTTTTTCTCTCGCTCTTTTTCACAATTTCTTAATAGAACCAAATTTTCTTATAGTATTTTGAAAACCGAATTGATTTCTTCACTACTTTTGGTTTGTAACTATCGTCGATTTTTGTTGTACCCTTTTAATTTTGTTTTGAATTGCGTCGCGTTATCGTCTGTCCCGCACAATTTCTTTGTTACTTCTCAGTTACGAATAATTTTGGTCCTTTTGGAAGGGCGAACACCAAAATGTTTATCAAGAAGAAACCGTATAATAAAACTGAACTCGTGCTCTAAGTTCTGTGTTTGTATGGTGTTTGTTCAGAAATTCTCTAGGAGGGACATATGTGACGTCTAAACAAATGGTCTAATGCATGTAAGAAAGAGCGAGATAGCTAACTTTGTGCGAGAATTACTAATAAGAATGCTAATTTTGTGTCATTTATTATTTTTACAGGTGTTGCCACATTTTGACAAAGTACCTAGTCCAAATTCCCCACAATGAGAGCCTTCAAAGATTGAACATTCGATCTGGCCTAACCCGATGTTGCCTTCGTTAGAAAGCTTATCGAAATAGCCACTCAGCGACAAATTTTCTTTAAACCCACTTTTTTCTATAAACAATACATTATTTCGCGAAAGTACACTAATTTGTCTCCTTAAGTATATAGTCATGACCTTAGCCTAAATAATGGAGTATTGCAATAACCAATAGCTTTGAGCACCGACGGCATTAATTTGAAGTACCTTTTTTGTGAGGGAAATCACTGAAATTATGAAGTGAAAGGAATAGGAAATTGTGAAATAATATTTCGAGTGCGACACTTCATTTTAAATAAAAAGTAAATTTTTTTTAAATACATTTTTGCCGCACGTGAAAAAATAGTTTAAAAAAAGCGATTTGGTTTTTTAAGAATTTGAAGAAAGTTTGAGACATACATATGTTTTTGGTTTATAATTTTCTATTTTTGTTTTTTTTTTTTTGGTATTTTTTTATTTTTTTTTCTTTTTTATAAAATGTCAGATTCTTTTGTTTTGCTAAACTTTTTTTTTCAAGTTTTCATATGTGGAACAAGTTACCAAACCAATCAGACAGATTTTAAATAGATTAAATTATCATACGAAACAAACTAATTAGAAGTATGGTTAAATCTGTTAAACCAATCTGTTAGTTTGTCATCCCCTTAACACTCAAAAATTTAAATTATGTTGCAAATTCAGAAACACTCTCTTATTCGATTTAGTGTGATCCTCTGTCAATGGATTCTTATAAATATAGTGTAAATTGTAAACCTATTTTTTGATAATAGCTTTTCTTAAATCGTTTCCAGCCTTAGTCATGACTCCAGTTGTCCCTCCTAAATTTGTTCCTGTTTCCTTGTATATAAATATCAGCTGTTTTGTTGGAGAAAATCTCGAAACCAAACATTTCCACGTTTATAAGAATGCCATGGTATAAGACATGGTTATAGGCGTGATCACTATGTATAAATTTCCGTTTCCGCTGCTCGGTTTTACTATGTAGATTTCTTCAAAAGAGATGTTTTCTTTCCCAAAAATCGGAGACTTGAAATTGCTCAAATATACTTTAATTGTTAATTTTTTTAAAACATAATTTAAAAAAAATATGCTAAATAACATTTTTATTATAACTTATTAAAAGCGATAAATAATACAACAATCTATTCTAATTTAGAACTTGTCGCACCTTTAAATGCCAGTAAATTTATATCTCTGACGCTCTCCTTTCAGCCCATAATTGCGCACCATACCATATATTACCGCCAGTAAAACACCGCCTACCACCATCAAGGCAACTATGAACCATGGATATAAACCCGGATATGGGGGTTCGCCACGATCACGAGGAAATTCGACTATATCTTCTTCACCTGCATCTTCGAATAAACCTAAGTCGTCGATTTCATCAAAATCCGTGTCATTTTCTCTTCCAAATGTATCCTCTTCTAGAGTGATGCGTTCGAAACGTCTGCCATCGATCGAATGTATGCTCGACTCAACAATATCTTCATCTTCGGGTGTTTCATAAACTGGTTCAGTACTTTCTACTCGCATAAAGGTTACATCGCCATTATGTATTTCATTATGGAAACGTTTGACGCCATAACCGAAATATTCATAAATGTCTGCAGAGAATGTCTGGCGATGTTCGGCCCATTGACCTATGAGGTCAACTTTAACTTTTGTTCTTGCATCCATTTTACGCCCGAAAAACGCTTTCTGGAAAAGAGTTGGAATGGAAAGTTAATGCGTACAGAATCATGTAATTCCGACAAATTAAGAGCACAAAACAAGTCGTCGGCCAATAAATGTTAAACCAAATGTTAAACCGCCATGCTTCGAGACAGAACAATTGATTTTTGTAAAAAAAACTGTTGGTGCAGCTGACCAAATCTTAAATAAACTTTACAGGAATTTCACAACGCCTTCAAAATATCTAGTTTTAAAACATTATTCCATTCAATGCAATATCGCAACGAGAATTTGGATTTCCAATTTGCTTAAATTTTCATACTAAACATTTGCCAATTTTTGCGAATAGGGTTAAATCTGCCAAACTGTGTTTAATATATTAAACGGGATTTTGTGCTGCAAATAGCCGCACATAGAAATAGAAAATAGAAAATCTTCTCCGCACAATTAAGAATTTCTAAGTTTCAAGATTTCATTTCGTATGTAAACAAACATACATTAGTTCGCAAAAATTAGCAAATGTTTAGTATGAAAATTTAATTCCCGAATAATGTTTTAAAACTAGATATTTCGAAGGCGTTCTGAAATCTCTGTAAACTTTATTTAAGATTTGGTCAGCTGCACCAACAGTTTTTTTTACAAAAATCAATTGTTCTGTCTCGAAACATGGTGGTTTAACATTTGGTTTAACATTTATTGGCTGACGACTTGTTTTGTGCTCTTAATTTGTCAAACAGTTACAAAATACCGAAATATGAAAATATGACAGCAATGACCTTAATTTTAAAGAAGTTTAAAAATATACCAAGATCAAATACAGCTCGAATGCGTATTTGGCTTAATATACATCTCCTCAAAATGTTGCTGCTGTTAAATTTGCAAACTAGATTGCAACTCAATTTCTCTATTAACGAAATAGTTAGCATCACGAAGCATGAAGATGGTAGAGGAAATTTACATAAGACTAGCCGACCCAGCAAACGTTGCTTTACCTTCAAATTTTATTTTTATTGATTCAAATTTGTGTTGTTTATAATGACACCGCACTCTTTGTGTTCCAATTCGAGGCAAAACAAGCCACTTTTGTTAAACGTTAATTTTGTTTCAGAAAATGATGCGCGACTCAACGAATTAAAATAATATTCACTGAAAATGATTTATTCAAATCGGTCCAGCCGTTTAGTATGAGTTCAGCGACATACACGCGTACAGTAGAATTATATACATAAAGAAGATTATTATGGGAGGTACTACGCCTATATTTGCAGAAGAACTTAAAATATGTTCACTCAACCGAAATACAAAATTCTGTTTAAATGCCGTTAGCAGGAGCAGAAATAATTGCTTTTTAATTTGTGGTTTGTATAGGAGGTACCACTCCCCATTGTCCAATCCCGCCCATATTTGCAGGAGCACTTAAGATATGTACACCAAACCGATGTACCAAATTTTGTTCAAATACCGTAAACAGGAGCAGAAATAATTGATTTTTAATTTTTTGTTTGTATGGGAGGTACCACGCCCCTTTGTCCAATTGGACCGAATTGTAAATCTAAACCATCCCGGGCACCACCCAGACGCATATACAACAATTTATGGAAAGCGGTCCAGCCGTTTAGGAGGAGTTCACTGACAACGCCCGTACAGTAGAATTATATATGGTAGAATTATATATTATGGTAAAAATAAGTCCATTATTTTCCAATAGATGGCTTTAGTAATTTGTAGCTATCGTTATGTAAATGCCGGGTGCCATTACAAATATAAGATTTCGTACTCAAAAAAACTGCTTATACAATTTTCTAATTGCTTGATTTAATATTTGAGTTTGTTTGAACCGTCCTAACTTAATCTCTTGCAATGATTAGAGAATTTAAACGCTTCATCCACATAAACTGAAGAAATTTTTGTGAATGTCATTTACATCTCCCTGTATTTTCATTTTAGCTTAAAAACTGTGACTAACCAGATCATCTTCTGGGGATAGGTCATCCAATTTTTGCAAAAGAAAACAGTAATGTTGAGTTCATATTTAACATTTGTTATGAAGTGAAAAGGCGACCAGTTGAGTCTCAGCCGGTAGGTAATATCTGTTACTGAAACTCAGCCCATAACAGCCTGGTAGTCGTTTGCAATCCCAACACAAAGATTGGATGCAGTGGTCTGATAAACTGCTAATCTTAAATAAAATGATCTCGAAGAAACAGCAAAGAAAATAATAAAACGTCGCCACCCAAATGTTGACGATCCCTGCAAACGTTGTAAGGACCATGATTTAAGGATACGCTCCTGGAATGCAGGCACTTTTTACAGAGAAGATGCCTCTATTCGAATTGTGGATACCTTTGAAAAATATAAAGCTGACATCACCGCCATCAAATATATGCGATGGGCAAGATGAGGATGCACTGGGTATAAAACTGTGACATCTATTACAGCTGCCACGCAGAAAAGCATGAATTTGGATATGGATTGATTGTGGAAAAGAGACTTAGAGACACCTTGTCTCGTCTTGTCTGTGACCAGATATCCACTGTCCGCATCAAGGTGAAATAGTTTTTATTATGTTAATCTGTGCACATGCACCGACGGCGGACAAATATACATTTTAACAGGCGCTGATGGCCTGCCCGCAGAGCTGTTTAAGACCGGTACCGATGATCTGATAAACAGCATGCATCAGCTCCTAAATACACTTCGACTCGAGGTGTAATGATTGGGATTTGGGTGTACTATGTCCTGTATCCAGAAAATGCGATCGAAGTGTGTGTAAAAACTATCGTGGCATCAGTCTTTTACCCATAGCTTTTGAGGTCCTGCCAACAAAATGTGAAAGACTAAAGCCGAATTTAGCCGATCCGATTGGGCCTTATCAGCGTGGCTTTAGACCGAGTAAATGAACAAATAAAGATGCAAGAAAAACAGATCCGCACGTATCATCTTTTCGACGATTGCCTTCGACAGTCCGACATGACAAAAACTGTATGGGACCATGTCCAAGTTTGGAATTCCCGTGAAGCTTACACACCTTTGTATGCGGGTCAATATATAAGTAATTGGGTTGGCTGGACTATGTGCAGATGTGCCAAATGTTGCAGCACGAAAAATGCTATCGAAACTAGATGTGTCAAATTGGAGTAGAAGCGCAGAAGACCGAAACGCCTGAAATTGTTTTGAACACCTAAGTAAGTTGGTAAGTGCCAAATCACCGTAATATGTACAATTTTAACTGGGATTCGGCTATATGCAAAGCATGCATGTTTCAAAAATAAAAATTTCGGCTTGTTAGCTTTTTTACCTTTTCAGCTAATATTATTTGAATTAATTGTAATGAAATCGCTCCAAATGTTTAAGGCTAAATCATTTCAAGTAATTGTAATTAAATCGTCAACGTTTGGTTTAACTAGTGAAATGATATCATGTATATTCAAAAATAAAATGTTCCCAATTTCTGTCCTTATTATGTCCCTTCGCCTTAATTAATCATTCTTGTAGGGCATTCACATTGTTGTCCAAATCTTTCATTCCGGTGAGTCATTCAATAAACCAACTTAAAGTTATATATAATATGCAAAACAGACGGGGAATTGAGCGAGATATTCTTTGCTTGTGAAAAAATTTTAGCGGCATTGCCAGCTTTTTTGTGTTAGTTTCCAACAATGAAATCGAAACAGCCTATGTTTTTACATCGCAATGTGTTCGATACTATATACACAACATTGTAAAATTGAGACTTTATTTATTACTATTTCACAAATATATTGTCGGACATATGACGTAAAAGTGTGAGCTGTTCCTAATTCAAGGTTGGAAACCAACAAAAAAAAAAAAAAAGAAAATTTTGACGTTGCCACTTAAGAACATTTTCGTCACGAAAAAACATAGTATTGCCTGCTGGAAATATGTATCTTCAAATTTCACAATCGTTCTATTTTTACATGGGGTTTCACGCGAAAAGTCATGACTCGTTACATACACTATCTGTTATCATATCAGCGGATTCTAGAAACAGCAGTTATTAACAGCAATATTTATATTGCAAAACAATATTAAAGTTGTGATTGGTGCGGCATCTGACGTATTTCACATCCGAATCGTATACGATTTCATAAGTTTTATCTCTTTTTGGCAAAGGTATGTTATTCGCAGTGGTCTATTTTTTGTTAATAGCTACATACATATATAAGAACGAAATTTTGGATGGAAATCAACTAGATGAAATCAAAAAATCGAGTGCAGCATAAACGCCAGTTTCATATCTATATCAAATCCTATATTTTCTTTAACTTATTTACGTCTTCGACATCCGTATTTTTACTTTTTATTCTACATCTTTTTTATTTTTCTATTTCTATTTTCTTATAAATATCTGCTGTTTTGATAAAATAATTAAAGATTTCGATGACAGTAAATGTGATTTATTATATTACTCAAATCGTGAATCATACATTCTACGATTTATTATTACTATTTATTATCATATTAAAGTTCTTATATTATTTCGTAAATTTTGTTTCGTTTAACATATGTTTTATATCTTTGTGTAATGTACTTACTTCTTTCACATCCATACCCCCTACACCTTTATCATCCAGTTTCAACACAGCATTTTTGTGTTCAAACAGTAATGGTAATGTCAACATTCCCTCCGTGTAGACTGTGCTGACATTCAATTCGACTTTCTCGACATATTCATAATTGAGGTTGCCATAGATTTGTTTCCTTTCACGACTCGGATTCTTCAATATCGTCTTGCCTAAAATGGTTTTATAACTCATGGTCGAGTTGATCCAAGGCATATAGGTCACATTACGTAGTTCATACATCAAAGGTTTGATCTCCACTAAAACATTTATATTCGAATCTAAACCATACTGTAGTTGAGGAAGAAATAAATATCGATAGCGGTAAATAATCCAAAACTATTGTAAATCCTTAAAAATTATTATCAAACTTACGAAATTATCCTCAAATATCATAACGACACAAGTAAATAAATTTTCTGGTATCTTGTTGACCAGATCAGAGTGACGGAAATGACACAGTTCCGTCTTTTCACGTGACACATCCGTCGCTTTGGCCATATAATTAAGGCGCTGTTAAAGCATTAAAAATCAAGTATTCTAACAAAAGAAAAAAACCGTTCAGTAGTATGTATTACCTCTTTTGGATCCAATTCTTGGGCATAATGTTCCTGCACGAACTCATAAGGAATCCATGCCAACAAAGGATTTGGTTTACTATTACAAATTTCATGATATGCTTCGCGGCCCACTAAATCGCCATTGTGTATTTTCAAATAATAGTATACATCTTTGTGGGAGCCTCCGTGGTCCTTGCACATGGTGTTTAGGAAACTTTCCTAAAATATGGTATTAACATTAACATATTAAATGGCATAACAATATCAATTTTCAATGTCAGAGTTGAAGTATTTTGTAACACTCTGAGCATGTTGTATTAGCACGATGTGTCAGTTGCATACAACTAGTTAAATTGAATCATTAGTTGTAGCTTGAAAATAATTGTTTGACTATTATATTTACCATATTTGGTCGTTTAAAGGTTAATTAGTTGTTTAAACTATAAATGGAAAACCAACAAAATTTTGTCTAATGTCATGATGTTAGGATTGCAAATATTTGTCACGATTCTGAGAACATTTTTTACGAAAAAAATGCATGGTGATGAATAAAACCATATAGTCGACAAGTTTATCAACACTTGGCCTTTCTGTTGTATACAAATGGCTTTGAAATTGGCTTTAATATAACGCCAATTTCAGTACCAAAACTCCCAGAAAATAAGTAATGTCTCATTTATGTTTCATTAAAATGAATCAATAACTGACATAGTTTGTTTTAAAATATCTCAACAGGCTAGAATTTGATTAGAACATAACCATGGCTTATAAAATACATTTAATACCTTAGAAAACCTGTAAACAAAAAAAATCAGCTATTTTGTATTGCCAGTGGGACAAATCATAATGAGAAGAAACGAATATTGTCTATGCTTTCGGAAACATAATAACCGCTTTAGTTTTGCAATTTCCATTAATTTATCATGGAAGAGCTATTCCATTATTTTATAGTTCAGTACGCTTCCTAAAGCGTTGTTATTTCTTACTCTTTGTGACGACTACATATAAAACAATCTATATTGCAAGTATCACAAAACATTGCTGTATTAAATTTCTAGATTTCCTATAAACTTATATTTCCTCAAAACAGTTGTACTTTTCTTATATACATCAGAACAACCGTATTTATGTTACATACATATGTAAATCACGTGCAGATGAACTCGCATCGTTTTAAAATCGACATTAGTGTTGTTGTTGCAACAGCAACAATTTCCAGGACGTTTTGAGAGCAACACAATTTCCATAGGATATCAAAATCAGTGTCAACAAGCAACATAACAAAACGCAGTCAAATAAAAGCATCTGACTAAACTGAGGCGAATAGTAAGCGACATTGCAGTCCTGAGCAGAGAAGTTTATTTATAAAATGAACTTGTGTTTCGTTACTACAATGAGGCAATGCTTCAAAGGAATTACCTAACACCTGCAACACTGATTAGACTAGACAGGGATAACAGATTCAATGGCGGACGCCTACTTTTTTTACCACAGAAGATAGGATAAGATAGGATAGGATAAGATAGGAAGATAGGATAAGATTGAAAAAATTAAAAAACTTAAGGAATAAATTTTATAGTAAATTTATGATTTCTAATTCCCCGATTGATGAAAAATATTATATTCATTATATGCGTGAATTTAATTGTTTAAATAAATTTTTGTATAATCAGTATATACTATCGTTTAATGAGTCTTTAAAGGATAATCCAAGACGGTTTTTTTCGTATATAAAGTCAAAAAAAAACAATTCTTCCATCCCTAAAGGTCTAAAGCATAATAATATTGTTTCAAATTCGGCAGAAGAATCAGTAAACTTATTTAAGAATTTCTTTGAATCAAGTTTTACAAAAGATAACACTGTAAATAATTTTAGTTACTTCGACAATATTGTGCCTTGTGTTGATATTGGGTCTATTGACGTTTCTGATGAGGACATTCTGTCTGCCATTCTTAAGCTCAAAAATTCTTTTAAATCTGATCTGCATGGAATCTCTTCTTTTCTTCTTAAAAAATGCTCAAAAGCTTTTTTAGTTCCTTTAAAAATTTTGTTTCAAAAATCACTTGATTCTGGATATTTTATTCATAAATGGAAAACTGCAACAGTCTTTCCAGTTTTTAAGTCGGGAGATAGAACCTTAGTTACTAATTACAGGCCTATTTCTAAGTTGCCTAACATTGCTAAAGTTTTTGAGCATATTATGCGTGAAAAATTATATTTTTTAATAAAGAGGCATATTAACCCTAATCAGCACGGGTTTTTTTCTGGTCGTTCCACAACTACTAATTTAGCTATTTTTAGTAATTTCTGTTTAAATGAATTTGAAAGTGGTGCTCAAGTAGACACGATATACACGGACTTTTCTAAAGCTTTTGACAGAGTTCGCCATGATATTCTCTTATTTAAGCTTCATAAATTCGGTTTCCACTCCAATGTCTTAAATTGGTTGAAATCGTATTTGGGTAATCGGGTATGTACTGTTTGTATTGATGGTTATTATTCTAGTGCTTATTTTCCTACCTCTGGTGTTCCACAAGGTAGTATTCTTGGGCCTTTATTGTTCAATATTTTTGTTAATGATATTGGTATGTGTTTTAAAAATTCGAAATATCTTATGTATGCAGATGATCTAAAGATTTTTAAATCAATCTACACGTTGAATGATGTTACGTTGTTGCAGGAAGATTTAGATAGGATTGCTATTTGGTCGAAAGCTAATGATTTACCATTCAATACTAATAAATGTTTTAAACTGACATTCCATCGCTGTAGAAATACAATTAATTCATTATATCATATTTATCATGAAATCTTGGAAGAAATTTTTGAATTTTCTGATTTGGGGGTAGTTTTTGACTTCAAATTTACATTCAAAAATCACCTAGATTACATTATACCAAAAGCTTATGCAATGTTTTATTTTATTCGTAGAAATATGTATAAATTCTCTGATCCTTATACAAAAAAAGTTTTGTTCTCTGCTTTTGTACGTTCTAAACTCGAGTATGCATCGGTTATTTGGAATCCTGTTGCATCAATTCATTCTACGCGGATTGAAAAAGTACAGAAAGTGTTTCTAAGGTATGCTTTGTCGTCACTTAACCTTACTTCTCCTTTACCGTCCTATGAAAGGCGCTGTGCATTCATTTCGTTGCAAACTTTGGAGGCCAGAAGGAACATAGCGTCTGTTATGTTTCTTCATGCCGTTGTTTCGGGATATATTGATTGTTCAGATCTACTTGCACTCATACGCTTTAATGCTCCATCTCGCTCTCTCCGTCATATGTATACTTTTAATATTGTTATGCATTCGTCTAATTATATTTGCAATGAGCCCATTAACAGGTCAATGATTTTGTTTAATAGATTCTGCAACAACATTGACCTTTGCCTGCCTCATAATGTCTTTAGGCAATTAGTATGTAATTTATTAAATTAGTTAAGTTATTTACTTTATTTTTGTTAATTAGTTATATAAGATATTTGCTGGTCTGTAAGGATATAATCCATAGACTAAAATAAACAAATGAAATGAAAAAAAAAAAAAGATAGGAACTCTAAACTTTTCTAACACTGTATACAATATTAACCAGTAATATTGTGAAATCTCTTTTGTATATAATTTCCCATCTTTCTCCCATTATTTAGTTTCTAAGATAATTTAAGTTTTGGTTATTTATTTAAGATATTATTAAGATATTTAAGTGTTATTTATTTATTTTGAAAAAAAAACTAGATAAACTGAACCCAGTTTTTGATACGCTACTGCCAAGAAAAAACAAACATATTATTCAGTATTAATTACGAAGGTACAATATAAATATACTGTTCCTTAATATTTGGCACATACTTAACTATGCAAATATATTTTTAAGCCGTAAGATGGTAATAGGAAAACTATGCAATTGAAAAATGGAACCAATAAAGAAGCGCTAGAGTGCGCTGAGATATTGTGAAAAATGCTTTTTCTGCGTTTTTTGACAAATACTCGTAATCTTGTGATGTTCGTTTAGTCAAAAGTGAAAAAACGAAAGATATACTTTTTTTGTGTACATAAATATAAAGAAGAGGAACAAAAGAGAAGAAATTGTAATTTGCATTACAATTTCGTTAAAAAATGTCAAAACATGTGAAAATGATGCTTTTTTCTCTCAATTTTAAACGCTTAGTTGTAAATATACTTACATTTGTCGCGCTGGTGTCATAAGGACTTGGAATAAGGCATTGAAACGTGTTTGCCAGATATTCAAAATTACAGCCTTCAAGATTTTTATCAAAATAAAAAAATGGAGTCTGAGTTAAAAATCTACTACAATAAATTAATCTAAGTACAAACTATCACAAAATTTCATGTAGTTAATCACTTCCAGTTAAACTTCGACCCCAATTTCCCAATATACGTATTTAAACAGTATATATTACAAAAATTAAACATAACCTTTGCCTTTTAAATTTTGCTTCTTAAAAGACAAAGGTTACGTTTTCATATCCATTATATACCCTTTCCCTTTTATTAGTTGTATGACGTCCATTTTAATCAGTCGCGCTGAAAAACTTTAAACGAACTCCGAATGCAACTCCGGTCCTAAAGCGTTGGCATAAAAAATGCTAAAATTGTTAAACGAAATCTTACTCATTTAAAGCAAAGTTCTGTAGGAAAATACCGAGAAAGATTCTTGTGTAAGTGAGTTTATGCCAATATTTCCAACAAAGAGTGCAGGCGACTGAAACTGTAATATAATGTTTTGCAACTAAACCTATGATGAACTTCAAATCTTTCACAATAGGAAATATGTTCCTAACATTTGTTTAGCGTTTTCATTTTTGCTCCATATGTTGGTATGAAACTAAATTTTTGTTTTCTGTAGAGTTTTAAAATGTATTAGCGTTCCCTTCCGAAAATCTGTTTCGGCCGAGATTTTATCATTGCTTTAATTCTTTCGTAGAAAATTTAATTGATTACAATAACTATCTAATTGTAGACGAAAATTATATGCAGTCCATTTACAATCGCCAACTACAATCTAAGAAAATGTTACGGTACATTAAATTCTGAAAAATTCAAAGATTTACGACAATTAACGTGTCTAGCAGCAAGCCATCCAGACCGACGGGCACCGTCGAAACACATTTGGTCAAAAGATACCCGGTACTTTAAGCGGTATTTTTTTGAAGTTATATTTTTGGCGTATCAAACGATATATACTTTCATTCTTTCGGCCCATCAGACCGATACGAACGTTTACAATAGCAATAAAATTGAATAAGTAAATGCTTTTCCAATCATTTCGACTCTCTTTAAATTCTTTGTAGCAAAAATTTCTCTGAGTCAATGTCAAAGGCTAGCTTACATTAAGTATGAAATTTGAGAATTTGAATAGTATTGTAAATGCCATGTCGCCATATCCTGCTCACAGCAAATTGCCAAGAAAATTTTCTATAGAAATGCGTTTTTAGTAAGACTACAATGAGTTTTCCCCAAAATATTATTTCCATTTTCTACTATCATCAAAAGGTTTCTTGTCTCTGTTGTTCTCTCCATTTTTAAATTCACATCATTTCATACCTTTTCGTTACTTGTTAATGTTGTCGCCACAATTTCACACGACTCATTGTCGTCAATGGGTTTCTTGTGCTTCTCCATATCAGCCAAGAACATGGGTTGGGTTCTTATGCAGAAGTTGGAATTCTCCTCAAATATTTTCGCCAGAATTCCTCCTTCGATATTTGCCACTATCACAACAACAGTGAGAAATAGCATCAACAGCATTATGCTATCGATTTTTTTTTTTTCAAATATTAGCCGTTACAAATATGAAGACACAATTTTTAGAACCGCTGTACTGCCGATATCCGTTGAGCGTTGAGAAAATCGAAGACCGTTGTGTTACGCGATGTATGAACAACTGAAGTGAATAAATTTAGAATAAGTTTAGAGTCAATTGAATCCGCTAAAAATCACAGGCAATTGACAAACTAAGCGAGTGTTTTTCTTTTGCAAAATCAAAATATATAAACGCAAAACCCAACTACATAAATTTACAAACTCATCGTGGAAAAGCGTTTTATGGCGCTTCGTCAACGAATGCTGGGCATTTCTTTTGGTCAACTGTCGTAGAACAGGTTAGTGATTTCATGGGGTGGCAAATAAGCAATACACAGATAACATTAATAAAAGTTGTTTGATTGTTCTTAAGACTGCAATTTTTTCTCTTTGGTTCATTTTTCCAAACTTTTGGGAATTACGGCTTTTTATTCATATTGAAAACGTTAACACAATTTACCATAATCTTAAACCCTGCGCAAATGTTTCGATTTTTGATAAGATAAATTTTATTAATGTTAACTACTTTACTAATAAGCAATATTAGTGGAATGGATAATTTGTGACATATCATATGATTTGTGTTTGGATAGAACGAACCGATAAGAAATATATGTAATTCATTTGAAAGACATCCATAAATTCATCATTAATTTGCATCGTTAACACACTGAAATAAATTGATGACATTTGTGGGAAAATATCGGAAACAAATACTCTACAAAAATGTTTTTTCTGCTTTATTTGTTTTATTGGATCGCTCACGTAGTGGGCCTAACAATAAGTAGTTGAATCTTAGATCTAATTGTCGACGAGTATGTATTTTTCCCGCTTTGTTTTTTTTTAGCTGTATGCTTTTTTTGTTTATACTGTCCTCTGATATCAGCAGGGATTAGTTTGATATACAAAAGCTCACGGCAGCTTATGATGGTGTAGTTTAGCGCAATGTTCGTACAAATAATCTCATCATAGATTTCAACTACGTGAGCATAGAGCGGAGAGTCTCCAGGCGTAATGCCGCAAACTAATGTATTGCTCTTCATAATGTGGACTATGTAAGTGCGGATTACGTGAGTGACGAGGCCAGGGCCCGAACATAGGGTCTCATGTGGATTATGTCGAAGCGTTGCGGTGTTGAGATATTAGAAGACAATGCATTTTCGGCAGGAGTCATGTTTTTTTTCCTTTTTATGGGACTGCAAAATCACTTCTCCGGAGTCTGGAAGGTGCCGAAGGGTAAGCAAGGTTTCTAGCTAGAACATTACGGTGATGTTCTATTCTGGTCATATGTTTTGCTTTGATCTTTTCTATCTCCTCTTTCACATATGGTATATTCAAGTCCCAATGTATATTACAGTTTCTCACGTACCAAGAAGCTCCCGTAATGTCTTGTAACATCTTTGATTGTACCCTTTGGATTTTATCCACGCTGCTGTGGCTGACTCTGCCCCAGAGTTGAGCACCGTAACACCATATAGGTTTAATTATTCCCGCCTAGATCAACACCTTACAGTTTAGGCTAAGTCCAGAGTGCTTATTAAGCAGCCAGTGATGTTGCCTAATTTTCAAGTTCATTTGCGTCTTTTTAGCCTCGATGTGTTTTTCCCAGGTTAGTCTTCTGTCTAGATGGACGCCTAGGTAGATAAGGTCTGAGCTCTGAGGAACGACGATATTATTGAGCCTGAGAGTTACGCACGTGTTGTTGTTTAGTGTGAATGTTACTTGTCTGCATTTACTTTCGTTTATTCTTATTCTACAATCAATGAGCCACTTCTCAGCGTCTTTCAGATGAATTTGGAGGGTATTTGCTGCCTGATTTTGGTCCTTGTGATAGCACATTATTGCAGTATTGTCTGCGAAAGTTGATGTGAGGATTCTAGAGTCAACCGGAATATCACCTGTAAAGATAAGATATATTAAAGGACACTCCCTTGAGGAATGCCTGCCAATATAGGGTAATTATCCGTATAGTAGACATCATATTTTACACTAAACTTCCTACAAAAAAAATGTTGGCTTCCATATTAGCTTCCAAAAAGGGTTTCTGAAATGAAATCTCTTTCTATAAAACAATAAATATTTAAATCGGAACACAATTAGAAATGAGGAAGATTCTCTGTGTAAGATTTAGCTACATACAACTTTCTATACATAATCTGACCACGATTTGAATCTGCGAGATTTCCTCTTAAATATATGAACACTTAGTTTTAGAAAATTACACTGCGATCATGTACGGGTAACTTTTCAGGAAGATAATTGCTACTTCTATGTGATCCGAGCGCACTTTTCTACACGAAAAAAGTAGCCCTCAAATAATCCGAGATCACTTTTCTGTACGACAAAAGTAGCCCTCAGATGATCTGAGCGCAGTTTTTTATACGAAAAGGACTATTTTTCATCTTGCTCTAAACTAAAAATACTTTTGACATTTTCAAACATTTCGTTTTCTTTATTAATCACATAATTTTTTTTTCTTTTTGTTTATAAAAATGCAAGTAAATTGTTATACAATTTCTTTTTCAAGGTTCGTTCTATTATAATTTTTTCTTCAATACTTACATTAATTAGATACATACACTGATATATGGTATTTTTGTAATTTAGTGTTTCGTTTTTTTGTTAGACAAAATATATTGTAATTTTTTCAACAATTTTCAATATTTTATATATGAATCATGAAAATATAGGACTTTTTGAATTTGAAACGGGTAATAAAAAGAAAACAATAAATGAAAGTTAAAATAAAGGATTTTCAAATGAAATATTCTTAGTTTTTCTCGTGTCCATGTCGCTAGGAAATCAGGTTGTAGGACAAGGTAGGGAAATAAGTAACAATGTATAGTATTAAAAAATAATAATTATAATACTTAAACTAAGTTAAATATAGAGATATAAAACAGAGAATTGAAAATAGATTTATTTTTTATTTTTGTTGTTAACAACAATGAATTAATCAATCTCCATCGAATGCTTTTCTTGAGAAAAGAAAGGCAAAGCAGCTGGGGAAAACGAAAAAGAGGAGCTAGATGAGTTTCTGTTTTGTGTTAAATTTGGCAAAACAATGACTTTGGGGCGTAGCTCCCTCTCCTAACTGTAGCACGATGTTTCCAGAGAAGAAGAAAAACTGCGTGGGGATTGGCAACAAAACAGTCGCAAACATTTTTAAATGCGAGATGTGAATTGAGTTCTAGTCAAAGACTTGGAAACCGAATGGAAGCTCATCATCATCATCGTCGTCAATGTCTATCCAATTACCATCCTCGTCGTCATCGTCGTCGTCATCATCATCGTCATCGTCCTCATCGTCGTCGTCGTCATCGTCATCATCCTGGTCATCGTCGTCATCGTCATCATCGTTGCCGCCGCCACCCCCACGGCGTCTACGTCCATTGCGCATTTGATCGTCAGGACGTATGTCAAACACTGAAAGAAGTAAGAAAAATATAAATTAGAGAAAGAATTCGAACGAATATTATTAACTATTAGTATTAGAAAATTTAAAATCTAATTCCTATCCTATTTCTATCTTATCACGAATAACATTTTTTATAATAAAGCAGATTATAAGGTCTAATTTACATATAATGTTGCTTTATTTCCCATAATTTTGTTATTTTTTGCTTTTCCAACTGCATTGTTATTTGACACCTTAAACCCGAACGCGATCTCATTCCAAACCGAATGTGTTCACTTTGTTCCTTCAGATGTGGTAAAATATATACTTTTGCGGAGCAGAATTTTATTCAAACAAATTCCCTTGCATCCATCCCATGCATGAGAGAGCTTCTCAAATTCAGTGAACTTACACGCGTTTTTTTTTAAACTTACTTAACGAGACCTACAGTTTAGCGACTATTCCGAGCGTCACCGTTTGAAAAGCATTTACTAGACAATTGTTCGAAGTATTCATCAGGTGGCTGTATCGGGGACTAAACCCGCGATCATGCAAACGATAATTGCGCGCACTAACCATCGCGGCACGGTTGGCCTATTTCAACTACAGTTTCATTTCCGTCCATAGATTCATACTTACCATTAGTCGATTCATCACTATCTGAATTGTCCTCGTCGGACTCACACTCCTCTTCATCTTCCTACAAGCAGAGACCATAAATTTATTGCTATATCATCCAAATCAAAGGAATCATCAATGAGACCATTATTGACATTATTCGCTGCAGCCGCTGCGCCACGCCCGTTTGGTTCTCCCAGTGCTGCCCGATGGCCAGCGTCACGATTGTTATTACTATTGTTGCTATGATTGTTGATGGTGCGACTTTGCAGAGAATAAGGCAGCGGGTGGTGATGATGGTTGCGACCACGTGGAAGTGGTTGTGGCTGAATCTGAAACGACTGTCTTCTTAAAGAATGTCCCATTAAATAAGGCGGAATTATTTCCAGATTATTACGATTCCAACGTATGCCAAAACTATGATTGAAATTCTCCACGTCATTACCAAAATTAGCACCAGGTCCCGGAGGTGCTGCTGCTGCTCCTCCTCCCCCACCACCGTCGCCACTTGCACCACCGCCACCACCACCGCCTTCTACGCCATCATCGTAAACGCCGCCAGCAGCCCTGGGGCGCGGCACAGCATGACCACCGACGCCGCCATTGCCACTGGCAGTCGTCGTTGCGAACATAGCGCCATCTCTGCCCAAACCGCCGCCTGCTCCGAAGCTCTCATGCAGTCGGGACAAGTTGCGGTGGGAAGAGCCACTTTGCGTGGAATGATCAGTTTCTATGTCACACACCTCTTCGTCCTGTTCGGTTTTCTTCATGCCTACGCAGTAGATTTTCACAAAGGTTTCCGGTTTCGCTTCATATGATGGTTGATCCTCCACCAAAGCAATTAAACTTCCATTACCGTTAACGCTCAAATCGAAGAGACTTCGTTTAGCGTCTATCGTCGATATTGAAGAATAATCATAGGCATCTAAGACTTTGAAACTGGTATCATAACTGGTTGTATCATCATAATCTGAACGATTTTCCACTTCCAAACGAATGCCGTACAAGACATGCATTGGTGAAAATTTTATGAGACATTGGTCGAGTACAGGCACAGTTTGCAACAAATGGAATGTGCGCAAATCCCAGACTTCTGTGTTGGATATAATCTGACCAGAGAAATGAAAATAAGAAATATATAACAATAAAATAAATAAAAGTTACATTTCGTAACATAGTGAAATAAATGTTGTTGTTCTCAAAAGATGTGTAAACAGAACTACCTCCTTTTAAGTGCACTAATTCTTCTGATTCTAAACTATAAAACGAATAGGAAAAAATTGCTCTCAAGTGATATTAAGGCTATTTTTTGATAACCGAATCTCTAATATGCTCTTTGCGCTGACTTAGGGGCTCAAATGAAATGCAAACCTCTGCAAATCGATAATGTCCCAACAAAAATATTCTATCAATGTCATAACATCTTTAATTTTTGTTCGAAATCATCGTCTGATGAACAGATTCCTAAATAACTTTTGCGATACATTACCGATGCAGAAAAGATATCAAGTTACTATTTTTTCCAAAAATGTTTGTTTTTAAAATGACTCCTTGAATGCGTATACTTCCCAATAACTTGAAAGTTATTTTAAGAAACTTCCACGAATGCCGAAATAAATTTTTCAAATATTCCGTAGTGAACTTGATCTCATTTGTCAAATATTTATCATAAAATCACACATTTCCATTATTTCACACATAGAATGCACGTTTTTCTCCAGTTACAAATGCATCCAGGCTTTTTTAAAATAGATTTAGATAAATATAGATGATCGAATTGCACATGTAGCAAGAGAAATAACTGTCAACATCTCAAAAGCTAACATCTGTAGAAGGAAAATAGAGTTGAAAATTAAAATAATCGCACCGAATAATTGCAATTCAAGTCCGATAAAATGCTGTTAATGATATAATTCTAGAAAATTTAGGAACAACGAAAGTAATACTTTTTTTAGTATAACTTAATTAATTGGAAATATCTGTACGAAATTAGATCATTGTGAAGCAATACTATCTATAGCAATGTCTGGAAATCTAAGTTAAGGCGGAAATACTTTTAATATTTGACTGTTTAATCAATCATGCTGTTTCAAGTACATTTTGCACCAAACTCGGTACTTTGTTCGCTGAAATTTTTCTTTTTGGTGTCCACTCATGCGAATCTACCTACTTCATTTAATGTACAGCGATATTAGAGGTAAGATATTTCGGTTAGTGAATCCTACCATACTTTTCGTAGAAAACTCCAATCCCTCCCTCTTGGTAACCCACACTCTCCATCTAAGCTTTATTTTGGAAACAATTGTCACAAAGTTGTTGGATACTAACTATATTAATGATTTGTATCCCTATTTTATTTCAATGTCCCATTATAATCTAAACTTGTTGTTTCAGTCAGAACGCGGCTTTGTTCCTCCCTGGTGTTTTTTCGATTTCCCATGGTATGGCAACCCTTCTTATATTTTACCCTAGTTACGATCTAGCCAAACGGATTCTAACGAGTAACGGATATTGCTGAATTGAATACATCTTAGTCCATCTCTTGTTTTCTGTTATCTTCATATTGTTGTTTGTTTTCTGGAACTCGGCGGTAGTGGCATCGATTGATCGAATGTGCTCTGTTCTGAACTTTTTTGTTTATTATATTTCTTTTCCCTGATTAATTCTTTTATGTTGTATTTGTCTATATAGAATTTCCTATAATGCCATATTTCTATACTTTCTGAGGACAACTATAATGTGTCAGACAGGTGTCTGAAAGCCTCTTCCATATACTTAACCTAAACCCAGCTACATACACACCTCTAAGCCATTTGGATGGAAGACGCCTGATAAGGATTGATTTAACTTATCAAATTTGTGTATTTCTTTTCCTGAACGTACATCCCACAAAACGCCATCTGGAAAGAACGTAAAATTGCATAAGATTAACAATTGATTTATTGGGTCAAAAATGGATCAAATACCAACCTGACAATACCAATTCATCGGTGGGGCAAAAAGTGGCTCTATTCTTAGTATACTGATTTCCCAAAGTTGGTGTAAATGTCGATATTTTTTGTCCCGAGGCTATGTCATAGATCGTACAACACTAGCATACAACGAAAAAGAAAGATAATTTATTAGATTTTTATAATCCCTTTAGAAAAATGTCAATTATACTCCCTGACTCACATCATTTAGAGTTCCTATCACTTTATCCTGTGTTAATTTACTAAATTCACAATAAAATTCATCGATGAAATATAATTTTGATACAAAATCATTGTCCTTTATAGACCACAGTGTACTTAAGGGTGACCTCCAAGAGGCTGATGTTAAAACCAAATCGCCTGTCCGATTGGACATAATAGAATCAATGATGTAACTGTGGCATCTTGACGAAAATACTTCTGTACCATGATTCATGTTGTAGGCCTTGGCCTCACCCTGATGTGTCCCCGCCAGGAGGATGTCAGAATTGGGTACTATGTGACATGAGGAGAATATGATGTCATTGTAGTCATTCGAACGTATCGTCCGCCAAGGTGCAAAATATGAATGAACAAAGCGACGATTTAACCTTTGGGCGTTGTAGCCAGCTTGCGAACGGAAGAATCTAGTGGTGACATTTAGATTATCGCCCATTATGCGGTTCGGTTTAGGATCCGGGCATTTGTGAGGTGTTAATAAATCAAATTGGGGACAAGTGGTCATGGGATTGTTACACAAGGCATGTTGATTTGTGAGATACTCAGTGACTATAGTGCTAAGTGTGACGCCATTAGATGATGATGTGGGAGGAGAGCCGATTTCCATGAGACTATTGGGATCAACCACGGAGATTTGTTTCTGCAGGGATTTTGATGTGGAGCTCAGCGGATTAGTAACAAGATTTGATGTTGCTGACATGGCAGAAGTCTTCTCTGACTTCTTGATCAGTTTTATAGGTGTTACGGTGTTCATGCACTGATCTTCAGAGAAACTACCATTCATGAACTCGTGTTCTCCTATGCTCACATGTGTTTGGTTTGTGGCGGTGATACTGCTGGACAAGTTGTTTATGGCTTGATTGACGTCTTGCATTCTAGATCTCAGACGACTGCGTCCAATGGAGTTTGTGGGCAATACCTTATAATCGAACGGAGATTGATGGAAATTTTTCGTTGTCGTCGAAGGCAACTGTAAATTGGCTTCCTTTTGCAACATCTGAGCCGTCTGACCAAGTCCCTTTGATTCCAGATGATCATATATCAATTGGTACAGCTGCTGCTCGTTGTATTGGATCTTTGTTTGGGCTATAACATTCGCTTTGTGTATATTGGCCAAACTAGGATCCAATTGGTGGCTAAAAGGTTTTGATTTACCCGATACCTGTTCCAATAATGCCAGGGCATATTTCTGAAAGATGACATGTTCGGAACGTTTCTCCTGGAGTATAGGATCACGCATTAAAGATTGAATCTGTCCACTGGCGAATAGAGGTAGTTTGCCAATAATCTGTTTGACACGCTCCCAACGAGCCAAGCCAGCCAAGGCCCGGCAAGCCATACCACGTATGCAATCGGCGTCTGTTATGGGCGTTTTGATTTGCATCAATGAAAGTAAGACAATAATTCCATTGTTGGAGCACACTGATTCCCAAACTTTTTCTACCAACTCTTCGCTGTATTTGGTGTTGTGTTTGGTTTTCTTCGAAGAATTGAAGCATTTTATGAAATTGCTGGGCTCTTTCTAAAAATTTAGAAAAAAAAACCGAAGGATAGGCATGAAATTGCATCCCGAATGTAAAATTTTCTTAAAATTATTATACTTTTCTAACAAATCCTTGTCTTTTCAGGAGATGAATCTTTGAGATCTATTCTCAAATACGGACCAACATTTCTAGACTCCATATGTCCTTCAACGAAGTTTTGAGATATGTTTATGGTGGTAGATGTAAGCATATTCACAGTATGAAATATATTTCTTAGGCTACACTCTTAAAAATGATTTGCAACTAAGATGCTTGTACACGTTCTTCCGTGTTATTAAATTTAGCGGACCGAATTGTATCGTAAGATCATTTCATTTTTCGCATTCTAGCAGAAATGTACAAATTTATATTTAATCTTTTCTCAGCTCACTTATGGAAAGATCATTTGTTGTTCGCCTAGCGCAATTGTGGAATACTCTGCCTGCTGAATTGGAGAATTTCTCAGCTGGTCTTGCAAGTTTTAGCGAAAGTTAATGCAATATTATACTCTTCATGAGTACTAAGATTCATTTTGGTTTGTTTTAAGATTTGTTTTCTTCTTGCTTTTTTTTAACTGACAATCTACATTCACAACATATATGATTTTGTTGATTCTTTTGTTGGAAAGGTGTGCAGTATGGTTAGGATTTTTTGATAGGAAATAGATTTAAGCAATATAACTCGTAATAAATTTCGAATCAATATATAGTACTATAAGGGCGTTGATTGATTAATAATGAATTGAGAATGAAATCAATATATTTTGCTCAATATTCGCGACATTGAGCAAATTTAACGGGGACTTAATTTTGAATTCACAAACCTATAGAATTGAAAAACTATTGACGTCACCATGTGAAGTACAGATGACTTATAATAAACGCAACCTTCCATATAAGAAAAGAAATTAGTTATTGTCAAGTCCAAGTCAAGTTCATACGATAATCGAATAAAATGTCCGAGCGATCAAACTGCCGGTTTAAGCAATTTTTCTCGTAATCCCATTGACAATATTGGGAAAAACTTTCCTTTCGTATAACCAATTGAAAGACCGTGGGATTTTCTTAAGCATCTTAATAGTTATGTAGCTGGCAAATTGGGGATAACATGTAACAAGAAAAACAAATATATTTCAGGAGAGAAATAGGAGATAATTCAGGTGTATTAAAATTAGCCTTAATTATTATGAAACACAGACACAAAGATAGAATCATTTCACAAGCGCAGCCAAGCTGAAATCTTTCTCCATATTTAAGTTATTCACGTCAAACATAGGCACATACTATACAAAGATAGAAGTGTTGCTGATGCCAAATGTTTGTACGGTAATCCAGCTGGGTTCGATTCAAGTCAGTATGAATTATTCTTAATCGTACACCAGCCACATCTCCGAAAATCGAAAAAAAGAAAAGAAAAGCTACATACTGAGATCATGATGAAAACAGACGACGTAAAATCCCATCATATCACTAATCCTGGACAAACCTTGATCTTATTGTACGGTAGTCCGCCGATTACGACTAGACTAAAATTACCAGTCAAACGAATATTAAGGCAATATTAGGACATGAAAAACATTTCTAGAAACAAATTAGAAAACCACACCAAACAAGATTTCGAATTCGGTGGTCATATTACAAGTCTTATTGAATTGCGCTAAATCATCCTTGCTGATACTATAATAGATTCAGCTGTGCAAAAACAATATAATCGGTTATAGAATCCAGCAATGCAATTGAAAATATTAAACAACTTAAATAACTTTGTAATTGGAAACATTAAAATAATTGCATCATTTTATACAGAACTATTAATAAATTTAAACGTAAATTAATCTATTCCTACAATCCTCTTACAACCAATTTATATCTCACTATGTGAATAACTTTTCTTTCATCCCTGTGTTTAAAACAAAAAATATCTTCATATTAGTATCATATTAGTATAATGCTTTAGATATAACGCTAATAAATATTATAGTGTATCAAATGTAATATTTTCTATTACTATCCTAATCTTACTCCTAGTATATATTCTTAGTACTTAGGTTAAACAAAATCCATTCCTTCCAAAATCCATGAAATTATTTGGACCGTAATCGTGGAGGGTTGTCTCGTATACATATGTATTTTTTTTAGTTCAGAGCTCATTCTCCAAATATTTCTGATATGGAGAAACAAACAGATCTTTTCTCCATTCAAATTCCGTTTTGAATCTAGATCTAGTAAATGAAGTTATCTTTCAAATAACTTTCTTTGAGCTTTGCCCAAGGAAGTTTTATGCAAGAAATTTGCAGGTATCAGACCTTTTATTTCTAATAATATTGCATTCAATATCGGACTTCAGGAGCCTACAATCGCCTTATGAAATAAAGTCCACTAAAACAATTTGCTTTCAGAAAACTGGTTTTTATAATATGTAGATCCATATTTATCTCTTTGGTAGGGAATTTACCTTTCCCTGCCTCTTAGCGTCAATGAATTATATAGAGGAAAAATTTTCACTGGAACGGAGTATTGCGTTCATAAAACATTCTTTTATTCAATGGGATCTGTGACAGTCTTTCAAGTAAGTAAAACAACTATATTTATGCAATTATTTAGATGCACACTAAATAATATGTTTTTAACGTAAAATGTTTTCAGTAAACTATTGTTTACTGTTGTTTAAATACTTGTCGTTAATACTTGTTAATGTTAATACTTGTTGTCGTTAGTACTTGTTAAATACTTGTCGTTCGAATTTGTATAAAGGTAAATAATACTGAACTCAGTCTTCGCCTAGAGAAATCTCGAATTCCCTTAAGAGAAAAGATGTCAGGAAACAGTTTTTTTCATAAATCGATACAGAATATATTGCATGTCTAAGGAAGCAGTCTATATTTAAAAGCTGTAATTAATATTACTCTAAAAACCCGATATTATACAGTTTCTTGTAAAGGCACAACAATTTTACTCGTCACTTACCCTTGCTATTGGTGAACACACACAATTACACAAAACTGCCAGCGCCGATTTTTGCACATCGGCATCGGGTACAATATCACCTGCCGCTGCTCCCAATATTGAGTATATACCTGAAGTAGTAACCAGAGCAGGCAATTCTAAGATATCACAATAGGCCGCATACACACGCGGTATAACACAACATATCGATAGCACATCCAAAGCAGAACGCACAGTCTCCGATCGACCACTGTTGTTCCAATCATATGAGAAAGCTATAATTTTTAACAGCAAAGTAATGCCTCCCAATTTCAGTAATTGATCCACTGGAGCCCAATGAGCCCGCACTGAGGTATTCTCCTGAAGAGTGCGTATTTGCTCATTTATCTGTTCCATAGCAGTCTTGGTAGCTTTTGTTATATTTCGATTAAATTCACTGGAAACGGGAAATTGTTGACACATGAAATTGTTATATTTGTAGAAGAGATGAGAATCCATATAACGCTTCAAAGCTACACACACGTGTCGCACAATTTGACGGGAGGCACATTCAACGTCTTCGTTGATTTCATTGTTGCCATCATCTTCGTTATTTGATGGATTCAATATTTTCAAAACGGATATCTAAATGTTAAGAACGCGCATGAAAAGAATTTCTTTACCATTTTATATTTTAAGTAACTTACCACATTGTATAATTTTCTTAAGCCATCCTGGGCATCAAATTCATCCAACATCACTTTAAACTGAAAACTTAAACCGAAAAACATAGTAGCATGACATTTGCCTGAATCATAAGAATGTCCCAATATCCATAAGGCATATCGAACCAAATCGGTTATGATGTACTTGGGCATGGTGCAAATGCGTTCCATGGCATCTTCTGAATAGGCCAAATAGTATAAAGTTATGGAAACTCCGGTGGCAGCTATACTTGGACGAGGTACTCTTAACAGACGCTACGGAAAAAAATTAATTAAAATTGACGATAACATAGGGCGAATAAGTGAATAAATATTGTCCGAAAAAGAAAGTACTATTTTGCTTTATATTACTTTACGTAGGAAATTATTGTCATATATTCGGACAATACTTCTTTCCCCCTAGGAAACGAACATGTTTTGCCTGGCGAGAAACTTCCCTAACCCAAGCAAAATATCGCACTTTCTACTTAAAAAAGGTACCACAACTTTTAAACTTCTTCCACTTAAGCCCTGAATGAAAATAATCATATTCGATTAACCTGACCAGGTCACCTGACCTGACTGGGGTTATGTCAAGCAAGAGGTGTACTAAACGAAACCAGGGAAATTGAATGAATTGAAGCAGTCCATTAAAACAATAACTGAGTCGATCCCGAGTTCAACTCTTCAGGCTGAAATAGATAATTTTCTAATCAGGTGTCGCATATCCGAGCATGGTGTTCACTTATCATCTTCAAAATCAATTAGTTATATAAAATATCAAAAAAAAAATATTTCCATACAAAAAAAAAAATAATAATAATAATAAATGGTGCGCTACCCTGTATGTACAAAATTTCATTATTTTGTCGATTGGACGCTCCGTTTATGTACTACTGGTTTTTTATTTATACAATTTTGCTGAAAGCATTACTGCTGCTCGAGAAAGTGTTGAAAACAATCCATCAACCCCAATTCGACGCCGTGTTTGATCTTCAAAGAACAACTTTGGCCACAATTTTGCACAAGGATTTGCATTTGTTTCCATTTGAGATTTGGTTGACAGAAGAGCTTCTCCAACAAGACCATTTACGCTGCCGTACATACGCTAATAGGATGTTACAGCTCGCCCATGACAACCCCGATTTTCAAGAAAAAATCATAATGAGTGACGAAGGCACATTTTCATTTGAATGGATATGTTAATAAACAGAATAGTCGGTTCTGGGCAATGGAAAACCCTCAAATTATTCATCAGTCACCTTTGCATCCATTAAAAGTGACAGTCTGGTGTGCAATTTGGTCAGGAGGAATCATTGGACCTCACTTCTTTCAAACTGAGAATGATCTTATCAATATAAGATCCATTCTCTTTTATTTAATCAAAAATTATAAACAAACGAAGTAATATACCTTCCCGACGGATACCATATTTGCTTTAGACAACATACTCTATTCTTTAGACGTATATTTTTAAACCCTTTCACTTACATCCCAGTTTTCAGATAAACGCCATGAACAACTCACCTCTAACCCACCATGTGAAATAAATTCCAAAGCAAATTTCTTATGACACAACAGCGATGCCAAGTATTTTAAAGCCTCAAATGCCAAGCAGGTATCGCGACGGTCCAAATGCTCAATATAGCCAAATATCAGTTGCATAGCATTATGTTCGAATATCAGACCCAAAAACTCTTGGTATTCACCCATAGTTGTCAGATAACGTAGTATTAACATTTGACTTGTTTCCGCTGACGGTGGATGTATGGGTATATACATTTTCTTATAGTAACGGCCAGCGGTGCCTGCAGGAAAAGCATCACGGCTATTTTCTAGCAAAGTTGATAAATTCGAGCTATTGACGAAAGTGTCCAAAGCGCTGCTGTTGTGGCACCGTGAGCCATTTGCACTATCGTCTAAACGTTGTGGCGATTGGGGAGCAGAGCCAGCCATCCAGGAGGGCAGGATTCGATCTACATCATTGCTCCCAACCACGAAGGAATTATTAAGAACGCCTTCACTATCGATGGAGTTATTAACAGATGTAGAATCTGTTACAGGCTGTAGAATGGCTGTAAATGGAAAAATAAAATGATAAATAAAAACATTAAAATAGAATCTCTGAGGCTACGTCAGGCTGTTTGACAGGACGGAAAATGGATAGACTTCTGCAGATCTATTTGGGCATGACAATTTTTTGTCCAAAACATTGGGAAAATAATATAAGAAAATAAGTTCTTTACTGTGTCGTTTAGGATTATAATCATGGCCAATTATTTATACAACTAGTATTAAGATTCCCTAAGCAAAGCATTAATTTGCAAACATTTTTATATACAAACTAAATACACAAACTTTTCGGTCGAGACAGCAACTTTAATATTTCTGCAGTACTCACTTTTGTGTATGGCCTGCAGCATATGTAAACGTTTTATCATTTTCGGCACCAAGCGTGTGTTCATTTCACGGAATGTCACCGCAATATCGGTAACTTCCATAGCCGCTGCCAACAAGCCGGTGGCATAACTTTGCAAAGGTTCTATACTATCCTCGGCCCAGCCGTATATGCGATTTATAAGATGGTCAAATTCGACTTGAAATACAGCTGATGTTTCCAGACCTGGCATGATGACCAATATCAAACGTAAAGCCAAAATATTAAGTTCATAGGAACTCTTTTGTATATTCTGGCGGGTGAAGTAATTGTCACGTAAATAATCATTGACCAGCTATAATATGAAATACATAAGGGAGAAAATATATAATTAGTAAAGCAAGGTAAATCGAAAGATAATGCTCTTACCTTTTTCATAAAAATATCTCTGCGAAAGAGCTGTTTCAACAAGAAACCAAACTGGCAACTGGGATCCGTGCGATAGGGATGACGTTCGTCGAATGGATCCGGATCTTTGCGCATGTAAATTTCTTTTTCCTTTTCGAATATTTCAGCCAACCTAGGGAAGGTAAAGAAAATAGATTAGGTTAATTTTATTTAAATAGATCAAATATGCAAAGTAGAAATTCAATATTACTAAATACTAAAAAATCATACCTAAAGAAGATATTTTTAAAACGTGCAAAAGTGGATACATTGACTTTTTTATTATGTTGCGTTAATATTAGAACTTATGCTTTTATAGTAAAGAAATTTGTTTCGTTTTTTTGTTTTTATATAAACAAAAATCATAAATAAGAAAAAAAATTGGTGGCATTCGGCTAATTTTTATGGATTTTACAGCGTTTTAAGTTGTAGTTGACAATTATGTATCCACATGTGCTCGCCACTGTAAGCATTTTTTGGATATATTTCCGTATCCAATCAAATCTACATATTTTTACGGCTTGTTTTCTTACTGGACCTGTGTGTTTCACTTGTGGTGTCTTCAGACCACAATGTTGTTGGTGATTTAACGTTATACTACATCATATTGCTTTTACTTAATGAATTAATGGTTAAGTTATTTAAAAATCTTACAAAATTAACACATTTCCTAGGGGTGAGTTAAACTTTGATACGGACAAGTTTGTTTCCCCTACTGGGGCGGCGTTTCTCCAAGTTCGCACTTAACCTGTCTAAAACACTACCCATCACTCATGAGTAATGTGGGCTATGGGTAGCTACATATTACTCTGCGACCTCGTTTTTATGGGGTTTGGAAAAAATGTAGGATGACTTGTTCGCAAAATCATTAATATAGAAAAATTTTCTAAAATATATATGTATATACGTATGATTCGGAGATTGAGCAACTAACCATAAAATTGGCAGAATAACCTCCAATTATATATTACGATACCCTTTACATAACATCAAAAAGTTAAAAAGATCACTAAAACAAAAGAAATCGCTAATTTTCCAATACGGCTAAATCCGATCATCCAACCGCGTAAAGGACATCATTCCACAAAATCGTAAGCAAATGCCCATTTAGCAGAAAACCGCCTATTTACACATTTTTTCATGATCGGTTTTAGTAGTTTTTAGTATTTTTTTTATTTTCACAGTTTTGTAATCACTTATTGGCACTATATCAAGTTTTACATTCTGTCCAAACACCTTGTAAATCCGCAGGTATTATATGAGTCTATTTTCATAATTTGGGACGTTTCGTTTTTTCAGATATGACGATTTACTGACTTTTTTCATATTTTGGCACATATTTTGAAAATACTCAAGGGTATACCACGACTGCGTGTGTTGTGTAAATAGTGCAATTACTCATTTCCCAAAGGTAATGGGCAACGTGTAGATGTAATGATCTTTATTCATAGGTAATGTGCAAATGCCATGAATCGTAAACCATCGTTTCTAATTTGCCAGACAGATATGTGTGGTTTACTCATTGGTGGGTAAGTACGAACCCTGTTTTAAATTTTTTATCTCGAGCTGTGATTTTCGTATAGCAAACTTTAGAAATAAATTTATTTTGAAATCACAACTTTTTCATTTACGTTTACTTGGATTCGGATGAAATTTCTACACACAAAAAGAATTCTTTATTTGAAGGGGAACAAAAAGTTTCTTACAAGGCAAAATTTTCTGAATTACGTGCCAGTAAACCGTGTTTGTTACGACCAACCTTTCTTATTTTTAGTCGAGTCTGGACGAGGGAATAGAAAGTGTACGGAAGTGGCCATACCAGCGACATATGTATAAACCTGCGGTCACTAGGAAACATGACTTAAGGGAAATTATGGCAAAGTCAAGTTTAATCGTTATTATAATCGTATTTGTCATATTTTATTTTGACATATATTTACGTGCACTCCCTATTCTAAAATTCAATGTCATGGTTAGGGGTTTTTTTTGCTACGAAATAGATTTACGCAATAAAACTCATGTTCAATTTCTATCAATGTATAGTTCAATATGGGATTTGATTGATTAATAAATGAATTGAAACTGAAAAAAATTAAAATTCAATGTAGTTCAAAAAATACATTTCTTTAAAATAGCGATTTTCGAAAAATTACGTAATATCAATATGTTTTTTGTTTTTACCGTTAATGTCGTCAAAGAGCGGTTCCCAAATTCCGGATGTTTCTAAGGTTATAAAAGTAGAGATTTTTTCACATGATACAGACCTTTTAATATCTCAAATTGTTAAATTCCGAGTTAAATCGTTTCTCCCTTGTAAGAACAACTAGCAACATACCTGTTATATCTTTAACCCATTAGGAGCCCATTACAAATTTTCGATTTTTAGATTAATTTTTTTATGAATCCCCAATTATTATGAATAATACTTCCCCGACGCTAGTTTCAGAGGGTAACCTTGATCTTCAAAACGCGGCCCTCTTTTGATCCGAGAGCCCATGAAATAATAAACAACAAAGATTATAACTGCATTGTTTAATCGCTCGCTGTTTCTAAAAATTATGGCGCTTCAGTTTTCGTTTTCTACAAAAGGAAAACTTATTTTAAAAAACCAATTATAGAAACTTATTTGCCAAGCGCCACAGGCATAAAATCATTTCATAATATCATTTTCATTTCATTCGCCATTTTAGCGATTTTTCTTACAATTAATTTTTTACAAGATGTATACCTCAACTTGAGAACTTAATGTCTCTGGTTTTTAGAAAGTCATTGGGCCATTCAATACTTCTCTTCAAGGCCAAGGCTGTTGGTATGTACAGGAGACAGATGAGTGCCGTAATAGCGGTACTATCCCGAAGTAATTCCAGATTTATAAAAAAAAGTTAGGATAAACAATTAAAAATTTCCTGTTGGTAATCTACTCGAAAGTGTCTTCGGTCAACTTAATATTACTAAATTGGAGATGAATTTACCAAATTCTAAAACATGTCTGGAAACAAATTTAGCGTTTTTATTAGCTTCCAACAAAGCCTATATTGGCCACATCCGATTAGAACTAAGAGAAATAGATAACACAGTATTTTTCATTTTTTCATGTAATCAGCAATACCAACCCGTTGAATAAATTCCATTTTGTGAGATTTTTAAAAGAAAATGTTGGAGTATTTAAACTATTCAGTTGGATCTTGCATTAATATCGGTATTTCCTAGGTACTGAGAATAGCATAAACATAGAAAGTCGGACGATGTTTAAAAAAGCCCACAAATTTGAAAACAATTTTTTTTTTTTTTTTTGATATTTGATAAATACTTCAAGCAAATGGTACATTTTTCCAGAAAGTGACACATTTGACTTGATTTTTTCATAGTAACGCTGCCTATAACTTGGAAAATTTGAAATTCATTCAAAGGTAAAAATTTTAGTGTGATCCAAGCAATGTCCGCAAATCTAAGACGAAGCGCAGCGGAGGACTAGCAGTCAAATTTATGCTAGAGACAACAAATTTATAGAGACAACACAGTTTTTATACACATATTTCGAAAAATGTTTGCCTTTCTGAGCCCCAAGGAATTTCCCTCAGATTTTGTTTACAATTTTCAATACTTAATTAAGCCCTTTTTAGGCAAAGAGACCCCAATGTGTAGTTGGGCGAGTAGTTCTACAAAAGTCAAACGTAAATCCTACCCCAGACACTCCAGTTAGATGCAAAGCAGCAGCAGAAACTATTTCGTCATAACTATTGATAACTGTGAAGAGTTTAATGTAAATACGCCTAAAAATGGTACGTCCCCTGGCGCTCGCAACACTCATATTACCTTTTTAAAGCTGGTACTGGGTCGAAACCCGATTGGGTATGTTTGGATTCCCAAAATTGCAAAACCTGCGACATATCCTTTTCCTCCAAGTTGGATTCGGACTCTTCGAATCCATAGAAAGGTTCATTGTTGGCAGCGGGCGCATTGTCATCACCTTCGGCATCAGAGTCATGAGCATTATTTTCCGCTTGGCCTTCATCCCCAGCAGCCGGTTGATCTTCGTCTTGGTCAGAGCTATTGCCATTGTTGGCGCCAACTGGTTGTTGTTCATCTACTTCCATAATTTCCTCTTGTCGTGCTACTGCACTATCCTGGTCAGCAGATGCAGCAGCGTCATCATTATATTGCTGCTGTTGTTGTTCAACATTATCATTGTTTAATTCCCCATTATTCGTTGCATTTTGCGCTTGTTCCGCTTGTTGTTGCTCCGGTGTTGATGGCTCCTCTATATTGTTTGTCATTTTGTTTTTGTTTTCCCTTTCTTTTACTGTCAACCACTTTTCTAGCACTCACTTTCGTTTGGTTTTCGTTGTTTTGGGGGAATTCTCTTTTTCGCTCACCTCCAATACGTTTTTTTCTTTCGTTTCTAACCTAAAACTGGCTCTTGTCACCGTTGACACAACAAAAAATTTTCCACTATTGGAATATTTTCTTTCCGATTGGGTTTCAATTTCACGAATTTACGTTCAGAAATTTCTGTAATATAAATCTCAAGCACTTCATATCATTAAATTGACTGCACTGAATATCGTTCGCTTTGGGAACTTTGCGTTCCTGTACTTGTGGCTTATCACTTGGCGAAGGGTTTTCGTCGCACACTCTCAAATCAGTCACTGCGGTGAGAGACCACGTTTTCCGTGTTTCGAGAAAATTTATTTGCAATTTTCTTATTCTTAATCACGCAACTTGTTATTACTCTTTTGTTGTTACAACAATTTGCTGTCTTCACGTTTTTTCGGATAATTGTTAATTTTATTTTTTTTTTTTTTCATTAGTATTTAAATGAAAAATTTCAAAATTTCTAGTAGCTCCTCAGTCAGTCTGCCTTTCTTTTCACTTGCTTTTCCGTCTACTGTACGCTTCTTTTTGCATTTTTTTGTTGATCCGATGAATCCGCTATTGTCAAATTGTGAAATTCTCTGCTCTAAAGCGGTAGTGTTGGTCAATGTAAGAATAGTGACAGTATGATTGGCAACACTATTTTGATATGAAAAGTCGTATAAAGTAGGCAATGCAACTCTTTCCGGCGCGAATTCCCCTCAATCACAACGTTCGCTTAAGTATATAGTTTGATCCTCTCTTACTCTATTTACCAATGTGGAACACCAATAGTTTAGACATTTTTGAAAGGTGGATTTCTTTCATTACAAATCAAATTGCTACAATCTGTAAAAAACAGTAACCGAAATATGCAAAGTTAGGGGATTATTGTGAAAAGTGTGCAACGAAGAGCTAAATACAAGACCTACATTCATCGTTTTTGCCATTAATCGCGGATAAAGCTTATATATACGTTAGTACAGTCGGTTTGAAATATTTTACGGTCTTTCTACACCTTTATCCGAAGAAATGAAGACATATATCATTTGATGTAACGCTCAGAAAGAAGTCTCTGAACTCCCAGTATAGTGAGTGTCACCTTCTAAAATTAAGTATGGTTGATTAGACTGGTCTACAAATTTGGAAAATAATCTGGGTGCGCTGAATTCGAATCTGGCATAAAAATTGGACTATCACGTCAGTCAATACTGACACTACAATTTCACAATTATTAGTTTGACAGAAGCCCACATTCATTCTAAATCTTCATAATAGTAGTTTTTAAGCATGTCAGGGAGATCGTGTGTTACTGACTCAAGCTATTTTTGCTTTGTGTGTGTGTATGTGTGAATATTTGGTTGGAAAAAGAGGATATGCAATATCAGAATAATTAAAATATGCATATTTATATTATTTTGGGTTTGCTGTCAGAAAGTTGAATAAACCGTGGACACCGACGATGTTTTGCAATAGTTGCAGAACTGTTTTATATAAGTAGTCAAACAGCAAGAAGATCTATTTCGATTTTTCAATTCCAGTACTTTGGATTAAATATTAAAAATCGAAAAATATTACTTACGCGGATGTTCCATCGGTTTCCAAACCAGTTCAACTTCCACCAAATGATCCATTATCACTCATTCCCAGTGCTACGAGCAGTGAGTCCGTAACATCCTCCATCAGAAGTGGTAGTTCGTATCAGGCTGATGATGAACTACATTTAGTGATTCAAGCTGAGCTGAATGATCTAATTCGGGATTTACATTTAACTAAGCAAGACGCAGAATTACTAGCTTCACGCATGCAGCAGTGGAAACATCTTGCAGTTGGGATAAAAGTAACAGTCTGTAGAGATAGAAGCTTGGAATTGGCTGCATATTTTGGAAATAAACACTCTATTCTATACTGATGTTAATGGTTTATTTCAAAAAATGAACCAGCCATATGACAAAACTGAATGTAGATTATTTATTGATGGCTCTAAGTATAGTTTAAAAGCTTTTCATAATGGGAATGCGTACCAATTGCTCATGCCGTTAATACAAAGGAAAATTACGAATCAATGACTGAAATGTTGACATTACTCAAATACAACGATAATAAATGGAAGATCTCTGGTGACTTTAAGGTGTGTGATTTACATTTCTTTGTATATATAGTACAGACCATTGTCAACAGCCGCAAATTAGTCTGTTTCAGATCATTGGGTTGTTGACTGGTATGCGAAGAGGTTTCACAAAATATTGTTGTTTGCTTTGTCTATGGGATAGTCGCGCTACATGTCGTCATTACGTCAGAACAAAGCGACCAAAAAGAACTGAGTATTTACCAGGACAACAAAACATTTCAAATAAACCATTTATTGATTCAAATGACGTTCTTCTTCTGCCACTGCATATAAAATTGGGCCTTTTTAGGACTTTGTCAAGGCTCTGAACAAAGATGGTGCAGCATTTAAATATTTGTTAGCGGTTTGTTCTAAAATTTCATATGCTGAAATCAAAGAAGGCATATTTGTTGGCCCTCAGATTGGAAGCTATTGAATGAATTAGGGGCACGAATGCCCTCAAAACGCATTTTTTCATTCGCATTTAGATTTTTTTCATAAAACCTAGGTGCAGTGAGCGACGAACAAGGGGAGCGTGCTCACCAAAATTTAATGAAAATTGAAGTAAATTATCAAGGATTTTGGGACAAAAGCATGCTGCGAGACTATTGCTGGACTCTAATACGTAAAACCGAACTAACAAAATACAAACGACATTCAAATAACGCCATTCACTTTCGAAAATTCATTGATTTTTAAATAAACTTATGAATTTTTAAGTAAAAAAAAAATAAATAAAAACATTTTTTGTGTATCGAAAACTTGATGCGATAGAGAAAAATCAATTACTGATTCGAATCCAGGCACCAAATTACCCTAGGAAAGATATTTAGTTGCTCCAGCCCAAAACCTTGCTGGATAGTGTTATATATGCTGTAATTTTGTTAATGTCTTCCACCTCTGTATTTTGGTAGGTTTCTTTTATTGAAATCACTCTAACTTATATAAATCACTTTAAATTTGCCTGCTGCCTCATTCATATAAGTATAAAATAAATATCAACGTGTGCGTCTACGTATCTAATTGTAGCTGATTGTGCTGTGACTCAATAGATGACTCGGATGCTGTACGAGGGTTGAAGAGTAGGACATTTCAAAGATTTGTTTGCATGCTATACTGAAGCGCTGGTCAAATATTACCAATACTTTTAAAATGTGGTAACTAATAGTTTTTCATAATAGACTTCGTTGTGTCAAGAAAGTGACTTGGCTCCTTAGAGAAAAATCGAAAAATCCGCCTTACTCGGTTTTTTGTTTGTCGAATAAGCGAAAATTTGGGACCTATTTTTCCGAAAACCGTTTTTGCAAAAAAGTCAGTTGTTTAAACACTATAGTTATACTCGCTAAAATTTGAAAATATTTACGAGATAACCACGACCTTTTTGGTACCATTCAATTACACTAAATCCAGTGTAGTTTAGCGGGCATTAGGCATTTAGTAAATTTAACTCTGAGAGTGAGAGTGACGCCCTTTAGAGTGCCAAACAACTAAATTGCTCAATTTTGCAAAGATCAATGGTTTCACTATAATTTCTAAGCGAACGATTTCTGTGAGTTCTAATTTCGCTTCTCTTATTTATTACTTATTAAAAAATATTTTTTTTTTGCAAATAATTAGTGTATGTGTATACCTTAAAATAAAAATTACATCGTTCCTGTATCAGTAATCTTTTAAGAGCTGAAGTTGTTACACTTTAATTGAAATTTTATGAAAAGTTTTGTAAAAAAATTGCCATACCTTATCTAGATTTTTTTATATAATTTTTTGCCCGCCATTTTTTACTTATTTCTTCAAACTCGAAGAATGGTTTAAAATGGTGTATCGATTCTAAATTTCGACCCCGAATTTCTGAGGTATTTGATGGATTATTGGATCATTTTATACCTCAGTTTTTAGGCCAAGGTCTTGGCAATATATTTCACAAATGATTTTGGAAACCACACTTGGTTTATAAAAAATATTAGGTTAAAAGTTCAAAAATTTGCAACTAGCACATAATGGATTAATATTATAACTGATACATACATATGTCTTTGGAAAGAAAATATTTTATTTTTGTTTTATTAATTTTAATGCCCTAATAAACAAAAAAATAAAAAAATGGGTATATTTATAAGGTTAGTATGAACTATTTATTGCGACCAAATTCAATATCAGCTTTGGACATTTCAGTACTTTTAACAAACAGAGTTGCATTTCAGTGCAAAAATTAAATGATCGTTAAATTCGAAATTCAGATTTGAAATTACTACAATATAAATAAACTTAAAAATAAACGTTATAATAACGTGGAAGTTGCGCCACATAACTCCCCCTGTGTTTGAAAACGAATCCGTACTTTTCTTCCAGATGATGTGGTGTACGCTTTCGCTTTCTCTCGTGGCGCTGGGTTTAGTTGATGGTCGTCGCAGATGAAAGCTACCTTGAGACGATCAATGCTGATGTTTACCTTTTTTCCGTTGACGTCCACTCTGTATGTTTTATCGAAACGTTTGACTACTCTAAAAGGGCCTACGTAAGGTGGTTGTAATGGTTTTCAGATCCTTCTCGACAAATGGAGTTCGCTTAGCGTGGTTAGAAGTTGGAACAGGTCGAAGAGTTTTCATGATGGTCCGCAACTGGTTGGAAAAATCGTGCACAGATATGTTTTTGTTCATTGAAGAGTTTTCGAAAAACTCTCCTGGAATTCTCAACGTGCATCCGTAAACCATTTCTGCCGGACTGGCTCCAATATCTTCTTTGAATGATACTCGTATTCCAAGCAATATGAGTGGTAAAACATCTACTCATTTTTCTGTTCCGTAACATTTTATAGCTGTCTTGTGACATCGATGTTGACGTTCGACTAAACCATTTGCAGCAGGGTGGTATGGTATGGTCGTCCTAAAATGTTCAGTACCCAATATATTATTTAAGTGGCGAAAAAGGTTCGACTCGAATTGTCTGCCGTGGTCAGCTGTTATTCTTTTCGGTACTCCAAACCGGGAAATCCAATTTTGATAGAGTGTAAAGTCAATATTTTCGACGGTCATATCCTCCAGGGGGTAGGCCTTTACCTTCCGTGAAAATCTGTCCACGCATGTAAGACAGTATCGGAAACCTCTTGAAGATGGAAGGGGACCCACTATGTCCACGTTGATATGTTCGAAACGTTTTTGTGGAAGATTATAGCTGGATACGGGTGTTAAATTATGTCGATGAATTTTGCTCTTTGACATGAAGTACATTCTTTCGCCCATCGTCTTCAATCTTTTTTCATTAGCGGCCAAACAAAACGTTCAGTAATGAGCTTGATGGTTTTCGCTGCTCCAGGGTAACTAATGTTATGAATTAAATTGAATGCGACTCGACGATATGGTTGTGTTAGAAAAGGACGTGCTTTTACTGTGGATATGTCGCAATAAATTTCCAAATTTGTTCCAGGAACTTCTAACTTTGTCAATTTTAATTTTGAATTACTATCCAATATCATTTTCAATCGTTATCATCTTCATGACTAACTGCCATCTGCGTGTAGTCGATGTTATCCGTTATGTGAATTGAGTTACTTCGCGAAAGAGCATCGGCATAGTCGTTTTCTTTACCGGGTATGTACCGAATATTAGTTGTAAATTGTCCAAGATAATCTAGATATCTCGTTTGGTGAGGAGTAGACTTTTCAGACTTTTGATTAAATGCAAATTGAAGCGGTTTATGATCTGTGAAGATGTATAAATTTCTACCTTCAATCATATGGCGAAAATATTTATCATCCCTTTATCAATTCACACAAAGGGTGTTGGTAATTGGCGGCCAATGGTAAAAATCTTCTAAAAAAAATTTGTCATCCCGAAAAAACGTCTGGACTAATTCCATCTTTGTTGACAATAAATCCAAGAAAGGTGACTTCCGCTTTTCCAAAATTTTGATGGATTAACGGTCAAACCATATTCGCGTAGTTGTTCGAAGACTAATCGCATATGTTGTCGATGTTCCTCTATACTTTTGGAAGCTATCAAAATATCGTCGAGGTACGGCCAAGCGAAATCAAACTTACGTAAAATATTGTCCATTAATCTCTGGAAAGTTCGACCAGCATTTCGTAGGCCAAAACACATATGTGTAAATTTAAAGAGACGGAATGGTGTCGTGATGGCCGTTTTAGAAATGTCGGAACTCTCGACAAGTATTTGATGGTATGTCCTACGAAGATCGATCGTTGAAAAAATAGTGCAACCGTGAAGAGAATGGGTGAAGTCATGGATATGTGGTATTGGATACCGATCGGGTTCAGTTATTTTGTTCAATCGCCGAAAATCTCCACAAGGCCTCCATTCGCCATTCTTTTTTCGTACCACATGTAGAGGGCTTGCCAATGGACAGCTAGAAAGTCAATAAACGCCCTGATCCAGCAATGTTTGAATTTCCGCTTTTGCAGTTTTTAACTTTTTGAGGCATAGTCGTCTCAGTTTTACAAACACTGGTTGACCTTTTGTTTTTATGTGATGCGTGATATCGTGCTTCACAGCTTTATGACTTGAATTAACCATTGTTATGTCTTTAAATTCTTCTAATAACTCATTAAAAGAATCGTTCTTGTTAATGAGAGAAAGGTCCTGATATAATTTACTCTTGGTATCGACACCGCAAATGGTTGAACATGGGTCGTATTGTCCACGAGTTTGCGCTGTTGCATGTTGACTAAAAGATTATATCGAGACAAAAAATCAGCTCCAATGATTGGTTGGGTGACATCGGCAATAATAAATTTCCATGTAAAATTTGGACGATGGTCGAGATTTAAGGACAAAGTTTTCTCTCCATATGATGGGTGAGTCATTCGCAGCATACAAAAATGAATTTATTTCTGGATAATTCTGGATGTCTTTTCTGTGATTGTGTTGGTGGAATTGCGCTCACCTCAGCGCCAGTATCGATTAGGAATTTTAGTTGTGTTTTGGTGGCCAGTCTGTATTTAGTCGCTATGTCGGACAGACTTCGTAGTTTTTTTGTATTGCTACACGGTTGTCGACATTTCTTGGCCTTTTTCCCAAATTTCTGATGATACCAATATAATTCGTTATTCATGCGACTATCACGAGAACGAGATCTCTTTCGGTGCTTCGAATCAAAGTTAGCCTTTAATTCAGAAATTCCTTTAGCCAGCATGTTTAGCTGTTGTTCGACTGAAGACCCTGTATTTGTTGAGTTTTGAGGTGTGGAAATTAAATGCATTTGAGGAATGTCACTAACTTCCAAAATGTTATCGGCTAATACGGCATGTTTTTCGAGTGAATCACTGTTAATTGATATAATGGATCATACGCTAGCAGGCAGTTGATTCATCCACTTAAGCATGTTATCATTCATTTCATTTCCAGCTAAATCGCGCACTTCACGAAGTAATTGGGATGGTCGCATGTCTCCCAATTCGAGGTCTTGTAGAAGCTTTCTTATGCGTTTCTGTTCGGAATCAGCATATTGTTTCAGCAAACGATCTTTAAGAGTCGTGTACATGTTCTCGGAAGGTGAATTGAAAACTATATCGCTAACTTGGGCCAAAACGCTGCTCTCGATGTCAGCTACGACTGTGTGATACTTCGTTTTGTCGTTCACAAGACCCGCGGCATCAAATTGGGATTCGATTTGCGCGACCCATAAAGCTGGTGTGGCGTTCCAGAGAGGTGGAATTCGTACGGAGACACAAGCAATGTGTGCTACGTCGCTGCCTAGAGTCGGAAATTCATCAGGAACTGTTACACTTGTTGCGTTTCCTGCGACGTTGCCCGGAGATGCCATTTCTGACATTTCTCGTGGATGTCGTTGTTGGCAAAAAAAAAAAAACTTGGTAATTGCCAAAAGGACTTGTGTGATTACGCTGCCGGTTCCAATGAACAGGTTTGCTGGTCGTGAATGATCACGTCGGGGTCACCATTTGTGGCGCTATTTGCGGTGTTGTTATTCAAACGAAGTTTTTCTATGAATTATTTATTGCGAAATTCAATATCAGCTTTGCACATTTTGGTACTTTTAATAAACAGAGTTGCATTTCAGTTCAAAAATTAAATGATCGTTAAATTCGAAATTCAGAGTTGAAATTACTGCGAATAAATAAGCTTAAAAATAAACGTGATAATAATGTGGAAGTTGCGCCACAACAATAAAATAATATTGTATATATTTTATTAAATGGAAATTTTAAATGTAAGTTTAATATATAACAACAAATGTGAACACAAATTTAGAGTCGAAATTGTTAACTACTAAGAAAAAATAGTGTGCATTTTGTCTATATTAGTAAATATAAACTAATTCAAATCAGGTATGCGTACTTAGTGGTACATTTCATACGCTATAATTGAAATTTTAGTACAAATCATTTACGTAATATTTTCGGTGCGTTCAAAACCTGACAAATGAATCAGCCTTGCCAACCTCACTCACGCACTCTGAAAAGAATTTATATTCACCAACCCTTCGTACTCATTAGTGTTGTAAAACGAGAAGTTATGATACCGGGGCTGATGGGCGAAACAGCTGTTGATGACGTTCTTATTTATTTACAACTGATCAACCGCCTCGCAAGCATTTGTTTTAACGTTAATTAGTATTTTCACGGGTTTGTTAAAAAAAAAAAAATCTTGAAAACATTTGCAACATTTAATATCGAGTTATGTAAACAACGGCTGCAACACGACAACACATTATAGCAGTTTGGCAAAAGCAAGCCAATAGAAGGTGGAAGGCTACGACCAAGTAATAGGCACAACACAAATAAGAGCAACAAAATGTCTTTCATGTACATTTTAAGTTGGATTGCTTTAGTATTACAAATTGTGTTTGTAACCATATCAATAGGTGAGTAAACCAATTGGATGTTGTGACAAAAAACAGAGAATATGGCTATATGTATATGTATATAGCTATGTATTTGCTTCAAATCCCTTTTTTATATTTTCATCACCAGCTGCCGGTTTGTATTATATTGCCGAATTGGTGGAGGAGTATACGACTACGGCGCGTAAAGTTATCATGATGATGATAAGCTTTACCATGTTTGTGTATACGATGTTTATATTCTGTGATGATCTGCCTTGGAGCATGATTATAATGGGCTTGGTTACTCAATGCCTGCATTTCGCCATAATGAGCAGCTTTCCGTTCATTAAGTTTGTGTCCATATCATTTATAGGAACGGTGGTATGCTTAGTGGCCAATCATTTGCTGGCCTTTCAACATTTTACCAGCATCTATTATCCTTTTACGCAAGTAAGCTAAAGATGTCCCTCAAATCTTGCAAGAGCCTTCCTTTTGATTGAAACTTTTTACTGATTGCAGATTTTAGCCTATTTCACTATCTGTCTGTGGATGGTCCCCTTTGCTTTATTTGTTTCCTTAAGCGCTAACGACAATGTTTTACCCACCACCGTTACTGACAGCCATTTGGGCGGTAGTCATCAGGATGTTGTTAGCAATTACTTCTCGAGAGGTAAAAAACAGGGCCTGCTGTCTTTGTTTAACTATGTCAAGGATAATATAATGCCTGGCAGGAATAAAAAATCATTTTGAAGTATAAAATAATCAACCATTAGTGCTTAAGAGAGTAAAACGTTTTCGGAGTCTTGTAGCTGACGACGTCATTGGCAAGTGAGATTAATTGACGAATGTATAGTTTATTATTTTTTTTTTATTTTTATTTTTTAGGTTTACTTTAATGTAACGAAACGAAAGAAAGACTTTGTAACAAAATTTAAGAAAATATATTTATGAATTCGAAATACAACTTATTAGGTATAATGTATAGTTCTGAAAAGAATCATATGGTGGTTTAAATCAGATTATTATTAGTTAAACTACATTCATTGATCAACTTTGTTGCTTGTAATTATTGGTTTTCATTATCCGTCCTAACTAACTAGTTCCCATTTGGGTTCGAATGTCACGCATTATTTGTCCCTCTTCTTCAAAAAATCTTTTTTTAGTCTTTCAATACGTCCATAACATTTTCAAATTCCATTTCATTCTTTTAAAATTTTAGTGGAATGAAATGAAGAGTTTTTGTCTAAAATTTCAACATTTTTAGCTCTTATGATAAAATTTCGCAAATTCGATCTAAAATCGTAGCGAGGTAATCTTAAAATGCTTCGTATACTCATTGATCGTGAGAAGTTCTTCATTATTATCTTAAGGAAATTCACTATGGTCAAACACAATTTTTGTTACGTACAAATTTGGGCCAGACTTTACATCTTGGCTCTCGATCTCCAGGGGCAAAATTCCAGATTCCATAACATTCAAGTTTTTCCTATTATGGTCAAAAGATCTTGCTTCTAGAAATGTCTAAAGCATTTTCGTTTCCTCTACCTATTTTTTATCTCTAGACGCCAACGTACGAGAGCTGGTGCAAAAACCATATATCTGGAAATGATGTCCTGATGCTGTTTTTAAAAATGGATTTTATAAAAGTTCTTGGCAGAAAAACGTTTTGGCTTACCAGCCAAAACCCACCCTGGACTCGGAAGTCCGCGATCTGAAAAAAAGACTAGTAGGGATTTGAGTTGTGGGGTCTGGGTGAGAAATGAACTCCTGTGGGTTGACTAATTTCGCCAGCATAAGTTCTGTAGAAGAAAATGGTAAAGAATAGAGACATTAAAGAAAAGAACAAAAGGCACCGATAGTTTTCGCGTTAATTTTTTTTTAATTTTTTAATTTCGAAACAAAAAATGTGTATAAAACCTGTTATTTGTTATTTGCTTCGGAGAAATTAGAACAAAGTCGACCTTATTCGTTATTATTGTTGTGCGTATTTTATTTGCGTTCAAATCGCATTTAAAATTCGATGTTTGTCCCAAGTTATGAAAATCTTTCACAACGATTTTCTAAAAATTAGGTAATATCTCTAAATGACATAAGTAGGCACAAATTTCTTGTTATCGTTGTTTACGTCCTTCAGAAACATCTTTTATCCGCGATTTCAAAATTTCATGTAATTTGAATGCTGTAACAAATTTTCATAAAGCGATTTTGAAAAACCGCCTATCATCCCCAAAAAGACAACAAATTCCGAGTTAAGTTATTTTTTCTTGTAAGTGCAGGTACATTTCTGACCGTCGTGCGTCCGCCCTGCTATTGAGGAAACGGATATAGTCAATATGTTATGTATAAGAGGCGATTTTTAACGCATCTACTTGTCTGGCGTGACAGGTTGCAGGAAAAACTTGCCCATATAAACTTTGAGCCCATTTAAAAAAATATATATGTTTTTCCGAAAGCTATTCTTTAACTACATATGCTGGCAGTTAATAAACACTGGAAAAGGTGCCATTTCTACTCGTACATTTGTTAGGAAACCGCTAATTGTGATTTGTGCTATAGAATAATACAAAAAATTTACAAATTTCCCCTGGGGAAACGATCAAAGTTTATATACTACATATGTATAGATAGAAGGCAATTTCCACACGTTATAGCGCTAGGTCGGTAAGACGTCCACAATTCTTTGCCCAACAAATATCGTAACACTTTAGAAGAATTGTACTTGTTCGGCATTCTTCAAAAATTCCCATCCCCTATTCGTTAATTAAAAGTAGTGTAGTGTTATTTGACGGGGCGTCGGAAAGAACCAACCACGTTTATTAAACAATGTCAATGTCAAAATACAAATTTCCATTAGAACCATAAGTCGATATATTATGTATAAGAAACCGTGATTAACGCATTTTCTAACGATTATTCTGCACCGCAGATCCAAATTCATGGATGCAGGTATATAAGCTTATCTTGTCGAAACTCAGTTTAATTTAACATTAGTTTTTTTACCCATTTTACAATTTTCTTAAAATATCTCTTCTTCGAATAAGAAAAACTGAGTTTCTCGGATATTTTATTCTTAAAGAAACCAAAACAATTCGAAACACGCAATTTTCCTAAATATCATGACCTTATTTAAGCTTGAAATAAAACTTGCAGTTGCCTAAGTTTGGAAAGTGTATACAAAAATGTGTTAAAACATAGATGGTCTTCATGGCAATCAGTTCTTTTTAATATTATAAAAAACACTAATTTAACGATTCAGCATTTTAATTAAGAACGAAATGATACCGCCTGCGGACTTCCCTTCGTTATACCCCATCATTTCTCTTGCGTCTTCACTCGACCATCAGACATACCGAAATACGCTTTCGTGGCCATGTTCACAAAAAGCCCCGTCTCTACTACACCTGGTATCAACAACAGATCTCTGTTCACTTCCATCCATACAAAGTCCGCATCTTGTGGAAAATACCAATCCAATATAAAATTGCCATTGTCTGTCACACAAGGGCCCGCTTTGGCAACGGCCATACGTAATTTTAGTTCGCCACCAAAAAGGTTTTGAACCTTTTCGCGTATGGGCACATAAGCCATGGGAACTACCTCAATGGGAATGCCTTTTTTGTACTGTTGGCCCAACTTTTCGGAATTTTTGGTGTAGTCGGCTATAATGATCAGCTTGTTAGCGCAAGAAGCCACAATTTTCTCTTGCAGTAGGCAGCCGCCACCCCCCTTAATTAACACCATGTCCTTGTCCACCTCATCGGCACCATCAATTGCCACATCCAATTGGGGATTGCGGTCAAGGTCGCCCAAAACTAAGCCATTTTCAACAATAAGCTGGCGAGCTTGGAAACTGGTAGGCACACAGACCACCTGTAAACCTTCACTCTTTACTCGGTCCACCAGGCGGTCCACTGCGAAAACTACAGTAGATCCACTGCCAATACCCACTGCTGTGCCGGTCTTAACCCACTCATCGACGGCGCGATATGCAGCAATGCGTTTCGCTTCACTCAAAGACATTGTGGAAAGATTTCTGCAAATCGTTGTTGCTAACCAGCTTCGGAATTCACGTGTTTTGCTTGTAATGACAGAGCATGCGGCGGGACAAATAGACCTTTTGTTTACGAGCACAGCAAAGCGTTTAAAAGAGAGCAGGCCGCGCGGTAAAATCATTGGGAATATTCTGTCGAAAAAGAACGAGAAGAAAATTAAAATTGTAAATTGTGAAACAGCAAAAGTAACCGATTACCAAAGAAAGAACAAAGCCAGTTTACAAGACATTAAAACGCCGCCATTGTGCTAAAGGAATTGGCTTTATTATGTAGCTGGCAAAGTTAAATAGTTTTCTTGCTAATCGAGTTGGTCCCAGTAAATAGCTCAGCTTATTCTCCATATAACAATCACATATTGAATGGTTTGAAATCAGAAAATCCACCAAATTACTTAATTTCGCAGGTAGTCCACTTCAGCACATTTGTATTGCTGATGAAGTGTCGTCATGGACGTTTTTTATGCAAAAAAATCGCAGACGTCGTATACATTTTCATTTAGGAAAGTGTCATCGTAGAAACTTTTCATATAGAAAATTTCCTTAATCAATGTTTTTCATATAGGAAGGAACTCAAAGAAACATTTAGTGCAGAAAAAAATCTAAACATTTAACAGTTGATTTCTGATAATCAGATATTAAATGGGGGAATTTGGAAAATCCTCGAAATTACTCAATTCTGCTGGTTGTGTATTTGAACTCATTTACATTCATGGTGATGTGGCACAGAAGATACTTTTTGTATGGAAAAATGTCATCATAAATATCTTTTATAAAGAAAAGTGTCATCATAAATACATTTCATCTAAAAAATTAACTTTTAATACATAAACTTTAATAAATAAATACATTTCATCTAAAAAATGAACTTTTCATATATAAAACTGTCACCACAGACACTTTTTATCTCAAAAATTGGCATTGCAAGAATTTTTAACATAAAAAAACTCCCTAATAGACATTTTTTTGTGCAGTCGGAGCTTGTCATCCGCAGTGACATGGACGATATACCGATTCTTTGTAAAATAAGTTGTAAAAAACGACCCATACATAATATATCGACTTATATCTTACCCTTCCACTGAAAACCCATATTTTTTGGTATTATTTAATAAGTACGTCCACAACTGATGCGGTCTCTCTCAAATATCTAAAGTGTTTATCCTTCGCGCATCAATCAAATAGCACCCAATATTGTTTTGAAAAATGATAATTTTTCAAAAGCTGCACTTAAGTTCTTGCACTTAGCGCGTTTTCTAGTGGAAATTACTATTTTCTAAAAAACCGCGCCCAAATTTGAGGCTGTCCATTAAGAAGTTTTTGAGCTGGGAAGGCCGTTTGTATTATCCGCTATACTAATGCCACTATAAGTAGTTTGTTATTAATAAATAAACGATACAATTATTTAGAAAATATTTGCAATACCCACTATTCCAAACCTACGCTCAGTCCTTATATGAGCAATTTTTTTCCAGTATCAGTTCAGTGAGCACTTTAGAACATCCTCCTATCACACATTATATTGCGAATTAAACGGTTTTTCAGTCAACTGCGTATTTTTTAGTTTTGTAATACCCGCAATACAGCGGTTGCTTAAACAAAATATGTGAATTTGGATTTTTTCCGGTATCTAGTGCCACTATACAGTGTTTTTAATTATCGAATAAATGGTAAATTTGTTGGAAAACTCTTAAAAAGTCCTATTTTTCTTGCGGTTAATTCAGTTCTTGTATAGGAAAGTTTTTTTTAAAGGGCCAACTTCCTCCATTTTCTAACCTAACCTACGTAGGAAACGTCCAAGCGCCCTTTATACGTCCTTTTCATATGGAAAAGTGTTGCCAGAGACACATTTCGTATAGGAAAGCAGTTTAAGAAACACTATTCGTATAGGAGAGTTTGAGAAACACTCTTCGTTTAGAAAAGTGACAAGCGGTTCGTGTCAATGATAATAGGAAAAAGCATATTAATTATAGATGTCACTGCTGAATATGACATTTTTGCATTACATTAGATGGCGTTGAACATGGTAGCCTCTACCAGGGATGAGCAAGTAAACGTAAATGCTGATAAGCATTCTGTTTTTAGACTCTTTGAATATGAATATGAATTAATATACTGCTAGCAATATTTGAAGAAAGATTTGATGGTGTTGCTTGGCCTCAAATCCGCGATCTCTGTTTATTTTTACAGAACACTTCGTGTCAATTGCTGCAAGCCCGCAACCCCGTTTCAATCAGAACATATACTTGAATAACGTCAGGCAACCCTACAGTAGAAAAACTTTATGCCATGGCTTATGTAGGGTGATTTTTTAAGATTTAAGTTTTTCAGGTTGGCAGCACTGGTTGGTAATGGCGTGTAAACATCATCTGTCAAAGTGAAAAGTGTACAGTATACTCTGCCATTCCATCATGGAAAGACTAACAAACGAGCAACGATTGCAAATCGTTGAAATTTATTATCAAAATTCGTGCTCTGTGACAAAGGTGCATCGTTTGATGCGACCATTTTATGGTCGTCATAATTGACCTGCTGAATTAACAATTCGTGCTGTTATCCCAAATTTACTTCGTTGGACATAAAACCATCGACTTGCATGCGTACCGAAGAAAATATAGCACCCGTAGCAACCAGTGTTAATGACGTGTAATGTCAATTCGTCGTCGTTCTCAGCGATTGGGCATGTGTTACTCAGCCACAAGGATTTTTTGCCCTAATCGGCTGAGTTGAACTCGGTTAACATGTGGTTTCATCAGGACGGTGCAACGTGCCATACTGCTAGTGGAACAATGGATATGTTGAGGGATGAATTTGGTGAGCAGCTCATCTCTCGATTTGGCCCTGTGAGTTGGCCCCCAAGATCTTGCGATTTAACGCTTCTTGATTATTTCTTGTGGGGTTATGCCAAGTCGTTAGTCTATGTGGACAAGCCGAATAGAAGCCTTACAGGATAACTCAACACGCGTTATTCATGGAATACAGGACGAAATGATCGAAAAATTGATGAAAATTTGAAACTTCCGAATCGACATTTTGAGACGGAGCCGCGGACAACATTCACATGAAATTATCTTTAAAAATTAAATGGCAAAGACCAATTTATCGATTCCAATAAAAAAATTTAATATATGATGCAAATTTTAGTGTTTTATTCGATTTAAAAAAAACTACGATTATAAAAAATCAACCTTTACTTATAACATTTTGGTAAAACTTACATCTTTATATATATAATTCTACTGTACGGGCGTTGTCAGTGAACTCCTCCTAAACGGCTGGACCGCTTTGCATAAATTTTTGTATATGCGTCTGGGTGGTGCCCGGGATGGTTTAGATTTACAATTCGGTCCAATTGGACAAAGGGGCGTGGTACCTCCCATTCAAGCAAAAAATTAAAAATCAATTATTTCTGCTCCTGCTTACGGTATTTGAACAAAATTTGGTGCGTAGGTTTGGTGTACATATCTTAAGTGCTACTGCAAATATGGGCGGGATTGGACAATGGGGAGTGGTACCTCCTATACAAACCACAAATTAAAAAGCAATTATTTCTGCTCCTGCTAATGAAACATTTCCAATAAAAATAAAATTTGAAGGCAAAGCAACGTTTGCCGGGTCGGCTAGTTACTCTGTATGTTTTCGCATAATCGCTCTTCTTTTCTTTTTACAACCATTTCCTTCATGTAAATGCCTGTCTTTCATGTATCAAACATTTTTTTCCTCAGGCTCTTTTTCTTCATAACACCAGAGCTTGTTTGAGGTCGGATTTTCCTATCCAAATACTACATTGTCGGCTGTTGCAACCGAACGTACAATTTATGGCAAATGTGTCTCGGAGACGTCAGAATTTAGGGCACTGTGCTGTAGTAATTGAAAGAGTTTGTTGAAATAGATTACATATATGTTGAGGCTATGTATCGTATCTTTGTGTTTGGTTTAGTCCTTTTTCCGATCTGCTCATATTGACGATACTGTTTGATATAGTATAGCGTTAATGTCATTCCACAAGCTCCCTGCTATACTAAAGTAATCGATTCCCCCAAAGAGTTATGATGCAGTTGGGGCTTTTAAAAAATTAGCTAAGACAGGCGCTAAGACGGTTCTAAAATCGGTCGATAAAAAGTGTTTTGAACATTGGAAGAAGTGTTAAAATATATATATCAGCGTACATCGATTGAAAGGCCAAACAGGTTTATAACGTTCATAATGTATTAATGCCGTTAATGGAACAATTATAAGAGCGTATACTTGGTTTTGAGGAATATAACTAGTAAGACATCTATCGAACATTAGTTGTGCTACTATAGAAATCATATATGACACAGAAACAACAACTTGCCACAAATTTATCACATCTTATGGATTGCACGGAATTCTACACGAAACAGGGAAAAACACGTTGACTTTTGTATATAAAAATTATATATTAATCACATTCATTAGCTCTTCCTATCCCATTCTAATGATGTCGATTATCCTTTCCATTTCTTGGGCTTCCTTGTGATTCCTTCAATTGAAGAGTGTTGTTTTTTGCCGTAAGTTTTTGAGCTGGGAAGGCTGTATGTATTATCCGCTATACTAATGCCACTATATGAAGTTTGTTATTAATAAATAAACGATACATTTTTTTAGAAAATATTTGCAATACCCACTATTCCAAACCTACGCTCAGTCCTTACATGGGCAATTTTTTTCCAGTATCAGTTCAGTGAGCACTTTAGAACATCCCCCTATCACACATTATATCGCGAATTAAACGGGTTTTCAGTCAATTGCGTATTTTTTAGTTTTGTAATACCCGCAATACAGCGGTTGCTTAAACAAAATATGTGAATTTGGATTTCTTTCCGGTATCTAGTGCCACTGTACAGTGTTTTTAATTATCGAATAAATGGTAAATTTGTTGGAAAACTCTTAAAAAGACCTATTTTTCTTGCGGTTAATTCAGTTCTTGTATAGGAAAGTTTTTTTTTACAGGGTCAACTTCTCCCATTTTTTAACCTAACCTACGTAGGAAACGTCCAAGCGCCCTTTATAGGCACTTTTCGTATAGAAAAGTGTTGCCAGAGACACATTTCGTATAGGAAAGAAGTTTCAGAAACACTTTTCGTATAGAAAAGTGACAAGCGGTTCGTGTCAATGATAATAGGAAAAAGTATATTAATTATGTCAATGCTGAATATGACATTTTTGTATTACATTAGATGGCGTTAATGTCATTCCACAAGCTCCCTGCTATACTAAAGTAATCGATTCCCCCAAAGAGTTATGATGCAGTTGGGGCTTTTAAAAAATTAGCTAAGATAGGCGCTAAGACGGTTCTAAAATCGGTCGATAAAAAGTGTTTTGAAGATTGGAAGAAGTATTAAAATATATATATCAACGTACATCGATTGAAAGGGCAAACAGGTTTATAACGTTCATAATGTATTAATGCCGTTAATAGTACAATTATAAGAACGTGTACTTGGTTTTGAGGAATATAACTAGTCAGACATCTATCGAACATTAGTTGTACTACTATAGAAATCATATATGACACAGAAACAACAACTTGCCACAAATTTATCACATCTTATGGATTGCACGGAATTCTACACGAAACAGGAAAAAACACGTTGACTTTTGTATATAAAAATTATATATTAATCACATTCATTAGCTCTTCCTATCCCATTCTAATGATGTCGATTATCCTTTCCATTTCTTGGGCTTCCTTGTGATTCCTTCAATTGAAGAGTGTTGTTTTTTGCCGTAAAATTAATATTAACACCAAAAGTGAGTTTCCCTTTGGTGCAATGCGATCTCATTAAAGTATTCCCTTTTTTCGGATTTGCGCCACAAAAGCGTAAAACAACAACAATAGAAAGCGAATTTCCGTATCCTTGTTGGTAGTGCTCAATGCTATCACTGTGTGTGTGATGTCGTCTCACAAAGGCCGAAAACGAAAATGAAGAAATGGACAAAATTATGCTGCAAAAAAAGATATCTGATGAGTCTCTAAGGATAATAGGGGAAGGATTGAAAAATGAATTGGAGGAACACGCAGCTCCGAGTGGGGCCGCTTGGATAGCGGGAAGCAGCAAGCAGCAGGAGTATCAAATAATGTTAGAAAGGTTAGTGTTAAATTACCACCACCCAAGGGATCAAATGCTGATGACGATGATGGCGCTGATGAAAATGACGTTGTTTCGGGAATGGACGAGGGAGTAAAGTCGGGAGTGAAAATAACACCAACGCCGGTAACAAATTCGTTATTTGCTCAGGCCAAGCGTAATGAAACAACGCTTTACCGGCAGTGCAAAGGGGCGATGCAAGGGAAGGGATGGACGGTAAAGGAAAGTGAACATTAACAAGCACTGGGAATATCAATAGCAAAAACCCGAAAAGAGCCACATCTGCGATAATGGTGATTATAGTTTTTCCATCGGTCATTGCCTTCAACTTCCCACTGCTTTGATAGTGGAAAACTATCTGCAGTTGTAGTATAAGAGCATAAATGCAACAACATGAAGGAACATTGAAAATAACTGCACAGAAAAAAAATCTATTATCAATCTATATATATCCGGATGGATGCCTTTAGAAAAAATGAGCTTGTTGCTTCTACTTCACCATCTCCTCCTCTTCTCCATCAGTTCGGTAATGCATATAACAAGGCTGGTCCAATCAAAATGGCTGGATGTACAAATCGGAAATGAAACGGATATGTGTACAAAGTTTGATGGATGTTTGATTCAATGCCTTATTAATTTGAGAGATTTTCCTCAGTGAAAGGGTAATATTTTAGATAATTTATAACTGGCAAGATAACCAGCTAACTGGTTTGTAAAGGGTGTACAAAGTTAATAAATAATCTATCTAAGCAATCGTACTTGTTTAAATTGTATATGTATTTTAACAGGCAAAGAAATTTCATGATATAGCTGATTAAATACAGTCTTTGGGAAGTCACGGCGGGCAGTAAAGGTTCAACAGAACATAGACTAGGGATTGCAAGCTTAAATTTATATATGAAGAGATGTATGATCTCTATTGATCCTTCGTTAATAACGGATTGGTGAAAATGTTGTGTGTTGCAGTAAGAACCAAAGGGATTGATTAACACAATTCTTGGAATTCTTCATATTGCCGTTATCGCTTCCGGATATTTTTTTTGAATAATGTTCCCATACAGTGATCGACTGTTATACACAATCGCGGGTTTAATACCCAGAACGCTCACCTATTACTAATTAGCCGCGGTAACTTCGATGTGTTTGATGCATATTTTGAATAGTCGAGTAATCGACAAGTGAGGTAAATACTTCTTAAAATATGGCTATCGAAATCGTCGGTAAACTGTAGATCTCGATAAGTGAGTCTAAAAGTAGAATGCGTGTAAGCTTATTGAATGTGGGAAGCTTTCACGTATCTCATGCATGGGATGCTGGGGAATTTGTTTTGTTTAATGTTCCGAAGCACTAGTAAGGATTTTGCACGAAAAAATCGATGGCTCTTGCTCAGATCTGACTGAATTTGGGCGGTGACGCCTATTATGTTGACTTTGAGGACACCAGTTGTTGGTGGGTTGTTGACATAGGCTTTCGGCTTAAGGTCTAGTCTGATGGGGTCAAATTTTGGTGGTCAACACACATTCACATTGGTTATCACCTTGGTAGCACTCTAGTTATCGAATATAACATTGCGAACATCGCTTTCCTTCAGTTCTTGGGTTAGTTGGATTTTGTACGTATTTTAGGCCCAACTTCCGACTCAAAATTCTCGCAATTGATGTCTGCGAAAGTTCGAGTTTTTAAGCATGGAGTGGAATTGGTTGCTTCGGTTTCTCTTGCCCATTCTAACGTTGAGTGTTGGATGGTTGTTTACTGAATCTGTTGATTCGATAGTCGACAGAAAGAACCGGTCAAGAGCACACTAATTTTGATAATGAAGTTTTATCTATAGCACATGTTGTCCGAATCTACAACTTGCCATGGTGATTTGTCTTTTCCTATTGGGAAGACGTTTATAAATTCGCCCAAAATTTGAAAGATGTTAATTATCGAGAAGAAATGTATGATGAATTTTCTAAGAAGTTGTTGACTCGCCCCTTACCGGCATGAGTAAAGGCTAGCGGATGATATGGAGAAATCTTATCGAAGATATTAATGGTGATTCGTGATTGCAAAGCAGATAACGATTTTCGAGCAAATATTCCGAAGTTAAAGAGAACCGACAACTGGTTCGAATAACACAAATGGTATACTGTATTAAACATATGTATTCGTCTTAGGTACGTAAGTAATATTCAACTTAACAGGCATTGGCATCACCTACACTAAGGTTGGATACCAAATGTTGACGACACCCGGAAACGTTATAAGACCATGTTTTAAGAATAAACAACTGGAATACTTGGATTCTCGAAATGAGATAACAAATATTTTGCCCATGATAGTTTGTGTACCAGCTATTTCGATGTCATCCTTTAACCCATCGCTCATACGTGAAAGACTTAAGTCTACCCTATCTGACCAGATTTGACCTATAGCTATATATCTATACATTTTTGGGAATAAGTATAAGTAAAGCTGTCATCAACGCATCTGGTATTATCTTCAATGTTACTTCGTGTTACACGATAATGATGTAGACACCACTACTCGAAAGCTGTTAGATATTACTACAGCTTTCTTTGCTTAGATCGCATTTGGTGTGGGAAACAGAAAGCCACGGGACTTGGGTTTCCGCCTAATTATTTTGTGAAGTATCCCTAATATAAGAATTAATTAGGAGAAGTGTGTTGCTTTTGAACAAATGCTGTTTTGGACTGAGTAAACGATTTAGAAATTCGTCTGAAGCCAACGTTATTTCTACCTGTCTTGCTGTAAAGCAGTGCCCAGGCACAGAATTAGTCTTCAAGAGAAGAACACTCTATCAATCATATAGAGCCATCACCGTTAAAGGAGAATATCGACGTTGCATGAGTTATAAGCTATATTACCTCTGTATCTTGATTGACTTGGCCAATCATCAAAATACGACAATTGTGTTGACTGCGATGAACTAAAACACTCCAGTATGAAAAGCCTTCGAAAACGAATTCGATGAGTGGCTCAGTAGGCGGCGCCCAAAATTCCTTTGGATGAGACAATATCAGAACTTGTTGTAACATATTAGGGTGATTCCTTAAAAATTTCTCCAATACATTTCAATACAATGCATGGCCGATACAGAAGAGGAAAAGCGAAAAGTTGAGACTCAATTAAATCTTGATGAGGCAAATTGAGGGAAAGTTACAAAAGACCGACGTAGTTGAAATTATTTTCTACGTGTGGCGCATAATAGATAACAATCCTTATGGTAGTAACCATCCAAGTAATAATCCAAGTAGAAATCTTAGCAAATATATGAAAGGTGTCTTGTTAAATAAAATTTGATACTATTGTGTATCCGTTTGGGTACAACCAAAACTCCGTAATGTTCACTGAAGTTATAGCAACTAATCTGAAGTATTCAAAATTTTTTACGTTAACCCTCCACAAATTCATGTTCACCAGACTTCATATATTTGATTTCACGTTCCTGACTGATCCTCACAAAATTAATGCGGGCTGTGGTCTTAATAGTTTAATGAAATTCAATGGATTTTCATATTTCTTTTACATCTTTGAACGAATGACAGTAAAGTTGATGTAATGTCTTTTTCCTCTTTACGAGTTGTTGTCGCTGATGTTGCTGTCACCACTGCTGCGGTTACTTTCTTTCCAGTGGTTACAGCTACCGTCATCGTTCATCCCCAGAAGCGTTATGCCCAACATACGGCGGACACAGGAGATGACAGTGATGGGCTTGACGTCTCTGCTAATTGACAGCTGTAATTGCAAATAAGCGATTGCGTTTTCTACTGCGTTTGTGCTTTGGCTTTGGCCCAACATTAAAATTAAAGTATTGAATTATTGGTGAACCAACTTTTCATTTCAAGTTTACGATTTCATATGCAATCATGTTGCCTTTCCGCCAATACGAATGCCAACAGCAACACGCATTTTACATTTTGTTTTGTTCGAAAACTCTTCCTGGGATTTCTGAGGTGACTGCGTGTGAGAGTGGATGGTCTTGAAGAATGGGACGGAGAAAAAACCTGCAACTTTAATGGAATTCAAATGCAAAATGGAATGGAGAAACGTTAACTAGCTTCAAAATTAAATGAGAATTTGCCGGAGTTGGATGTACGATGTACGAGTATAAGTATGGGCGAGTAACCTTAAACTTTCTATGCTAGTGAGAAAAGTTTTCCGAGGAGGATTTTGTGTGTTACACTACTAGACAATAAACTTCCTCTTTATGATGGGCATAATTAGGAATTGCATGCCGTTCATTATGGTTTTTGCGTAAATAACAAAATTGTTTGGATTTCCGGTGAACTTCAACAGTTATGGAAATTCTAATGGTTCCAACGGAAAGTTTGATGGTAGTTGTTAACATAACCTCAATTTCCCGGTATAGCTAAAAGCAAATAGGATTAGTTTTGAGTGTTACTATGGGGACGTAAGTAACAAATTGTATGAGGATGCATGTAAAAGTTTATCAGTTGAGTTATTGTATCAGGCTGTAATTATTTTGTATTACTCGCTTAATATCGGGCTTCACAAATTCTGTTTCCGAATAACTGCTTCCTCGCTCTTCAAGCGTATATGGAACTAAATATGTGTCAAGTGATTTTCTGCAATAACTAGCTAACATTTTTCAAATGCTATCGCCAGAATTGTACCTGATCACTGTGTAGTTGACTTTCTAAGACTTACTTAATTACATGCCAACTAGAATAGGTATTTTTATCTATTATACACCGCACGTTGAAAATAATCTCAAGCGCTTCGGTCATTTGAGCTTCTTCTTATTTGATCCGCAACAAAAAGTTTTGACAGTGTTCCAAAAGCCTGGACCTTCCAACGGAGTTTTGGTCGACCTTTTCAGCTTTGCCCATCAAGTTCGTTAACAAAGGCTTTTCATGCTATAGCGATTGGTTCAATCAATGCAAACGATGTATTTTATTACTTTTGACCTCTTCGATGTCAGTACACAGCTCATTCAATTCACGCTTCATATCACGATGACACTCACCGCTACCGAAAATTGTTCCATATATTTTTTTTTTAATTTATCCGCCCGTGTTACAACTCAGGATTCTGTAGCATGTAGTAAGACTGTTAGTGCATTTTTTTTTGTCGAACATCTGTTTGTACTACTTCTAATTTTTACGATGGCATCGATAGTTTTTGTTGAAGGTTAGACGGAGATAAATACATTTATTCACCTTCCCGAAGTCAAACGACTAGAATTTTTGCTTATCGAAGTAAATAACTTTAATTTGTTTTTGTGTAGCGCCAGACTCACTTTTTCTGACTTCTTCTCAATTGAAGAGAAGGCTGCAATAACATCTGACTGTCTTCGACCAATGACGTCTATATTTTTAGCTCAGGTAGCATATGGCTTTTGTTGAAGGTGATAACAGTGGTTTTTCCTGCAGATTTCCCCAAAATCATTTCTATCTGAATCACCGCTTAGTGTAAAATGCCTCACAAAGATTTTTGAATGATACTGAATATTAACTTCAAACTGAGCCATGACTTCATACAGATTTTGCGTATTTGACTGCCATAGGTATTTTTATAACCGACACAAAGAAGTACTATATATCGGTCTGATTTTCTTGAGTCTTCTTCAGGATTTGCTTAATGTGATTAGTTGCGGATTTATCCGGCCTTAATCTGCACTGATAAGAGCCCCAATCAGGCCAGATAGAATAGGCTTCAGTCTTTCGCATACCACAATCGACAGAGTGCCTAAAGCCACAGTCATACTCGACAAATCCTTATAAGCGATAGATGTAAGATACGGATACTGGGATCGTACTTTTCGAACACAAGACATAATCTATTTAAATTGCAATCATCGATCATGCATTCCGTGAGCCATGCTCTGACGGCTGACCATGCTTAGTTCATTTGCGTGAAAAATTGTTGGGCCACAACAATTAGTACTCTACGAAATGTGTTCTCAAGTTCTCAAATTACATATTCTATTATATTTTCCTCTGTTCTATAGTAAAACTTAATTCATAAATGGCGACTGGAAAAAAACTTAATTACATTTCATTAAATTGAATTGACTGATATGTTAATTATTTCACAGCGAAGTGAAAGCGTTGCCAGAAATATTTTTAAATTTTAGTCCGAATTTCTCTATTTTTCCCGTGTTCCTTACAGTACTATATACATTATATGTTTTCTGACAAACATTTTGAGACAAAATACCCATATTCTTCACTTAACAATCGCTGAAGTGACAGAATTCCGTTCTATGCAATTATCAACTATTGGCGTCTGATGGGGGAAATATTTCGTTTCGTTTTTTTACTTAGATCTATGGAACAAAACTTCCTTACAGGCTAACAATGGCAAAACAGTAATATTTTATATTATACTCGTATATAATATAATTTATAAACAATTTAAAATAGAATTATTTAATCTTAGAAATCTGTTAAGATATATCGAAACAAATATTGAGATGAGTCAAACTCTGTGAGTTGATTGGAATCTTGATTCAAGGCATATTCTAATTTCATTAAGAATATACAATTCTCGATTCAGAGTACTGTTTTTTGCATAAGAAGTAAAGTGCCGAGGTAAATTAAAAATATGTGTTCGCCGGAGAGACCTAGGAGGAACGTGAAATGGAATCTTTGCGAAAAGATTAGAACAGTCGATGTAATCAGCAATTATATTAAAAACAAATAGCACTGTCTGGAAGTTACGACGACATTCTAATGTCTGTAGCCCAAGTAATAAGCATTTTGAATTGCAGGTTGGGAGAGGTTCTTCAAATCTAAATGAAAAAAGAGCAAACTTTACAAGCACACGCTGCACCCGTTCAATATGCGCAATATGAATATTGGAATGAGGACACCAAATAATATCGGCATATTCCAACTTAGATCTAACATATGATGTAAAAATGATTTTAAATGTATTGGGGCTAGAAAATTCTGAACAATTCATTTTAATGTATTGACGTGCGGAATAAATGTCAAAGCGTGTTCAATGAAAGCTTATTTAAAAGGCACCAATAATTAAGACCGTCTATGTCTTTTTGAAGATTTAATACATCATTAACTGCAGAAATTTTTAAAAATACTTTGAGATCATCCGCATAAAGCAATAACTTTGGCTTATAAAAACAATTTGATATATCATTAATAAATAGTGTGAATAAGAATGGCCCAAGTATACTTCCTTGTGGAACATCTGACGTTTGAGTATGTGGAAAGGATTCAATCACTTCAATAAAAACTTTGCACTGGCTATTGATTAAATATGATTTTATCCACTTTAAAAATGTTGAGTGGAATCCCATTGAGTTTAATTTAAAATACAGTATATAATGCGATATCTTATCAAAAGCCTTAGAAAAATCTGTAAACACAGTCTCAACTTGACTACAGTGTTCCAAAGATGAAATGCAGTATGCACTAAAAGAACATAAATTTGTTGATCTACCAGAAGAAAATCCATGTTGATGTGGAGAAATTATCGACTTTGTTAACAAAATTAACTTTTTATAAATAACAAGTTCATAAACTTTAGCGATGCTTCCCATTTTGGATATCGGTCTATAGCAAGTAACGTCACTGTGCTTTCCATCTTTAAAAATCGGTGTAATAGAAGCACATTTCCAGCTGTTGAAAATTGAAAATTACCTTACTTAAAGATAGGTTAAAAATATGTGTTAGAGGAAACGTTAAACAATAAACACACTTTTTCAATATATGGCCACATAAACCTTCCGAATCGGATTTTAAATTATTCTTAATCTGCACCATTATATACGTCATCCTCTGTCACTTCCAACAAACCAACATTGAGCATAACAAACGAATTTGTAAAATTTACTGAATGCACCCTAGTAGGTTCAAAAATTTGATTTAAAGAAACGAGCAAACATATTTACTAAGTCGCTATACGACTCAGAGACCACATTATCATACGACATGATCGATGGAATATCTGAAACACCACGTTTGGATTTTACAAAAGACCAAAAAGACTTAGGGTTTGCCTTTATATCATTTCCTTTTCATAGTATAAATTGATTATATAAAAAATTGTACAGGGAATTAAATTTTCTTTGATAATGGATACATTTTTGATTATTCTTATCGCTGCCTGTCTCAATGAAACGACTGTGGTATTTATTTCGAAATTCTTTATCTTTTCCCGACCCGGTGTATACCAAGGAAGGTTATAAGGACGAGGCTTTTTATACGAAATGTTGTCTCTACAAATAGATAAAAGAGTACTCAAAAAGATTTCGTAACATGTCAATATGTCTTGCTTATCAAGAATCACTATCCAGTCAACTCAGCTAAGGGCTGAATTAAGTAATTCAAAATTACATTGACTAAAGTTGAAATGATTTATTTCATTACATACTGATAAGAGTCGATTATTAAGGGATTGTGATGTAAATTATACGGTGAGATTGGCAGTAAGCGCTCGTATATAAAAAAGGATATTGAAAATATCATTAATTTGCAAAAGATTCATGCTAAATATGCAATCAGTAAAATTAATAAAAATATAACAGCAAAATCCCAATTGCCGTGACCACTTTCGCTCAACGTTATCGTAAGTGGCCCACTTTTCATCACCAGACATCATCCATGGGTCCATGGGTTTTTTTTGAGTTAATTCGTGTAGCACCCATACATCGAGTTTTTTTGTACCAAGCCTTATTCAAGTGATTCTAAATGGTTCTCTGTGCAATATTTAGCACCTGGGCAAACGAAACAGTACTGAGATGACAGTTGATCTTAGCGATTTCCATTATTTTATCGACATTTTCGACAATTGGTTAGTGAATTGGCATAGTGAATTTTTGACATCGAAATTTTCGGTACGGGATTGACGACCCTATTCACATTTAGGTGCCCATCCTTGACGCTCCTTCAAACAATACCTAGTCAAGCAACCACAAAACTGTCGTAAGAAGGTTTTTAAGAAAGGAATCTTATATCCGCAACGTCATCTAGCGTGCGTGTAACTCGATTGCACTTATACAGCGTGAAGTGCAGATTATTAAAGCCCTCTACTGGAATAATAATGTATGATAAGAAGAGCATCTTAAAACGATGCGGACACACCATAAGCATATGTTAAATATCGGTATATTAAGCTTCACTCGTTAATAGATCGTTGAGATGATGAAGTTCCCCTTTAAGATAGGAACTTGAAAATTCAACTCAATTTTCGCCATTTATCTTTTACTATTGATTATAAATGTATTGATTATAAATGTTTTTAGCTATGCCAACTATCATAATTGAATTTTGTAAACTTAATATTTCAAAAAACCAACTGTAATTTCTTATACGTTCTTTTTGCAATAAAATTTGCCAGTATTTGCTTAGAAAAATATATCGTTTCTGTTTAAATAATAACAATATGAAATTTAGGAATTTTCAGGCTCATTAATATATCGAATACAAATCAACGTTGAATAATTTTGGTTTTCAGGTTGTTTTTTTAGGCAAACGGGAATTTATAATCTTCAAATGCGCGAGAGGAAGATAAAGGCAGTGACAAATACAACAACAATAACCCAAGCATGATGTGAATGACGCCAATATGTCACTTGGGATGCATTTGAGTATTTGAATGTTTGAATATTCAAATGAATTTATCATCAACATAGCCCTTGAAATATTTATTATTTTTGATAAAGTCGATATTTAACAATAACTAATATAGAGTGGTTGGTAGGATGGACTTTCGTCCTCTATTCTATATCTCTCTCCCTCTCGCTCTCTCTGCCTCTTGCTGGGACATCCTCTGAATATCGACAAATCTCGGTTAGTTTAAAATGCAGATGTGTTATGGATTATAATACTTATATGGACGACTGTTGCCGTTGTTGTTGTAACAATTACATATTTACATTGGTCCCTATACAAATGTAAAATATTCATTATACAACTGTGTGAGTGTAGCTGCATAGGAGTATACATACATGCGATTGCCCACATATATAAATGTTTTAGAAATTTTCAATAAATCAATTGTTGACATAATAAATCTCGTATTTTTCAACATCATCACAAACTATTTGCCGTAGGCTGCTGGGTGGGTATGGGTTAATGACATGTCTGGCACACCGGGACTCCGATGCTGTCAGTATGAACGACAATGGCCGGAGGGGGAGCGGTTAGATTTGCGATTTGAACAGGATAGTGGAAGGCACGTTTGTATGCATGATAATGTATGTACATGAATATTCAAATAATAATAATTGCTTTTTAATATTTACAAGTTGCATATGCAACTGAAACAGTGATAAACAATTAATTTTTTGCATACAATTGGCCATGGGTGGACCTGGAATAGAGTAAAGGTCCTGAAGAAACGCTTGTGGAAAGAGCAGGAAAGAGGATACAGAATTTGTATCTTTCACGAAAATTCTACCAAATGGTTAAAACAAAATTGTAAACACCAGGTCTCCACCAGAGTGTGCTGCACATACATATAAGGAGAACGTTTCTATAAACTGTTAATTACGGACGGCAGCAGCGATGGCTTAGATTGTCCACCGCTATTCCAAAACGGGAATACCATAAAAAAGCAAAAAATAAAAAACCGTGCATGCTGATGGCCGATGAACTTTAATACCGATGGCGATGAGCTGACAATCAGCATTCATCAGTTCCTTAAAACGTTGCGATTTAAGGACGATTGAAATCGAAGTATATATTCGTATTGTGATATGTTCAAAAATACGATCCTAGTACGTGCACCAATACGTTGTCAGTATTTTACTTATCGCTAAAGTCTATTCTACAATGAAAACGGAGAATACGGAAAAAAGCTGCCTTCGACATGCCGCTATAGTAAAAACTATATGAGGTCATGGCAGAGTTTGGTATTCCTTCGAAGCTTATTTGTCTTTGTACAGGGTTATCCATTTTACGTTTTCAAACAAAACACACATAAAGCTATGATTTCGACGAAACTTTTGTTTCATTATAATGCTTGAATCTTGCCATTGTGTACGAAATACAATGTTACTTAAATGACCGCCTCTGGATTGGTTGCAGCAGCGGATCTTTTTGAGGTAATGACACCTCCAGACCATAATGCATAACGCACCAAACAGTCACTTTTTCCGGATGCAATGGCTTTTCCACAATCACTTCTGGGTTTTTTCGAGCTCCACATGCGACAATTTTGCTTGTTTTCGTCTGAATCACCCCTTTTATAGTAAGTTTTAAATATTTTTGCGTGTTTTTCGGTTGCTAAAAGATCCAGCGGCGGATGATACTGACTGATAGGAAGCTATTGTATAAAAAACAGCCATAGAATAGAATAAACGACTTCTTCAATATAATTTAAGCAATGAATATGAGGAAAGCCGCTATGGATGCGACTGGTGGCGTCTTTAATAAAAAACCATATGCGTCCTCAAGCATCTGTCAAAATGGGACTGATGGCAAACGACGACAAAACAAAATTATTTGTTTAGACGAACGAGTCGATTACTCTGAAAATAATATGTTTGGATCAGCGAATATGTTAATTTATGTCGGTTCCCTCCTCAATAAAATTAATGATGTTTTGATTGGAAAGTGGGAGAAAAGCATTGATTGTAAATAGGAGGGATTAGTAACCGATTTAATGACAAAGTTCTTTCTGGACGAATAAAAATCCAACTACACTAAAGTCTTATCTGTCTTGCAATACAGCGCAGCATGCCGAATTACGGCACAAGTGGAGTGGAAACCTTCGAGAGACAAATAATCTAAAAACCAGTAAATAAATTTCAGACAGATCAACTGATTTATATTCGTACATAACTTTACCCAGCGACTTTTTGTGTTGCTGCAAAAAATACTCTGAATAAATAATAAGTAACAAAAGCAAAACTTTAACTTTCTGAAGTCCTCCGGTTGGAAAATGTAGAAGGACTGATTTTTTGGTAAACCGGCCAATTAGTATATGTTGTACTCTAAGGGGCGTGGCAGTGCAAATCATTCGCAATACTAATTGCCTGATGTGAGCTCAATTACATCGTATTTAGTTCAATTGAATGAAAGATACGAATCTAGGAATATAGAAATTAAATGAAGTAATTTGTATAGGAGGTAACAGAGAGGGCGTGCTTATTCCGCCGGGTTTTTAATTTTATCTAGTATTATGTATGTAATATAATTGACGAGAATGCAAGTAATTTTAGGTTTCGAATTAACGATTACGGTGGAAAATCAAATTTCGATATAACGAACAATTCATATGGGAAATATTAAAATAGGTCTGGTAACGTCGCTCACTTTCGTTTTCAGAGCGTATATGTGGCAAATTTGGTTGAATTACGCACAGTCGATTGGAAGATATGGAGATACAGAGATATTTCGAAAAATCAATCAATTTGTATTGCAAGAATTGGAATTATATATCAAGCCAACAGTATGTAAATTAAATCGGGCACTTGTATGGGGACACAAGAGGAGATGGGATGGGAATACTTGGAAATATGAAATAATGCAAGGAATACAGCGGGTTGTTGATGAGAGCTCCAATAGAAAATTGAATTTGGGAAAATCTGTGAATTTGTGTGAGATGTTAGGATCTGGGAAAATATTAGACTGTGCGAAGTTTCAAGATGTTCTATAAATGTTTACGTCAGCCAACCAGATTGACGGAAATTGTTTAACTGATTTAAAAAGTCACGAAAAGCATTTGGTCAAAAAAAAAAAAAAAAAATACTTGGTATTTTAGACGCTTCTTTCTAGGTGTTATATTTTTGCCTCATCAAATGATACACATCCCTATCTTCATTCTTCTAGCTGATATTACAAATATGTTAAGCTACTAAAATGAATGTAGAATGCTGACATCATATCATATGAACCATGAGCTGGATGTGAAGCTATCATCATTAGTGTAGAGTATTGGCATCACATAATATGAAAAGATATGATCCTGAGATTAGCGTTAAATCTGCCATTTATATGCTAGCTACCAGAAGGGCAGGTGATTGGCATTATTTAAATTAAATCATTACAATGGACTAAAACAATGTCGGTTACTGCAACCCATCAACTAAAACATACGGATGAAGAATTGAGTTTCGGTAAAGCGATCAAATTGTATCGAAGAAACCGCCGACTATTATCTAGCATAATGAATTACAACAGATATCGTGTCTATCAGGTAGCCAACCAGACACGGACATGATTTTGAACACGTTCCTTCATCCATCAAGTCTCTTCAAAGATACATTTTTGTTCGTCTAATGATGGCAGTTACCGCAATAAAAAAAAAACCAAACAAATTCTCATGCATCCCATGAACGGGACCTACAGATTAACTACAATTTCCAATATTAGTTTGAAAAGCATTTTCTAGATACGTCAACTATTTGACTGCTCGGAATGTTCGTCAGACACTACAAGGTTACTGCTGTTGAAATATTTACGCGTGGTTGTATCGGGGTTGGAAACCACGATCATATGCATAATAGTCGAGTGTTCTATTTTGCCAGGACCAATCAGTTAACTTAATATCGTGCAATAAAATATGGAAAACATAAAAATGTGCTCATGACTCATCTTGAGACATCTGAATTTTGAGATTAAACTTTAAATAGTGATTTAACACAGAAGTTAGGAATTTTAAAAATATCCAGATGATGTTCATAAATTGTTAACATTTTTACTGCCCTCTCAATGTAAATTAGTGTAAAACATCTGAGGTATCTTTGCAATTTAGATCAACTTTGAGGTGCCGACCTAGAAATTTTAAGGTGTCAAAATCTTTGGGCTATATTCATAATAATTTACTAAAGGTTGAGGGAACGTTTTTAACACGAAATTTTGATTTATAAACTTCCACCACAAGTTAGAAACGAATGTCAAATGTAGTTTTATATTGCAATTTTCTAAATTTCATTACAGTATATCTCGAAAACTAGATGTGTTATGTTTTTTCTATGTAATCATATAAAACAGTTATGTTTGCAATTAAAGCATATGATTCCATTCCAAAAACTTTAGTTTCTGCTCCTTGAAATAAGCGTTTTCCGAAATTTGCAACATTATATGTTGAAACCAGTAGCTAATTTCAGAAAATGGCTTCAAGTTTGAATAACCTTAATTAGGTTATTCAAATACTCATCTTAAGTCTTTGGTAAATAAAGTCATCAATTATCGAAAATATGGGGACAATTCCCCCTTTTTGGCCTGTAACTGATCGGCCAGCCTTCGCAGAGTCGTCAAATGGCCTACAAACGCCGAGTGTTCAATTCTATTTTAAATTTGGTGTGATGCAAACAATGTTTGAATATTTCATTTTAGTTATTTCTATGGAATTTAGTGTCCTCCCTCAATTTTTTTTGTGTTTATATATATTTAAATAACTGCACTTGTACTCGAAGCATATGAATTCATAATTTGCAAAATATACAAACAAAAATGCCAAAAAAGAAACCATATAGAAATTGAAAAAAAAAACAAACAAATTTCAATTTGTTCAATAGATTTTTCAATAATTTACAACAAACTATGCGGATTCTTTTTTTGCATCAATATTTGCATATCGTATGAATGAATGTTGTATTGTATTGTGGCAGGACAGGAAATCGGTTTTCAAATTAATTTTTGAATACTTATTAAAGTTTGTGTTGTTTTTGCAAAGTTTTTTTTATGAGACAATCAAGAGTTTTGCCAGTTAAAATATTTAAAGGGTGCGATTTGGTTTATGATACAAAGATGAGGACATAAATCAGGGTCTGGTGTGGCATAAATTAGCTTCGGCCGCTTTTAGGAGTTTTATTCCAGATTAAAAGTCTGCTACAAGAATTTTGGATCTTGTTTGAGATAATTTGCTGAATTTTCTTTGGTTTAAGTATAACTATATCTAATTTCTTAAATGTTATCATTTCCTTCCCTTCCTATTGTTTCATATGTAAAACAAACTGTTAATCGTTATTTTGCATCATTATTTGCTTATCGTATGAAAGAACCGCCTTCTATTATGACAGGCAATGAAGTCGGGTTTCAAATTAAATTTTGAATATTTAACAGAAGGTGTTTTTTACATAGAATTTTATATACCTATAGTATAAAGGCTTTTTCCTGGAACAGCTAGTCAGCCAGACCGTGTGCCATCGAACGGAACAAGTGATAACTGGGCGGCGCAATATCTGAAGAATATGGCAGATGGGGTAAGACTTCCCATTTCAGCGTTTCCAGGTAAGTTTTAAAGGGCTTGGCCACGCGAGATCGAGCATTGTCATGCTTAAGAGTGACTTTTTCCTAACCCTCCGCGTATTGTGGGAGTTTCTCACGCAGAGCTCGTCTCAATTACATTAATTGAAATCGATACTGATCCCCAGTGATGGTTTCGCTTGGTTTTAACAGCTCGTAATGTATAACACCGACCTGGTTCCACCAAATACAGGGCACAACCTTCGCAGCGTGAATATTCGGCCGAGGCGACGGCCTTGAAGCATGACCGGGCAGCTGCTTTAAAATACTCAATCTCATTACAATTGAGGACTTTACATGTAAACGTCTGAATTGCAGTGGAGATGATACATTTAGGATTTATATCTAAGAATTTGCAAACGTGGGTTCTGGGAGTAAACATCCCGCCTCCTCCTTGCAAGATTGCAATTCTTTATAGTTACCGAGCTGCACTTTTAATTCGTTTAACAGTTAAATGTATTTCTCTAACATTGTGAAAAGTGATTCAAATTGGAATTCATTAGGATAGAGATTCATTAGATAAGATATACACAAATTTTCAACTCAGGTATCCATGTATATAAAATATACTCTTCGAAGAATATATAATTCATGTCATGAATTAATTCAGAGTTTGTCAGATTCTTTATGTGCCATTATTAATGTTTATAATAATGGTGGAATTTCGGGAAGACGAATTATTGCCACTCGGGACGCTAATGGTTTCATTGTGTCGCTGGTTTGACGAATGTTGTTGTTGAGCGGACATTTTAGCGTTCTTTGAGCGACGTCGTTGCACCAATAGAGAAGCGTGTGGTGCTCGGCTAGGCATTCTCTGCAGCTAGGCAGTTCCTGCAATATTTGTATTTCAATATGATGTTCGTTCGCTCTTTGACGGAAAGGCGGCGGAAGGGGAGACATTTTCGTATTGGATGATTCTTTCTGCAATATTTGCAGTCTATATGGCTTTTCTATTCGATGGCTAATGATGTTCGTGGTTTCTTTGTGGTAGATTTCTTGTCGTCGTCTCTCCGGCTTGTCCTGATACGTCTTGGATCAGTGGGCATTTTGTAAATATAGAAAATTGGGATTATTGTTCTTGATTAGGAAGCCTGAACAGGTTTAACAGTTTGAGGAAACCTGTCATTATATGAAAGTGTAGAGACCTGCGAAAGTCGACCATTCGACCGCATAATATTTGCATATTCTGGGAAGTGCGTTTGTTGACATAACCTTGTGAGTCGAGTTCTTACGAACTTTAGCTCTGATAGGCGTAACTCAGGAGTGGTATGTCGCACTGTTTTTCTATATAACGGATGGACTATATGATAAAAGTGAAATATATATCTAATAACACGTAGAGCGCGAGAAAAATCGGAAAACCGGGAGAAAATATCCTCTTATAATTGGTTGAGGTGCATCTGGACGGCCGCAGTTCTTCTTCATTTCCCATTTCCAGTGTTTAAACATGTTGGCCAGGGGGATTTTTGTAGATTTAGTCAGGGTGGTCCGTGCCACCAAAGATCGGCAACCAGGAGTTCCTGTACTATGATACCTGTTCCTGTACTATGTACTTGTTGCATAATGATTTTTGCAACTGTAATTTTGGGGGCAAGCCAAACGGCGAGGAAGCATTTTGAGGAAAATAGAAATAGTCACTTCCAGAGTTCCATCGTAGACCAAACGTTTGGGTGGTGCTTGTATCAGATAATTTAAGAAACTCTGTGTCAAGTAACTGTTCTGGGGGGATACCTTGTAATAGAGACTCATGCCTGGATGTCCATTTTCTTAGGGAGAATCCAGCCGAAGACAAAACACTTACAAGGTCGTTCCTAACGGCAATGACTTCGGAAAAATCTTTAGATCTCCATAAAACGTCGTCGACGTACATAAAATTTCTGAGAATATCAGAAAAAATGGGGGTTTCTGGCTCACATTGCGTAGCTAGTTCTAGCAGTACTCTAATAGCCAGATCAACTCAAAATCATGAGGATCGTCATTGGGATCATTGCGATGAAGAATTCTTTAATATCGCGTGGACTGTATGTGTGTGGAATAAGTTTAACAAGCACGGCTCGTTGAAGTCATAAAATTAGTATCTGGGAAAGAGGGAGGATGGCCCAGTGTTACAGGGCTTGAAGATGATGGTGGATGGATGGTTAACTTATTTCCAGAATCTCAAATACATGGTGTTTCAAGCGAAAAATTGGGCAAACGTACTGATTTTCACATTTTTTAAGTTCGTGTAAAATTGCTAAACAATTTGTGCATCGTTTCTGTTTTTTGACGACTGCGTACCTATCTTCAACAGACATTTTTAAGAAAATGGAACACAAACGTAGCGGATGAGAATCATCGAAAAGAACGCATTGTTTTGTCGCATTGACGCATGGAGTGTGGTAAGCGTTCAGTTTTCTAGCATCGCGGTGATTATGTTTCGTTTTAATCGTTTTGGTAGCAGTTGTAGCAACCGACTCCAAAGTATGGAATCGTGCTGTTAGAAAAGAATCCGCATATTTCCATTTGGGCTTAGATTGCTTTTCTGACTTAGAACTAAGCTTGTCTACCATCTCATTTGCATTAGATAGCACTTTAAGTAGGCATCGTAACCAGCATAAAACTTTTTTCGAACACTTTCGAGATTTACTTCCTCCTCTCCAGACTCGATTTCCGCAAGCACGTGGGAGTATAATTTCATCCTTCTGAATTTCAAGCATATGAACAGAGTGTTCTATTTCCGGTATAATGGAAAAACATTGATTAAATTGAATTACGCTATCCGAGACCCGAATAAATGTCTGAAGACTCGACGCTTTGGTCAAGAAATTTTATAAAATTCGGAAAATTGGTTTAGAATTCGTATTAGACACAAACGAATGTGTAAACAGGAGGGTAACTACAATTGTCTAGAATGCTCATCGTGTAAACGATTGTCTTTATTTAGTCGAATACTGAAAGTATGCAATGAATTGCTAAATAAATTTTGTATAGGAGACAATAAGAGGCTGAGGAAATAAATACAACTATTATAGGATTTAGCTGCTCAATCCAATCCAATCCAATTCTTCCGATAATTTTACCTATATTTAAACCACAAGAAAGTAAAAATTCAATTGAATTCAAGTAATGTGGTAAAAGGGGAAAATGTACCTATATTTGGATGAACACAGGCTACAGGGTAGATTGAGATACTAGTGTATTCTGTAAAAATAATTTTACTTTTTACGACTTTCTGTAATGTAAGTGATATAAATATGTGAAGAGGTTTTGTAATGTGAGTGCGCTCTGTTAATATGTGAAGTTATTAATGCAAGAGCATAAATTGTGAAACATTATTTCACACACACACTATTTCAACAAGTCTCATTTATTTCAAGTTTTGCTTTGTTCTCAATTTAAGAAATTTTAACCTTAACTTGAGGTAATTATAGATATTCACTCAATTAGTACGAATCAAGGGAAAGACGATCAATAAGATATCAGCCGAATGAAGAGAGAATTCGTAATCACTCAATGTAATAACAAGTAATTGCTTTGTGTATACCTATAGTTACACTAGTTAACTTGTATGTCAGTTACCAGAAACCTATATATCGCTGTGATGCGTTACACTTGAGGAGATTAGCAAAGGCAAATTTCTATCACTCAATTAACATGTAACATTAATCACAAAATCGGTCTGAGTATGAACACGTACCAGAGTTAGTCTCCCAGACGTTAAGAACTGTAGTTAACAGAGGTTCATACATTGTGTTAACGTAAAGTTGTTTAACAGTAGTAAGCATTTGGAGCGTTGGAGCTGTCGACGATGTTTGACAGATATGCAACTTTGGCAATGATTAACAACAATGATTATAGCGAACAGGCTGTTGTAATAGTTGATGTTAAAATATCATTATCGTGTTACTATAATTTACTGGACTTTTATATATTGGATTCCGAATAAAAATCCCATTTTTGTGAGGTATATAATTACACACAACCGGATTTATTTATTTATTTATTTCTGGCTTGTAATTTAAAGCCTTCCGGCCAATTATAAGTAAATTACAATATGCAACAATTCATTATAATAAAAATTAAATATAAAATTTATAAAAGTATAGTATGACATATAATAATATAACATTATGATCGTTGAAGACAAAAAAAAAGTATGGAAAAAAGACTAATTCAAAAGTTAGAAGTTAATCGGAATATAATCTTGAAATATAAGATAATCGGTATGTAATAAAGGCTGCCCACAGTTTAATTGAAAACAAAATTTTACAGTAAAGTCTGAAAGTGTTGTAGAATGTGCCTTTTGTAAGAATCAGGAAATAATTTAAAACTTTTTAAATGGCTTGGTAGTAAATTGTAAATTCGAGCTACTCTTACTACAAAAGCCATGAGTGTGGTTATTTTAGGAATAAGAAGCTGCTTATTACGAGTGGAATGTGAAAAATTAAATGAATTAAAAAGAAATTGAGGACTACACAATCGAACAACTTTATAAAATAACAGCAAAGACCTAAAATCTACATAATTTGTAAAACTACAGAAATCACTTTAATATGTGAAAAAACGTACCTCTTTCAGCAGACAATATTACTTGATTTTGTATGTTTCAGGGCGGCGTAAGGCGTTGATTTTGAAGAATATCTCCGAGTAGCCCAAGGAGGTAATGTGAAACTTCAGCAGTATGGGCTCCTGAATACAAATATATGTCTTCGGATCGATAGGACCAAAAATTAGATGTATGGTTCGGCAGGAAAGGGTTCACTCTGATATATATTTACCTCAAAAAATTTATCAAATATAAAAAATAGCAGAGATTAGCATTTGTTTTCAGAATTTATTTAAAAGATTATTCCTTACAGGAAATATAGACTTATGAGTAAAGCCAACTGAACTGAACTTGAGCAAATCAAACAAATTCTCTAATAGATCAGTCGACATAAAGCTTGCTCTAAAGCACTTAATCTCATTACAATTGAGGACTTTACATGCAAACGTCTGAATTGCAGTGGAGATGATAAATTTAGGATTTATATCTAAGAATTTGCAAACGTGGGTTCTGGGAATAAACACTACGAAGGATACTTTTTGTATAGAAAGGTATCATAGAATATACATATATGTATACTTCTCATATAGAAATGAAAGATAATTTTCATATAAAAAACCATGAAAGGCTACTTTTTGCACAGAAAGGTATCATAGAATATACATATATGTGTACTTCTCATATAGAAATGAAAGATACTTTTCATATAAAAAACTATGAAAGGCTCTTATCATGTAGATAGCTGCAATGGAAATTTCATGTAGAAAAAAAAGTATCGTGGAAGACACTTTCAGCATTGGTTTCCTGTGACACCCTTTATATGCAAAATACCTTCCGAAGTACTTCCTCTTGGAACTTAATATTACTTAAACTGCTACATTCACTCTATATTTCATTATACTTAAAAAGATAACATATGTATATTTTACTTTCACTTGCCTTCAAAGAATTAATCCATGTTTTGAGATTATTTAATACTTAGTTTTGTCATCGAAAGTTTGTTTGTAATTCCCCCAATAGAAAGCTTGATAACAACTAATAAAGTAATTGCCAGTAATTAATAGTTAACTTCTTCAACTGCATAACTATGAAGAGTTTTCGCTGGAGTTTCTTAAATGCTCTCTTAAATTCCTTCCACTGTTTCATTTTTAAGGTAATTTTATAGTCGCTTTCCTTGTTGCTGTTGCTGTTGAAGTAGTTTTTTTTTTGCTTCTCAAATTAACAAAGTTAATTGAATTTCTACGCAGTGAAGCATTATTTATACGACTCTAATCTCAAGGAAATAACCCATCTCTTCATCGGTAACAGTAGCAGCAACATAAACTTCAATTTCACAGCCGACATGCTGGGCAGTAGCACAGTGGTACATAACCAGTTACAAATTGCTAAGGTGTAAAATATAAAGTGCGGGTTGTCTCTGTTTGTTTATGATATTACAATTATTTGCTAGTACTTATTTATAGCTTTCTTAACTATTGACAAATCTGAATGGTTGAAAAGCACTGACAATGTCTGATTTTGTATGATTTGCTGAGGTCTTATAATTTCAAATATTGTGAAATACTGCACTAAGTATTGATAAATCACTTATTTGAAAGATTTTGTGAATGTTTTTGACTCTGTAAAATGTAGCAATAGTTTTACACACAAAAATTTTTAGAATGTGTTTAAATTTGATCCTCGAAATAAAAGATAAAAGATGTTGAATGTTGTGAACGTTTTTGGCTGTATGAATTGCAGCAATGTTTTTACTCACAAAAATCTTTAGAATACTCGTATGTTTGAATTTGATCACATTTATAATGATTCCAACATTATGTTCATTGATATTTTTAACATCGTATGCTATGATTTCGCTTTTGTACCTACCGCTGTCATCGGGACTGTCTGTACAATGCATAATTACATAAACTCATTTTTCAACGAAATGCATACAGAAATACCGGGTTATCCATTTTTCGGTTTCAAAAATAATGTTAAATAAAGCTCTGATTTTGATGAAACTTTTATTTCATTATAATGTTTCAACTTTGTCATTATGTGCGAAATACAATCAATCGCACAATCTGGATTGGTTGCAGCAGTGAATCCTTTTCAGGTAGTTCCCGACCACCTTTTCGCACATTTCGGGCGGTATATCGGCGATAACTTGATGAATGTTGGTTTTTAAATGCTCCGACGTTTGGGACAAAAAAGTCCAACGGAGTCAAATCGCATGATCTTTGTGGCCAATTGACGTCGCCAAAATGTGAAATTACGCTTTCTGGCAACTTCTCATGCAATAAAGCCAAAATCGGTTGTGTTGTGTGGTCCAGTTCATAATCTTCAATTACAGGCCAAAAAAGTCGGCTATATACGGCCATAGCGCTCTAAAATGACCTTCGGATTATCCGCAACATTTTCACTAACAGAAGCGATATTTTCAGCAGTGCGTACATGCACAGGCCTGACCACATTTGTAACGCTTCCGTTCTCTTTAAATTTCTTTATAATATTGCCAATTCCTCGTAAAGTAGATCGATTATGACGAACATAATCACCCCGTAATGCACGAAAATTGTCCACGTTTAAATCACCGCACTTGTAGTAAGTTTTAGATATTTTAATACGTTCTTCGGTTGAATGAATAACTCTTCAGATGACCAGTATTAAACAGCTGACCCTTGCTTAGCCAGATCGACAATTTTGAATCCACTAAATGGATAACCCTGTATATTTCTAAAGTTTTTCAATAACTACGTACACGACTGGTTTAGTCGCTTCTATATCTACATAAATTGGAGTTGATGCTTTCCGCACATGTCATGGTTTTAATTACGGCCTGGTATTTTTTGCAGTGAAACTCCATATAAAAAAATGGCCATGAAATATGAAGCTACATTTTTCAATAAGACGGTACTATATTTTTCGCGAGGAAAATTTTCTTAGGGTTCAACGTCACAGGTTTCAACACTGCAAATCGGAATAACTTACATTTTTATCTCATATTACGTTTGATAATGTATTTGTAAACTTATTTTATATATTGGTTTGTGGAATTGTAAATAAACTTTGTTGTCGTTTTCAAATTGATTTGATGGAAACAGGTATGATGTGCACAAAAATCACATAATTTCAAACGCAGAGCAATTTTTTGGGGGTAAGTAAAAATATAATATAAATTTTGTTCTCTATCTATCATATATTTTTTTTTCTAACCGCCAAAGGGTGGACAATTGCTGCAGAACGCTAGTGCAAATCCCATCGGCAGTAAAGAATGAATTTAAAGTAAATTTAATAGCTGAAACAGTGATAAATTCCGAAAAGAAGTAATTTGTAAGACACTTTTCATATGAGAAAGTATCTTGAAATGCACTTTTCATATGCAAGAAAGACGTTTTTCGTGTGAAGGAGAGCCTGGGAAGAAACTTGCATTATAAAAAAAAAGAGCCGAAGAAAGCACTTTTCATATGAAGAAGTGTCCTAAAAGACGCTTTTCATTCCTGGAAGTTTTCTAATACACATTTTTATATGAAAAGTGCTCCCAATGACACTTTTTCATGATGACACTGCATGATACATGTGGTATACTTGATGTCTTAAAAAACTTGAAAATGTACGCATCAAATCACTGAATCTGGGAATGTGGAAAGTCATGAACAATTTTTATGTTATCAGAAGGAATTTAATTTCTTAACTAAATTTTTATATAATCAATTTATATTGCAATACCCGAATGAAGTTAAAAATAACTCTAAATTGTTCTGGCATTTTGTTAATTCGAAAAGGAGTGTTTTAGAAACTCCCTCAAACATGATATTTTCTGATGTTATATCAAGGTCATGCAGTGATTCTGTTAACTTGTTTGGCAATTTTTTAAAATCGGCCCATGCAGCTAGATACCCAAATTTGTTTGGCATGCTAGACATTGGTATCCTAGAACTCACTGAAGATGAGGTGTACGACGAAATCATGCATTTAAAAACCAGCTATAAATCGGTTTCTGCTGGGATTTGTGTTTATCTACTAAAGAAATGTTCCTCGTCACTAACCTTTGCACTTAAATATATTTGTAATTCTTCATTAAAGGAAGGAAGGAAGGAAGGCCCCCTTAATACCAATTTTCAAAGATGATAAGAAAAATTATGTTACGTGTTATAAATCGATTTCTAAACTAACAAATGTTTCGAAAATTTTTGAGTATATAATTTATAAGAAATTATATTCTCTTTCAAAATCGATTATATCCCCATCTCAGCATGAATTTTATCCATTTTCACAGAATATTGTATTTCATCATGTGAACTTGGACATCAAGTTGAAAATGTTGTCAAATACAATATGCCAACGCGTGATAGTGGTTATGTTTGCAGACATCTGACGTGCTGCAAGGCAGTATTTTGGACCATTGTTGTTTAATTTATTTATAAATGATATTTCCAACTGTTTTAAAAAAGTATTTTTTTTTATGCGGATGACTTGAAAATATATCACAAAATCTCTAATATTTCTGAGACCCTAAATCTTTAGAATGATTTAGATAATCTTTTTGATTGGTGTTCTCTAAACAATTTTTCATTAACTCTATCAAAATGTGTCCATTTTTCATTTTCAAGGTCTTGTAATCCAATTCAACTGGTTTTCAAAATTGTTGATTACAGACTCCTCACTGCTGAAAGTAAAGTGAATTTAGGTGCTGTTTTTGATGCGGCACCGACTTTTACCTTGCATATAAATTATATTATCCCTAAAGCTTATTCTATACTGTCGTATATTAGAAGAAATTGTTACGAGTTCACTGATACATATGCCTTAAAAATAGTGTATACTTCCTATGTAAGATCAATGTTGGAATGTGCCTCTATTGTTTGGAGTCCCCTTTGCCAAGCCCAATATATTACGCATAGAAAGAGTTCAGTGGGTCTTTCTGAAATTTGCCCTTTCCTCAATAAACTTTGGCGATTTTGTGCCTCCTTACATTTCCAGATGCTGGTTACTGGGCTTACAGTCATTGCAATATCGCCGTGTTTACCATACCTTGTTAGTTGTATTCGATATGATAGCCGGTATAATTGATTGTTCTGAATTATTGTCGCTTGTATCGTTTTACGTTCCGCCGAGATCCCTTAAATATCATTAAATATCACGCCATTCCACAAATTATGCCCAGCATAGTGCTTTCGATCGCGGATTTATTGAATTTAATATCCTAAATGGAATTGCAAGAAATAAATGTCCAATTCAACACCTAGAGTTTTGTATGTCTAGAAATAACTTTAAACTGTTTCTTTTTAGATATTTAAGATAAGATAACTTACTTATTTACATAACTTTCTTGAAATATGTTATGTCAATACTCGTAATTTTACAATTTTGAGTATTTAATGACGCAAAAAACAAAAGCAAATTGTTGTGATTTCAGTGTTGGAAACTAATACTAATGAGGAACGAGGAACTAATGTCTGGTGGACAAAAACTGTCCACTTCTCAAAAGGTAAATATAGTCCTTATGTGGGCAAGTTCTGTTCTTTGTAAGATCTTAGACAATATGTCGAATAAACGCTTCTCTCATCCGTAAAATTTCTTCCGTTTTTCTTCGTAGATTCGCATTTTTCAGTTATGTCTAATTAGACCGGCGCTACAATATTAATGAATAAATATTGGAAATGACAATTTTTCTAAAGGTGGGCTTAGTTCTTGTGTGTGTAGGCAATATTTTTTTACTGGACCGATTTTTCCTACTTTTGACACCTGCTATTCACAATGTAGGCGACAATGTTCCAATTCTTTGACCGGCAAATGAGAATATCAGAAACCGCGCTTTCCATACATAATACATCGAATGGGGAAAATTATAAATGATTGAATGAATGATTCCAGTTACAATCAGCTCAAGGCTTCTGATCTTCCCAGGTAATGCTATTGGTCGTCCTTCTGATGGTAGCTAAAGTGCGAAGGTAACTAATTTGAGTAACCCAAAACCGATGTAGGTAATATCTGCTACTGAAACTCGCGTCTAACACAAATATTGGATGTAGTGTCTAAGGAGCGCATCTTAAATGCAATTAATTATGATAACCCGAGACGAAAATGAAAACGAAACGGAAACGAAATTGACGACACCGGTATAAGGATTATGACTTAAACATATACATCTGGAATGTCCGAACTCTATGCAGAAAAATTACCTTTATTTTCTGTCATAGCCGCAGTCTGCTATAGATAATTCTGGCAGAACAATAATGAACATGAGCTAAAAACTGTGTCGTCTATTACGTGCTGGAACGCAAATGTATTCGGATATGGGTTTGTAGCGGACATCTTGTCTCGTGGTTTACGCCTGTAAGGAAACGATTAGCCACAATTGCACTAAGAGTCCAGATGCCCTAGTGAGGATATTAAAAATCTACTACGCACTTAGGCCAGCAGTTGAAAACTTCAGTCATCATAGCAACACTTCCAATGACAGATTCAGATTGGTTTCTTCCGCATACGGAAGTAAGATTCCCAAACAATTATATCCACAGAATTAGAATCAGTCATAAAATTTCACATTGCATCTGAGGAAAAGAATGCATGCAGTATTACAGTAAATTGTAATGCGTTGTGTGAGACGGCGCTATAAAGTAAAGAAAAGAGAGGAAGAAATAATTGCGAATAGAGCACAAGAGCAAGGATATAAGAAGAAGCATGGATAGAAGAAAACAAAACTTCTGTCAGAAGTAATAAACAAGAATTATAACACAGTTCTCAGCTTCCTTAAGGATGTCAGGAGAAATCTTATCTCAGACATGTGTATTGCGCTACAGTTATGAAGGAAGCACTTCTATAAGTTGGTAGTTCGGTATAGTAGTATAAGTAAAGAAATTATTCCAATTATTGACTCTGACATAGATTACACAGCCCCGAGCCAAACCAAAACCAGAATAGTGATATTCGAATAATAAAACTGGGTTTATTGGTGGCTATTTAATACCGACTACCATGTGAACACGCATCAGTTCCTAAACACGCTTTGGCTTAATGAATGCACGCCCGATGATTGGGAAATAAGTGTAGTATGTACAGTTTTCAAAAAGGTCATTCAAGTGTGTGTACTAATTATAACGCTATCGGTCTCTTACCTGCTGCTTATATGATTGTATCGAGTATGATATGTCAAAGACTGATGCCTATTCTATCTGACCTGATTGAACCTTATTCGCTCGACTTTCGAAAAGATAAATCGATAATTGATCAGATGTTAAAACTGCAATAAATCATGGAGAAAGCCTCAGAAAAATAAATCGGCTTGTGATATCTGTTTACCCACTATAAAGCTATTTTCGAGAGCCTGATAAGGAGAAAATTATGTGAAATCATGGGAAAGATACACAAATCTTAGCGTGCCAGTTTACACCAAACGAGAATTTAGACAGGGATACAGTTTATCATGCGAATTATGAGGAAAACTGCAGTAAATAAAAGACATTAGATACAGATATTCATGTAGCCAAAAATAGTGGGTTTGGCTGTAAGTGGAAGCGAAGCGAAACATTGCCCGACGGCAATGGGGTTAATCAGTTGGGGCGATTTGTAAATGTTCGTAACTGTAACTTTGGAATGGTGGATGAATTCATATGCCTCAGCTCCGCTGTGAATACAACTAATGATATCAACTTGGAAATTAATAGAAGATCATTGCTTGGGAATGGATGTCACTATGAGCTACGCAAGCGATTTCTGTATGGCATTTCTGTATCGGCGTTCTATTAACCATGAGATGTATGTCCATTTCGACGTGGTCAAAATACGGCCATTGCAATAGCTGGGTCATGTTGTGTGGAATAATTCAAATTTTCCATCACAAAACGTTTTCGACAACGGTTTTAAAGTGATGAATTGGAAAAGGATACATACGTAAGCGCTTGGTATTATTTTATATGTGCAGTATACGAAGTGAAGTGGAAGTTTTTGCTATAGAGAGATGGAAATTTTAGATGTAGCAAGTTTACATTATTTTCAGTTGACTGAAACTAAAATTAAAACATTTTTGGAAAGAGAATACATTTAAACCATCCACATGTCACATATATGGATATAAAAGGATGATTTTTTTCCGGAACTTTGAAATATTTTTGTTACAATTAAAAATACTCAGCCGAGACTTCATAAAGAATATATTTCTAACAGTCTAAATCTATGTGGACCTACTGAAATCGTGATACAGCTTGCGCCATTTGTAAGGAAGTTGAAATTTAAAATAAATATGTTTCACATATTTAAGTTCGATATTGGGCAAAATTAGGAAAACATGTGTCTTTAGATGGATTAAGCCCACGTTTTGGAAAATTGGAATTTTTCAGGATTTTTATAAAAATGTTACTCTCTGTTAATGAACTTCATATAATATTTAAAAATATTTGAAAATAAAATGTTTTAAGTGAATGTATAATGTATGATAAGAGGACAAGTCTCATATGATAACTTTTTGCCGATGGGTGTACACAATGTCGTCTAAACTATAATGAGCTAATTGTGAGCATGAGAATTGAAAAATGCCTACAATCAGTAGAGAAATTTCAGTCAGGTGCACTGACTTACATATATTTTCATCATTTTGCATTGAAAAAGTAAATTAAAAAATTACCAAAGTATTTTACTCAGAAGTAAATTTTTACAAATAATCTTTGCTAAATCAATACATAATTAGGGCGTGTAATGCATTACATTCATTCGCAGAATTAAACTTACTAAACGTCTAATGCGTCCAAAATTGTGTTCAACTTAATGGATTGAATGAAAGATATGAATTTAAGAATATGTGGAGCTATGAACAAAGTGTTTGTGTATCGGACCATTACACGTTACAATGATAATAATGGCAACAAAGACCCCATTGGAGGTGGACACGCCAAAACAGAAATAATGCCAGAATTAGTTCGAAAACTGAAGACCAGAATTCAACGTAATCCAGCGCAATTCAATTGGTGAAAAATTGTAATGTGTCTGCTCGTAGCATGGGACACATAAAATTCAAAAGGAAATTCATTAGCGTTGCATATTAGTGACAACCTTGAAAATTTGATGTTTCCTAATGACAAATTTACTACGGATCAGCAATAAACAAACAGGACGATCATGTAGGATTAGAGTGCAAATTTAAAAACTGTTCAGAACAGAGGATCGCTTTGCGAAAGCAAGCGCTTGCATCGGTGGTGGCTACGGGAAATGCCACAGGACGCTCACCACCAGTTGTCATTGAACGATTTTAAACGATGCTCTGTTACCTTAGACACGCAAACAATTCGATAGAAACCATTGGACATTTCAACAAAACTATTCCACAAAGCCCACGAAACCCAATGTTTTCAAAAAGACTCCCAGCTTAACAGCAGCAGCCTTCCTATTTCCCGGGCTTAAAATGGATTTTTCCATACGGTTCATTCTGGAGGCCAAAGTATCAAATAAAAAATATGAGACGGCCAACGTCTCAAAGGTTGCTTTTCGCCAAGAATGGGACTAAATGCCATTAGCCTACATTCGTGCAGTGTGTGAAACCTTTCCGCGCGGACTCGATGCTATTGTACACGCTGAAGGTGGCCACATTGACCAACAACACATTTTCTTGAAATGTTAACTGTTTCCGCGGCCATATACGGCCGTTTTGTTTGGTGAATTGTAGAAATGTTTTTACAATGTGGCCAACGTTTAAGTGTTTTAACTCCTTTGCTTTTGCTAGGCGAAATACATTTTGTGCACGTGTTAATTCTTGCACTTTTTGTATTTTGTAGGTTTATTTTTTAATATACATCCCATGCAACGAGCAGACACTTTGAAACTTTTTGCCAATTGAACTGCGCTTTGTGGTGGATTACATTAAATTCTGATTCTAACCTTTCGAACCACTTCTGACGATGTTTCTATTTTTGGATGCCCATTTCCATATAATTTTTGGATGCTACCACTGTAACGGGTAATAATGCGATAAATACACAATTTATTCTCGCGTAAATAACATAACTCATCATTGGCTGGCTGTGATTTCCAGCGAAATACAAAACAATAATACTGTTGCGTTTGAATTCCATTTCGATCACTTTCTTATGTGCGACATAAAAGAATTGCTTTCATAAACTAAGAAACAGCATAACAGACTGAGGCTTGTCGCAATATGAGCGCTCTATCATTAGCCGTTTGCTTTCTGCAGCAGCGTGAAATCGGTAACACTTCGAACGCCTATCCCTGTAAGGTGTTGTTCCCTGTTAATTTAGTTAAGTCGGGCACTTCAACTACTGTAGCCAAGCCCTTGGCAGTGAAAGCGTTCGCTTACTCGTGCTTACTTACTTACTTACTTACAGATAAGAGGTAAGACAATTTTTTTTTTGCAGTGATGTTTCTAAGGATAACAAAGGAATGCAAGTAACTGCAGATGATAGTTATGATGACGATGATGATGATGTTTTTATTTTTGTCGGCTGCAACACCAACTTCAAATGAGATTTTTCTTTACCGACAACACACTACATTTAAATCCTTATCGATTTTCCTCTAATATGCCAATAAGAAAAGGAAAAGAAAATTAGAGAAAAGAGAGAAAAACGTTTAGAAATAAGAATCTCAACTTTTACTAATGATAAACGGAGGAAAAATTCATTAAAGATTTTAAGATTTAAAAGGTAGAGTAAGTTCACTTAATATTTTGAACCATTTTTGTAGTCATCGAAAACATCGAACACCGTTTAGTTAAGTTATTGCAATATCTATATTAAATTTTAATTATTATAGCTTAAAATTTATGTTTAATACACTGCATCACATCACTTAACACTTTCCATTTAATCTTTTGTTGTCTCATTTCGAACCCCATCGCACCGGTTGGTGGTTGTCATTTGCATAAAGTCATCGGCGTCATTGTCGTCAGCAAGAGCCATCTCAACATCGTTATCGATAGCGTTAAAAATATTAATTGGTTTACATTCTTTTATAGAGCCATTCGCCAATATTTCTGTTTTGTTTCTGCACACAACAAGGAAAGCAAAAACAAATACACTCCCAGGTAAATCAAAACAGAAAAAAGGCAAAAGAAGAAAAAACGCAACCAAAACTTAATTAAAGCAAAGACAAGTTGTATGTGACCGACGACCATTCAACGTGTGACCACTTTACTACACTGCCAAAGCTGGCTGTGGTACAGTTAATATTGAGGAGTTTACTGGGGCCATAATTTATGCCCGATTGTTTTGACAGGTAATCTTGAACGATGCTGTCAAAAAGGTGTCAATAGCTATAAAAATAATGAAAATCGTTTTGTAAGAGATTGAAAAAAGTTATAGGAAAATTTATGGAAAATCAAAGTAAGTTGTTTAGACGGAGAATGACTGGATAGTTACAGTAGGTGCAGTAGAAATTGTTGAGCTATAAGAGAGGGTATTTTGAGAAAGCAATAAATGGAGGAAGGGAGGAAGATATATTTAAATCCCTACCAGATAATTGTAAATGAAAAGAAAAATTCAACAGTATAGGCTGGTACTAACTGACTTTTCACGATGAAACTCTACATGAAGGCAACGTGTGAAATTTCACCCAGGTGTATCCAGTTACACATACCTTCATCCAGAGTCTTTGACGTTGATGCAAAAGTGTGATAAGGGCGAAGGAATCAAATCGATCAACAAAGCGCAAAATATACATTATTCATGTAATTTTATTATATCGCCTTCAAAGTAATCTTCCGAATTAACACGTTAATAAAAAAATAGCATGTAATGCAATAAATGAGACATGAGAGAACTTTTCACATTCAGTGAACTTGCACGCATTTTATATTTAGACTTACTAAATGGGAACTAAAGTCTATCGACGATTCCGAATGAGACGAAGCATTCGTCAGGCACGTTGAGGTGACAGCCGCTGAAATATTGATAGTTGACTGCATTGAGGATTCCATTCATGATTAACTAGCGATAGTTGCGTATTCTCTTTTATGTCTTCAGTCAATTGAAAACGATTGCCTTAACGTAGTAGAAATAGAAAAGGGTCAGCCAGAGCTATATCAGGTATATGCCGATAATATTTGCTAAGTGTTTCGACAGAAATTCGTTCACAATGGTAACCTTGTGAAGTAGTGCAAAATCCACAAATTTTCTTTCCGCAAACCTAGCCATTTTTGACGAATTTGCTCTCCCAAACGGCGTCTTGCGCCAGCATAATATTCTCTACTTACCGTCTGATCTTCTGGAATTATTATTTCCGAGTGCATAAAATAGCGATAACACTAGCCAACAAGGTTTTGGAGTACGGCAACCAAATATCTTTCCTAGGGTAATTTGGTGATCTGAATTCGAATCTGTAGTTGGTTGTCCTCTATCGCGTCAGGTTATCGAGAGACAAACAAAAATATTTTTATTCGTTTTTTACATAAAACATCATGTGTATATTTAAAAATCAATACATTGTCAAAAGTGAATGGCGTTGTTGAACGTCGTTTGTATTTTGTTGGTTCGGTTTCACGTATTAGAGTCCAGCAATAGTCTGACAGCATGCTTTTGTCCCAAAATCCCTGATAATTTCTTTCAACTTTCATCAAATATTGGTGAGCACGATCCCTTTGTTCGTCGCTCACCGCACCTAAGTTTTGTGAAAAAGAATCTAAATGCGAATGAATAAAATGAATTTTGAGTGACATTCGTGCACGTAATTTGTGCTAATTTCTCAATAATTCAGCAACAATTTGTCTGTAGTTTTCACTCTTATTGTTTCCAAAAAAACTATTCACGATGCTCTTGAAAGATTTCCAGGTTGTATATTCTTTTCCCAATAAACATTGTGAAAAATAGTCATTATTCAACAGCTCCCTGATCTGAGAGCCAACAAGTATGCCGTCTTTGATTTTAGCATATGAAATTTTAGAAAAAAAACCCTAACAAATATTTAAATCATGCATCATCATTGTCCAGAGCCTTGACAAAGTTCTCAAAAAGGCCCAATTTTATGGCGGAAGAGGAACTTCATTTAGATTAATTGATGGTTTATTTGAAATGTTTTGTTTTCCTGATGAATATTCAGTTCTTTTTGGCACTTTGTTCTGTCGTAATTATGACATGTAGCGCGACTATCCCGTAGACAAAGCAAACAACAATACATATTTTGTGAAACGTCCTTACTTACCAGTCAACAAACCAATGACCTGAAATAGATTAATTTACAGTTATTTACGATGGTCTATAATATATATATAAAGAAGTTTAAATCACACAACTTAAGGTCACCACAGATGTTCCATTTATTATCGTTGTATTTGAGTAATGTCAAAATGTCAGTCATTGATTCGTAATTTTCCTTTGTATTAACGGCATGAGCAATTGGCATGGATGGTTTTTCATTCCCATTATGCAAAAGAAGGGCCTTTAAACTGTATTTAGAGCCATCAATAAATAACCTAAATTCAGTTTTGTCAAATGGCTGGTTCATTTCTTAAATTAAACCATCAACATTAGTACAGTATAGAATAAAGTGTTTGTTTTCAAATAATACAGCCAATTCCAAACTTCTTTCTCTATAGATTGTAACTTTTGTCCCAACTGCAAGATGTTTCCACTGCTGCATGCGTGAAGCTAGTAATTCTGCGTCTTGCTTCGTTAAATGTAAATCCCGAATTAGATCATTCAGCTCAGCGTGAATCGCTGAATGGAGTTCATCATCAGCCTGATACGAACTACCACTGCTGATGGAGGATGTTACAGACTCACTGCTCGTAGTACTGGGAATGACTGGTAATGGATCATTTGGTGGAGGTTGAACTGGTTTGGAAACCGATGAGACATTCGCGTAAGTAATATTTTTTTGATTTTTCATATTGAATTCAGCAACTTTTCTTAAACAGAAATAACAATCGGTTTGGTGGTTGCTTGACTCTCTCCAAAGTACTGGAATTGAAAAACCGAAATAGCTCTTCTTGTCATTTGACCCTTGTATAAAACAGTTTTGCAACTATTGCAAAACATTGTGGGTGTCCACGATTTGTTCAAGTTTCTGACAGCAAAATGAAAATAATGTAAACACGCATATTTTAATGACTCTGATATTGCATATCCTTTTTTCCAACCAAATATTCACCACACACAAAGCAAAAATAATTGAGTCAGTAACACACGATCTCCCTGACACGCTTAAATGCTATTATTATGAATATTTAGAATGAATGTGGGCTTCTGTGAAATTAACAATTGTGAAATTGGTGTGTCAGTATTGGCTGTTTTACAGTATTGTCAGCATGCGGTAACAAATGAACACGACGTGACAGTGCAATTTTTATACCAGATTCGAATTCAGCTCACTCAGATTAGTTAAAAAACATGCTTCGTTTCTGCAGTCAATTTTTTTTTTCAAATTTGTAGACCAGTATAATCAAAGAAAACATTAACATTATACTAAATTTTAATCGCCTTTGAAGTGGATGTCCGGTTTCAGCTCAGTTGGAAAGCCCCATTCCTAAACTTGTAGACTGGTTTCCATGGCAAACTCGTAAACTCATGTCTCATCACCAGTTATAAATCGATTTATAAATGTGTGGTCGGTATTAACTGCTTCTAGCGTGTCTTTAGCGAATTTTACGCGATTAAGAAAAATTCTTTGTTCGATATTTCTGACCAATCGACGAAACGGAGCATTTAGTAAACCAAATAACAGATCGCGCTCAAATTCTGTGTTAGTACAGAGAATAGTTGTGGTAACTTAGCAACAAAAATATTTTTGAAAATATTTTCGACCGGGCTTTTCAATCAATCAATTTGCGGTACTTGTTTGACAAAATATATATCAATTTATTCCGCAAACAATTTTACACTGAGGAAGAAGCGTTAAAAGTAATAAATATATTTTGATGAAATACGTTTCATGACTTTTCAAGTAGACTAGGCTATGTCTGTCTGTTTGGTTGGCTAATATTTTGCCAGATCTGAATATTCTAACCTACTCATAGTAACTAATTTTTTAATCAGCTTTATGCCTGTCAAAACATCCGCCTGTCAAATAGAGGCTATTTCTCTGCACAAAATCACAACTTCCAAGCGCATACCGTTAATCGTGTTCCTTACAAAGTTTTGTAGGGTGTTCTTAGCATTTGCAGCTGATGATACCTATTTACATTTACTAAATACCTTTTCACATTCATCGTTCCCACACTTGGTCAATGCTTATGACTATCGCACATATGATTTGTTGGGTGGTAAAAACCAAAATATCATGCTGACTTGAATTTGTCAATAATCAATCGATCAATAAATATAGATATATATAGGATATAGAAATGTAATCCCAACACACAGACAAACATTAATTTAATATTTTATATAGACTGTGGCGCGATGGTTCGTACACGTGACTATCGTTCACTTTATCGCAGGTTCAAACCCGCATGCAGTCAGCTATCATTAATTGGGCGGGGGTCATCTCGACGTTTCTAACGAGCACTTCGAGTAGTCGAGTAATCGAGTAAATGACAGGTCTTTTTAGTGATTCTCAAACTGTAACGTTCGGAACCGCTGTTAAACTGTAGGTCTCATTGAAATAGTGTAAAAATAGAGTGCGTGTAAGTTCACTGAATATGAGAAGCTTTATCATTGCTCATTCAAGAGATGCAATTGAATATGTTTTTTTTTTAAGTCTGAAAGCGATTTATGGTATTGGAGGAAGGAACTATTAACATACCATATTTAGCCCTACCAAACGAACATTCCATCATGACGAATTCTTGGCATACGACTATTTAATCGCTTAAACGACTATCCCCTTGTTTTATTTCACACGACAAAAATGAAAACATTGGCATTACAGTTCGGAATCTACATCTATACATTCAGAATGACACAAACTCCTAACAACTTTTCAGTTTCAAGTACGACAGTTGTCTACAAATGTATGTACTCGTACGTATTATTGACTACAAATGTAAGTATGATATTTGCATGACTACTCGTCCATGTGAGCTCAAAAGGTGACCTTTCTCTCTCTTCTGCGAAGAAACAAGAATTGAAATCTAGTGATGCTGACACTATGTATGGCAATCTAGCAGGTATTGAAAAGGCTGCCAAAGTTCCAAAACTTCAGCACATTTGTTATCAAATATAGAAAGCCATAACTTTTTATTCAAAGTGAAGCAGGCACCTCCTTTTCTCGCCTTTTCCCAACGTTTCGCAAAGGAAACTCTAACAAGATTGAACAAAAGACAAAAGTGGAAGGAAGTGAAAAGAGAGGAGAGGCTATCAACGGTAAAGTAAGTAAAGTCAATAAAACACAACTTAAAATCGTCAACTGGAAAAAAAAAACATGAACAAAACCTTCGCCAAAAAGTGCACCCTCAGTTAACTCGGTTAGGCCTACAATGGGCCAATGTAGTTGGGTATGTTGCATGCTTGCATGGTGTACATGTTTAGGTTGCCACATGACATTGCTGCATTCGTTTTTTTCTGTTTGGCTGTTGGCGAAAAGCAAACGCAACATAAAATGTTTATGCCGATGATAAAGTCATTTGTGTGGAAAATCTATTTATGTTGGCAAAGAACCAGCAAATGAAAGCCCAAAGAAGGAAAAAAGACTACATAAGAAAGTACATACATGAATGTATAGGTACAGATGTCAATCTACACCTTAAGTTCGAAGAGTTCGCTAGCAAACTGGAGTAGACTCATAGGGAAGACCAGAAAGAAAGAAAGAATAGTATTGAATTGTAGAAACATTTAAAGGCAAACAAATATTAGTTTCTATACTAAACACTCAGAATGAACGATACTTAGAAAGAAAGCAATGAAGACATATTAATAGAATAAGAAGTGCTTTAGGCTCAAAATGGCGTAAAAATGACCTGCGTAATTTGACTTGTGGAAGCTTTCTGTTTTGTAGGCGCCTCAAGTTCACATATCGATGGGCCGTTATCTTTGAACTAAAGATCGATTGTGGATCGAGTTATTTTGAGTTTGTGCTAAACACGCAGTAATCGAAGTATGCTCAAATTCGAGGTCGATAAGGGTTAAGTTCTGAGTCGATTAGGTTGCAATTACTAGACTTCGACAAAAATGGGAGCATATATTTTGCCTCTGTTCAAACTTGGTTTAACCGCTTGCAACGAATCCATATGGGTCAATGTTTTGATATGGTACTCATAAAAAGTTTCCAACTAAGTTTCTCTTGCAAAAACCATAGAAAGAATATTTAGATAAATCTGATCACAAATACTCAGAGTGTGTTGCAATCGCAGTATTAGATTTTTACCCACCGCTTACGTGGTTGTGTAGGGTGTGATATGTGCCCAAATCCTATTCGAATTGATTATACCTTATTAGTGTGGCTTTAGATCTAATAGATACTAAACCTTCAATAGAGATAGGTAAAAATATTAACAACAAACTGCTGGAGATGGTTATGAGAATAGCTGCGGTTAAAAACTACCACTGTTAACAGAAGCCATATTCTACGTTGCTATGTCGGTGATATAGACTTTATTATCAAAAACGGCGAGATGTTACTGCAGCCTTCTTCACCATTGAGAAAGAATCAGCAGAATTGGGTCTCATGGTGAATAGGGACAAAATAAAATTCTCACTCACTTGGGGCGCTGTGTGGACGTTAATACCTATAAATTTGAAGTAGTGGATGAATTCGTCTACCTCGGCTACGCTGTGATTAAAACGAATGATGTCAGCATTATTATGGGCCAAGCAACTGATTTAATGATAAAGCAATCGTCCAACAAACAAAAATCCGACTGCACCAGGAGTTAGTTTCACCTATCTTGCTGTAAAAAAAAAAATACTTCAGAAAATATATGACCCCATTATAATCAAAGGAGAGTACCGGCGTCACATAAACCATGAGCTGTATGAGACACATATCGACATCACTGCGACACAGAACAGAGGGACAAAAACACCTTTGGAAGAGCACGGCTTTTGGAATACTTTGACGAATTGTAATAGATAAGGATGTATATTCTAGTCGTCACCTAAGTAAGTGCTTAAAATTACCTTCTAAATAATGACCTGAGTAAAATTACCTTCCGCAGCGGTTGACATGTGCGATCGTTAAGTTAAGTTCAAACTTGGGCCAAATGCCCTGCCTACTTATCTAGATAGTGACCAAAATATAAATTTTTGTGTATTACATACTGCATGTTGAAAAAATCGCTAGCAGTTGTCTTTGCTTTTTCTCCAATTGGTCACATTAAGTTTTGACAGTGATTCAAAAGAATGGTCCCCTTAACAGGTTCCTTTGCAATGCTTGAGAAGATTGCATTAATATATCGGTCAATGTTGTTTATTTCATAAGCATAAGCTAGTAACATATGACTTCTATTGAAAGTGGTAACAGCTGAAGTTACTGCAGCTTTTCTCATAATTGCCTCTAGAAATAAATTGGAAAGAACGAAGGACTATCGCGCTACTTCAGTCCTCACCTGGTGTAAAATGACTCAGTAAGATTTTTGCTTATGTCTACTGAAAACTTTGTAGTACTTTCTGCCATTGCCTCACATATAATCGATGAAAGAATGGTGTGGCGGGCCTCCCCTATGCTTGCAGCATTTCCTTTCAGCACGCATTACAATTGGCTGTAATGTTTCAGAACCCTTTCATCAGACATGATGCGGCATTGCTTATCGTGTCAGCGCGTTGTTTTTTATATCCAAGTATGGTTCTTCTGGCAGATCCTATCGGGCATGTTTATGCATAACAAGTTGTCTATTCGCAAGGAACATTATTTTTGGCGGCGTTTTGTCGTAGCATTTGGTGGGATCTGTTAGAATAGACTGTGGCTGTGCGGCTTAGAGATATCTGGCTTCCTTGCTTGGTTAAGTATATTTTTTGCCCTGCTTAGGCTCGTACATTTTTGAGTTGCAAATACACAGTAATCCGAATCTATGTTAACATTACGAATCAAATGCAAGCCTATGACACTGGAAGTATGCCACGCGATCAATATGCATTCCTGAGTTATGATCAGGGTATAGCCAAGTTAACTTGTGGATATACATATTTCTGTGATAATCTGTTTCATACTATTATTACTATTGTTTTCAGAGTTATTTTCTAACTGTTGGGCTAAGAACATTTTGTCTTCCTATTTTGGCAATAAAATCTAAAGAAATTTTAATATTGTATGCATATTGTAGTATCTTTCCTCGTCTCATCAGTGTGAAAAAGTACTTTGGTCATTTGAATGTTTGAGCCGATAGCCAGAAGTCTATTAAGCATTACAAACAGAGTTTGTGTTAGAGTTTTTACGCCTTCATCATTTTAATTATTATCAGACGGACATCCGATGCGTTCGAAGAGAGCATCTTGATCTGGTTGTTATCACGTGACTAACGGATAGAGGATCCAAATTAAAATCTTCACATTTAGCACAAGAAATAGGGAGAAAATAATATGCTACACTTTTGCATAACAATCGGATATGCGGCAAAAGAGCTTGTATGACACTTCGCCGTCCATTTAATATGAAATAATTTTTACTGTATTAACTTCTCTCAAACAGGTGTTAGTAGCAAAGGGTTTTTTGGGCATAGATAAATATTCTACATGCCAGTCGTATTTGTTGATATGAAGTGCGCGCCATCTATAGCGCACTACCTGCAGGGGAGGGGCGCTGGAAACGTTACCATTCGAAAATTTAGTAATTTTGTCAATTTGATTTTCTGTGTATTGTAAAAATACTTCAAATTGTAAGAAATAAATGTTATTGGTTTTTGTAGACGTCTTTAATACTAAAAAAAATAACATCGAGTCTGTTCGAGAAGGTTTCATACGCTACACAAATGTGGGTAGATGGTCTTTTGTGTTTTTGTATCTGTAAGGCGCTGACCATATTTTCATATATTTTACTTGATACTTTGGAACATATGAAAAAATTAATTGTTTTTTAGAAAAACGTTGGTTTTCACAGGCTTCATGGGATGGTGTCGAGTCTTGTTGAAATATATAATGCTTTCTATAAAAGGTAACAAAGTGTCATTTAAAATCTTTTTCACGCTAGATTAGTTGATTTACTTTTACGTCCTCTTTAATCGCAGTACAAACCATCACTGACGCAGTCACTTGCTCAGAGCAATTCGCTTGTGTCGATTGCTGTTTGATTTGCATGTGTCTATTTATATAGGGTGTCCGTCAGGAAGATATACTACTTTGTTTGTTTATAACTTTTGATTAAATGAAAGAGAATGGATCTTATATTGATAAATGGTTTATTTAATGTCGGCAATTATGTATGTAATATATAGGTAATATCAGATAAATGCCCTTTTAAGCACATTTTTCATTACATTCTCATACATTTCACGCATTATTTCATTAATTTCATCACGAATATTTTGTTTGAGTTGCTCAAGCGTTTCTGATTTGTTTGCATAAACCTTGCTTTTCGGATATCTGCACAAAAAGGAATCCAGAGCAGTCGAATCAGGCGACCGTGGAGGCCAATCAACATCACCATTTCTTGAAATAACTTGTTGTGGAAAGAGGTCTCGCAGTAATTCCATCGTAATCCTGGGTGTATGGTATAATAATCAAGCCCAAAGCATGCAGTTGTGGCATTAAAAAGTTTTCAATCACGATATCGCTCCCCATTGACAGTTACCGTTACGCCATTTTAGGTTTCAAAGAAGTAAGGTCCAATGATTCCTTTTCACCAAATTGCACACCAGACTGTCATTTTTAATGGATGCAAAGGTGACTGATGAATAATTTGAGGGTTTTCCATTGCCCAGAACCAACTATTCTGTTTATTCACATATCCATTCAAATGAAAATGTGCCTCGTCACTCATGATTTTTCATGAAAATGGGTTGTCATGTTATTGCCATATGTACGGTGGCGTAAATGGTCTTGTGGAAGCAGCTTTTATGTCAATTGAATCTTAAATGAAAACAAATGCAAATTCTTGTGCAAAATTGTGGCCAAAGTTGTTCTTTGAAGATCAAACTCCTAAGCACGGCGTCGAATTGAGGTTGATGGATTGTTTTGAATACTTTTTTGAGCTATAGAACCTCGTTATTCGATATCATTCACTACACGACAAATAGTGCGTCTTGTTGGCACGTTGTTTCACCCAAAAAGTTCACGTAACTTTCTCATCGTCACAGTAATCGATGATTGATTTTGACAAAATGTTTTAACGATTAAAACACGTTGGTTTATCGAATATTTTTCCATAATAAATTTGCCACGTCTCTACTTCACGGCTACCAAATATGAACTGTCAAAACTAAAGTTTACCAAAATGGTGGCAAAACAAAGCAGTATAGCCCCGACGGACACTCTGTATTTTACTGAATCTTAGAAATATTTTCGTCAGAAAAGACCTGCAAAAATGAAAGTATTCAGCAATTGAACTGCGCTTTGTCGAGGATTACATTGAATTCTAGCCATAGCCTTCCAAACCATTTTTAGCGATGTTGCTGTTTTTGAATGTCTTTATCCATGGTATTTTTTTGATACTGCCAATATGATTGTAAAGTCGAATGATTCGACACACAAACATTTTGTTCGCACGTAAATGTCATAACGATTTCTGGTTGCGATTTACTGGCCAAATACGAAACAGTAGCACTGTTGCGTTTGAGTTCCATTTCGATAGTCTTTTTTAACTGCGACGTAGAACGATATGCTTCCGTACGTTTACATACAAAATAACATAGTAACGCTTACCAAAAATGAACGCACTACCATTAGTCATCTGTTTGCCACAGCAGCGTGAAGTTGTTAACACTTCGAGTACTAACGCCTGTACTAAACCAACACAGATAAGTTGATAATATTTCGACGGACAAATGTTAAATTTGCTATAACTGATCATTTTTTAGACTGGACTGTGGACTTGCATAATGGTGGACATCGCAATAAATCTTAATCTTAATATCAGTTTAAACACCTCTTAGCACTTGAAATAGCTGTGTGCACTTACGTGAGGATGTTATCGCTAAAAATGAAATCAGCGGCCTATGGACCGCTTAATTTTCTTCGGTCGGCTTAGAACTTAGTTGCCGTGTATACGTGGTTGTAAAAATGTTATAAACGTAAAAGAGTGCAAATGTAGCCGCTGTCCTTTGAGTAAATCTCTCTTGACACATTTGGGTTATTCTTACGAACCACAGAGAAGAATTACAGACAAAGGTCTCTAGAGTAAATTTTTGTAGGTCCGAACTCTAATTCAGGACTGCAAATTTACATGCTTAGCTTCCTTTTATAATGTGGAACTTTAATTGTTCATGCGATTGTTTTCAGATGTTAGTAATTAGATTACTACAATCAATAAAAATATTAACAAAAATATGGAAAATGATCAAGATATTGAACAAAGAGAGCAGCATTAGCTTGCTCTCCGGCCGCTCTAATAGTCTCAGTTTTCACCCTAGATACAAACACGGCCGTCTGTAATTTTTCTCTGTGCAGGAACGCGAAAGTTATGAGGAAAGCTGTTAAAGCTAAATGCGAACATGGCAGCGGTTACATATTGCTAGCGATCAATACACTACTCTCTCGTAACAATAAATGCAGCAATTGAGTGATTTGTCCTCTTATATCATATACAGGGTGGGCCATATAAGTGTTGGCGATTTAATTCTTCAATTTCTCGGTAACGCGCGGCGCGGGGTGTCGGGGGGATATGTTGTTTGCTGCGCCGCTTCCTGGAAATTTTGTCGCCATGGAGCCGTACACGGGAGTGCAGCGTGCATTTTGTGTCCGAGCGTATTACGAAAACAATAAATCAGTGATTACTGCACGACGTTTGTATCGGCATGAACACGGTTTACACGATTCAAGTGAAGTTCCAAGCGCCAATGTGATACGAAACAACCGGCTCAACAGTACCAATTACGGTTCGTGGTCGCCTAGTTTCTGCAAGATCAGCCGACATAGTGGAGCGTGTTCGTGTTTCAGTTCAGCGAAATCCGCAACAGTCAACACGTAAGAGAAGTCAGTCTTTGGATGTCAAAAGAACAACTTTACGACGAATTTTGAAACGTGATTTGCATTTGAAGGCTTATAAGATTCAAATATTCCAAGAATTAAAACCCGATTATGCCAATAACCGATTTAACATTGTTTTTCCTGGAAAACTCATTTCGAAAAGGGGGAATATTGAATGGTCCCCACGTAGCTCCGATCTCTCTCCATGCGATTATTTTCTATGGGGCTACCTCAAATCGGTAGTCTACGAGAATAATTCGACCAATTTAGAGCAGTTGAAGAGGAACATTATTCAGGAAAGTAACAAAATACCGGGAACAACTTTTCAACGAGTTTTCCAAAATTTGAGACTTCGGTTCCAAGAGTGTCAAGCAGCCGAGGGAAGCCATTTGGACAACATTATTTTTAAGTCTTAAAAATTCCCATGCTTCTACCTTTTAAAAATACAAATATATTTTTTTTATGTTTCGTAGTTTTTTTTTAATTGAATATTTAAACCGCCAATACCCTTATGGTCCACCCTGTATTTATTCCCTTTAGTGAAAATCTAAGCGTTCATACAGAAGGTAATAGACATCGTTGTCGTTTGTAAAATTTTGTATGATTTGTCTACCGAATTTCACTATTGCTGCAACGTGTAGTCTTTTAAATTGTATTCGTTTAGCGCTGAGAACAAAAAATATTTTTGAATTTCATTTAACAAATTAAAATACGTTTGCGTTGATGGTTCATTTTAGTTAATCGCTACAATCGTTTTGGGAATGATTTAATTATGTAAAGTGTGCGTCACAATTAATTCAATTATATTTTGCGAATTTAAGTGACTCCATTCGGTCGCGTTTTAGATCGCCTGCCTTTATTTTATCATTGCCAGTGAAATAACTACAGAATCAATATGTGTTGAAATAAACTTTCTAAATTTGCACCACGAAATCATATCTAACACTAATCTCTAACATTTCGATCTGATTTCCTATACAGAAAAACATAATTTCCATCTACTCTTTAATAGATAATCAAATTAAATTCTCAATCTCATGTTAATTTCTTCATGTCGTCTGCTTGGCTGGTTTTTCTTGTCACGCTAAGTAAGCTGAAGAGTCTCGGTATGTCTTTTAAGGGGACTTAAAAGGTTTATCGGAAAAGTCTTGTGGTTATGTATTGAAGCAATTCGTAGACCTATGTATAATATAATAAATGGTTAAGGATACACATACATAAAGTATGTCAATGTATTTCGAAACAAATGTAACTAATGCATGACAAAGACATACACATAATTTATTTGAATGTCTTCTTGTGCCCAGTTGTGGATGAATCTCCTTTGGCCCTCAATGAATTATTACCATTTTCTATATTTAGATTTAAAATTCATACCGTTAGCTATATAAATTCCGTTTTCTCAGATAGTTTATGGCATAAACTTTGGTTTATTTGCTATAATAGACGAATGCTGCAAAGTGGCAACCACAAAAACATAAAGAAAACATTAACAACAATATATTTATTTTGTTTCGTTGGTGATACAGAACTTCGTATGGTCATAAGTTGAGAGCAGCATAATCATGACTAAACCCACAATAATGAAGGCAGAAGTGGGCAATAATAGATTTTATCCAAAAATGCAGCTAAAATTAAAGAACTAAATTTGGTAATAAAAAGGATTTAAAATTCTGTAAAAAATATAACAAAGCAATACTGATGGAATGGGAAACTCTGTCAAAAGTACAATTTTTTTTTCAATGTAGGTGGTGTTGCAGTCATTTCAATAAATATTATTTATGTATGAGTGTCAAACAATAGGTTTCAAATCATTTCGCTTATTATTATTTTTATGTTTTAGAGATTTCGTATTTAGCGAATTTTGAATATTTACACCTTCATATAAAATAATGAAAGTATATATTTATATTAAACACGATGAAAGTGCGACACTCAGAATGACGCATCTGGAGCACCAAACATATTTTAACCAAATGTGTTTCATGACTTTTTAAATCGTGTAAGTGATGACCGTCTGACTGGCTGGTAGACATGACAACCATCGCAAATATGCATTTTCTGCACTAAATGAAGGTTATAAATTATCTATAAGGTTCCGTATAATTTTATAATCCCCTTACACATTGACAGATTTTGTAAAATTCTTTTTTCCTGTAGCTTCCTCTTGTCAAATTATGAAATAATCGATTAATTAACAAGGCCCTTTCTAATACCTCCCTTATAAATGGATCGACTTTCCGAAATTCAATTTTCCCTTGTGACTCCCATGTTGAAGACTACGGCAACATACATTTTTGCATAGCATTGTATTACATCGCATTATAGTGCCTGATGAAAATTGAGAAAAATCTATCAAGTAACTACGCTCCCTTTGATATTTCATATATGAATTATAGATTTAATTCATATATTCTTAGCTTTATATCTTTCAAGTAACTCAGAGTGAAAGTGAACTGCATTGTCACGCTATTTCGGGTACCTGCAATGTAACGTGACCAATTTATAGAAAATTAATTTCCAAACTCTTAAGGTAATCAACATTTTTTTTAATTTTTGCTCTGCTTCCTATGTATGGATGCCTTTATATTTTAGCGATTTTAAGAAAATTCTACTATGAAGCCATTTGGTTAAAGATATTCCTCTGATGCCAAAATTAAAGTATTTTCGTTATTGGATACTTTATTTTAAAGATACAGACATATTTATATTTCAGCGATTTTTTATTTTATGATGTTTTTTTAATGTTATTTGCTTCATCAAGGCGTCCATTACTTACTACTTTCCTTAGCCTCTTTGAGACTTTCGACTGAAAGCTTCGATTTTGCAACGTATACACTTTTTCTCATTTTAGTGATTGTTTACAATCTCGGAAATTTGTTTTTTTTTAACTTGCACGAACCGTTTATGCGATATATTTATTTTCGCAATTTAAGCGATTTTTTAATTAGCGAAATTAAAAGTATTTTGCACACCCATCACATACTGTTTTTCACAGTTTCCTTCAGAACCACAAAAATGTGGTCATTTTCGCAAATGGCGACTTATTAAAATTATTTTTACATCATTTTCTCTAAGATCCATGGAATAAAGAAAATTTTGCCATTTTGGCCACTGTAATTTGGTAATTTTCGAAAGTGGACGGCTTCGATATGGATGCCCTTATATTTGAGTGATTTTTGTATACCG